>VZQC01011134.1:372972-392579 GCA_009823505.1 Rhizomys pruinosus | reverse complement strand
ACAGCCTGGTACTGGCACAAAAACAGACCAGTTGACCAATGGAATAAAACTGAAGATCCAAACCTGAGCTCATACAATTTCAGCCACCTCATATTTGACAAGGGGGCCAAGAAGACACAATGGAAGAAAGACAGCATCTTCAGCAAGTGGTGCTGGCAAAACTGGATCACCACTTGTAGAAGAATGAAATTAAACCCCTACCTCTCACCTTGTACAAAGGTCAACTCCAGATGGACCAAAGACCTCAACGTGAAACCCCAAACTCTGGAGGTGATAGAAGAGAAGCTTGGCAGCAGACTACAAGACATAGGTGTAGGAAAAGACTTCCTAAATCAGACAGCAGCTGCACAAGAAATAAGATCGACAATTGACAAATGGGACCTCATTAAACTCAAAAGCTTCTGTACATCAAAGGAAGCAATAAAGGAAGTGAGGAGAAGACCCACAGAGTGGGAGGAAACCTTCACAGCAGATACATCTGACAAAGCATTAATTTCCAGAGTATACAAGCTACTCAAAAAACAAAGAAGAAAGAAAACAAATGAATCATTCAAAAGATGGAGCAAAGATCTGAATAGAGACTTCACAGAGGAGGAGTTAGAGATGGCCGAGAAACATCTTAAGAAGTGTTCAACATCTCTGATAATTAAGGAAATGCAAATTAAAACCACTCTGAGATATCACCTTACTCCAATAAGACTGGCTAGGATCAGGAACACGAATGATACCAAGTGCTGGAGAGGTTGTGGGGAAAGGGGAACACTCATCCATTGCTGGTGGGAATGTAAACTTGTACAGCCACTATGGAAAGCAGTGTGGAGAACCCTTAGAAGACTCAAAACGAGCCTTCCATTTGACCCAGTCATACCACTCCTGGGTATATACCCACAAGACACATCTTACTGCAATGATACATGCACAGCTATGTTTATTGCAGTTCTGTTCACAATAGCAAAAAAGCTGGAACCAGCCCAGGTGTCCCTCAACTGACGAGTGGATAGAAAAAATGTGGTACATGTATACAATGGAGTTCTATGCAGCGGTAAAGAGGGACAACATTAAATACCTATATATCTAATTGCTTGTGCTTCATTAGTAGGATTGAAAGGTTATTCCTGGACAAACTGTCAGCCCATGAAAGGAAACAGTCAGAACTGACCAGAGTCCAAAACGACAGCTCCAGAGAAAGTTGACTGTTTTGCTTCTTGTCCACCTGTGCCCCTTTTCTAAGCCTAGGGAACAGTCTGCAGAAGAGGGGGCATGATAGAATGTAAGGGCTGCAATTGGGGTGAATGGTGAAACTACAACAATATAGTCTGGACACTTATTTGATCAACTTGATTGAACATACAAGCCCCCCAGCTGGATGGTGGGACCCTTGGGCTGTGTGGGTTTGGGCACAACTGCTTGCAAATTGGTTTTACATGAAGGATGCTTGTACTCATAAATTATTACTTATTGTTTAAAAATGAAAATAAACAAAGAAGTAATAAAAAAGAATAAATAAAATTAAAAAACAATAAAAAATAAAGTTAATTAATCTTATGGAGCTCTATAAATAAAATAAAGTAGGAAATGATAAAAAATTTAAAATTTAAAATTAATCAAATTAATTAATTACAATTAATTATTAAATTAATTTAATTAATAATTAAAAATTATTAATTTGTATTAAAAATTAATACAAATTAATCATTTGACTGTGTCCAAATTAATCATGTTGCATTGTTGATCTCCAGAGCTCATTCAGTACGTTAGAAGTAATTTGTGGGTGTTTGTTTGTCTCATAAGAGTACACCGTGGCTTCTGTGTTGGGGTAACAATACTGGTTTGGGTCCCACTTTCCTGGGTAACTCTTTCAAACTGCCAACAATGGCAAAGCACCTGAATGTGTCTGAGTGGACTCAGCTCTGCCCATCCACTGTTTCTCATTTCTCTTTCTGTACAGGAGTTTTTTCCTGGTAAACCTTCCATCAGTATTTGGAACACTGAACATATTCTGCCTGAACATATTTTACACTGATTTAGGAATTATTCATATAATAAGAGTGTAAATTCTTCATTCTTTTGTCTGTCTTTGAAAATTTGCTTACTATTCCACCGAAAAACTATAAATATCCTCTTCCTTCCAGATACAATGGAAGTATATTATCTCTCTAAATAAATTAGTTGTTAATATCTTTGGGCAACTAACCAAGAATTCTTTACTAACAATGAGATGAATTAGACTAGAAATCAGGAAACCCTCTTACCATTTCCAGCTCTCCAACTAGAGGAAGCCAATCTTAGAATAAGATCCAAGACCCTCAAACTGCCTGCCAAGAGGAATTTATTATGAAACATTTTTTATCATCATGTATTCCAAAATCCGGATTTAATATCTTTCAATCACAAGTTTTAAAATAGTGGACTTCCATGGCATATTAATACATGCTACAAGTAAAATAAAAAAAAAAAACTGATTATGTATGTTTGATCATTCTAACTTAGCAAAGAGAAACGTTTTGGTTATAGTGAAAACTTCCAAACATTTAATGTGGTAGTGGCTGAATGTCCTCTTGAGGAGGCCAGTCCCTGGACATGTAAGTGTTGAAATGCAAAAGCAATGTGGAGCAGGCAAACATTTACCAGTAACCTTTTCTCTTTTGGTTTTCCATGATTTTGTTTTAAAATTTTGAGCATATGTGTTAGATGAAACAAATGTTTGAAATTCAACTTTTTTAAAATGACAGTATGTTTTCCAGAAGACTGTGCACAACACATTATATGCCTCTTTAATTTTGACGGGACCAACTGTGATAAACTGTGACCCAAAGTCCAACCATATGAAGAAAACCCTGCTCAGATTATCAACCTCCTGTAATTACTGACAACACTTAAGGGAAAAGCAGACCTGGACAGAAGAGACCATATATCATGAGTTAGGGTCCTCAGCTCAGATAGAGAGAAATCAGTCAGCTATTGAGAGCAGCTTCCCTGGGTGATGTTAATGGACCTTGAAGTGTAGACCCCATTTTTATGGATGTCTACTCTAACCAGTTAATTAGGGCGGGTGAAACCAGGAACTCTGCTTCTTAACAGGGAGAATATGCTATCTGTCTATTTTTATCCAAAATGATGATGAACCCACACAACAAAGAGTTTCCAAACAGCATTGGTCAGCAGTCTCAGTAATTACTGGACTGGAGGAACTTTTTTTTTAAATTAAAATGTTCCATAGCACGAACTATGTGAATGACTGGTTATACTTTTTAGTCATAGAATCAGACATGCTACATAAAGAGTACTAATGAGATTCAGCTACAGCAATATATACCTATGAATGTATGTTCTTAGAGCTATTAGTAAGTTCTATTTCTTATATTTTTAAAATTAACATTTTAATAATGTATATGCATAATGATATTTTGTCTTTGGCCAATTTACTAAATTCTGCTAATGTCTTTCTAGAAATTTGTATTTTATTTTACTTAGTTTTTTTTTTTTTGGACACAGGGTCTTATGTAGCCCAAGCTAGCCTCAAACTCTTTGTACCTGAGACTGATCTTGAGCTCCTGATCCCCCTGCTTCCATTTCCCAAGTACTCAGTTTACAAACAGCACCACTGCACCCAGCTTGAAATTCAAAGTCAATTGTGAGGACGTTTTACTGACTATCCCCCTTGTTTGCTGTGCGATAATCCACAAAAAGCAAAAAAGTATTTCAGGCCAGTCTGAGACTAAGTTTGTAAGTTTCTGAGATACATTCCTGTGGGTAATCCTTTAGACAAAGGACACAACAAGGTCATAATTATAAAAATTGAAAACTGTAATGATGGACCATTGTAGTCATTGACTTACTATTTATTATTTCTGCTTGTATTTCCTAATGATCTATTTAAAAGATGTTAGTAGTATCATTAGTTCTATTGACTTTTCACTACAACAAGCAGTAATCTAATTAATTAATTTCCATGGTATTTTTTTGCATCATTTCTCCCTAGGCATCAGAAGAAAATGAAAGAAGAAATTCCTATAGTCCTATCAAAACATTTATTTAGTTCTTAGTAATCTAACATGGCCTTTCCTCTCCCAGCCCATCTAAATGACTTGAATTGTCTTAAAGAAGAAGGGATCCCTAATAAGAGAACCGAGTTCAGACATCAGGGGTACCCTCAAGCCCCAGATGACTCTGATGACTTCCTGTCTTGTGTTTACATTCTAGTAGCACCATGGTCTATGCAGCTGGAAGAATGTTGCTTTATGATCTATCTAAATGAAATGGCCCTTCTCCCCACACACAGGCTCTTATTTCTAAATGATCTCTATTTTTTATTTTATTTTTCAAAACTTTATTTCTTCTTTATTATCTTTTTTCTTATTTTTAAATATTTTTACTGAGCTTTTGTACATTTCATACAACATCTCTTAATCAAATTTACACCCCCCCTACACACATACTAGACCTCATGTGTTTGGCCTGACATATTAAGTATCATCTGATTAAACATTTATACCTAGACGTCTTTGGTGCAAGTTTATCTACTTTGTCTAGTCAGCCTACCTAATATTAAAGGAGCCCTACTATCCCTCACCCAGCAGTAATCAGTCTCAAACAGATATCAGATCCATTTTTTAATGCCCATTCTGGGCCCTTGCCTGATTGAGTTGTCATGTGTCCTGTGCCAATGCTACCATCTCCACGGCAAGTTAACATGAGCAAGCTTCCAGTGGTCTGAAGGCCTGTGCTTCCCTATGTTCATGGACCAACCCTGGCTCTTACAATCTTTCTGCTCCTTTTTCTGCAATGCTCCCTGAGCTGTGGGTGAGTGAGTTTTAATATAGAATTCTAATCCAAGGACACACAATCTGCAGTTTCTTATTCGAAACTTGGCCAACTGTGGCCTCTGTCTGCATCACACACTCTGTTGTATGAGGAGGCTTCTCTGATGAGAGTCGAGGGAAGCCCTAGTTTCCTCTCCACCCCCTGTTCTGCTATGCTCCATGGGACTTAGGTGTAGAGGCTCCACTGTAGACATGTCACCTAGAGGTAGGCATTTCTCAGGCATATATTCTTGGGTTGTGACCTGTTGTGGAACTCTGCAGTAGCCTTCATCTGTTGCCAAAATAAACTTCTTTGATGAGTGGGGTGCAGTACAATTATCTGTAAATATAAGGGTCACTATTTAGTATATGGTAAGAAAACCATTTGTCTAGAGATATGACAGACAGAGTTTTCTCCAGAATTTATGACTTCTCCAACCATGTACATTTGACTTTAATTACAGTTCCACTCACGTGTTTACTCCCATTGAGAGGGCTTTAAGTCCAATTAGATAGCTGTTGATTACCTCACAGATAACAGTGCCACCTATGCACCAATAGAGGTAGTTTCCTATGCCTGTTGTGGTTATTAGCCTTTAGGGCTGCGTTGGACCATTGATCGATTTCCTCCCTTAGAAGCTTGCATAGTATCCTCTAGAACTATGAGAGCTAGTCTTCTGGTAGAAGGCTTCCAGGTCAGTTCCTGCTGCACTGCTCCAAGCCCTGTGTCCGCAGTGTGTCCTGTCCTTAGCAGTAGGCTCTTACCTTCCAGTTCTGGGAGATAACCAAGGGCTCCAATAATAGCCTGTGTAATTTTGGGACTCTCTCGGGCTACTCTGACTAATTGCTCATGGAGTCTCTCCTGCCTGGCACTGTGCTCCTTGCTACACAGCCCGCAGATACACACACGCACTAATGCTCAGACATGGGATGTGTATTTCTCAAGGGGTTCCCCCGGCTTCATAGGCCACCCAAGTTCCATTCATCTCTCCTCTGTCACACCTCTCCAACTCCACTTTTCCCTCCCTGCTCCAAGAATCCCCATTATCCCCACCGTGCCCCGATAACACGCATCTCTCCCCATCCTCCTCCCCTCGGGGTCCCTCTTCTCCCACCCCATACTCCCTAGATGTCCCTCTCTCATCTCCCAGCTGAACTCACTCACAGTTTCCCTCCCTCCCTCCCCCTGTTAACAAGCTTTCCCTACTCTCTCCCTCTTTCAGTCTCTTTCTTTCTCTTTACCTCTGTGTTTCCTTTCTATTTTCCCGTCTCCTGGTTTTACATCAAGATATATACTCACAAATAAGGGATAGGTGCTACCATCCACAAATGAGGGTGATAAACTTCACTTGCTTTTCCGAGTTTGTCTTACTTCAATTAGTATAACACTCTAGTTTCATTCATTTACCTGCAAATTTCATTTTACTCCATTGTGTAAAGGTTCCACATTTTAATTATCCATTTGTTGGTTAAGGGATATTTAGGTTGTTTCCATTTCCCAGCTGTTGTGGAAAGAGCAGCAACAAACATGGATGTACAGGTATCTCTGCAATAAGATGAATCCTTTGGGTGTATGCTAAGGAGTGCTGTAACCAGATCACATGGTAGATTCATTTTCAGTTTCTTAAGAGTTCTCCACAGTGCTTTCCATAGAGTTTGCATGAATGTTGCATTCCCACTATCAATGATGAGTATCTCCCTTTCCCTACATCCTCTCCAGCATTTGATATCTTTGGTTCTCTTGATCTAACCCAGTCTGATGGAACAAGATGGAACCTTAAAGTGTTTTTTTTTAATCTGCATTTCTCTAATTACTAAGGATGTTGAGCACTGTTAAGGTGTTTCTTAGCCATTTTTTTTGTTGTCTCTTCATTTGAGAACTGACTGTTCATATCTATAACCCATCTTTTTATTGGGTCATTTATTTATTTTGTTTCTTTGTTTTTTGTGTTCTTTGCATATTCTGAGTATTAATCCTCTGTCAGATATATAGAAGGTAAATATTTTCTGCAACAAGGTAGGTTTCCTCTTTTCCTCCTTTGTTGTTTCTTTTACTGTACAGAAACTTTGTAACCTAATGAGGTCCCATTATTGATTGTTGACCGTAACTCATGTGCAACTGATATCTAGTTTAGAAAGCCCTTTCCTACACCTATATCTTGTAGGTTACTGCCTATGTTTTCTTCAACAGTTTCACAGGTTCAGGTTTTATTTTAAGGTCTTTGATTCATTTGGTGTTGATGTTTGTGTGGAGTGAAAGATAAGGCTACAATTTAATTATTCTACAGGTGGAGATCCAGTTTGCCAGCACCATTAATTGGAGATGATCTTTCCTCCATTGTGTGTTCTTGGCACCTTTGTCAAATGTCAGGTGGCTAGAATTGCCTGTACTCATGTTTGTGTCTTCTATTGTGTTCTTTTGATCTACATGTCTATTTTTGTGCAAGTATACCATGCTGTTTTTCTGAGTATAACTCTGCAATATAATCTGAGATCTGGTATAGTGATTATTCTCTAGCATTGTTTTATTTCCCCCAAGATTGATTTGGCTATCCGGGGTCTTTTGTGATTCCATAAGAAATTTAGAATGTTTTTCCTATATCTGTGAGGAATCTTGTCAGTATATCGATTGGTATTGCATTGAATCTATAGATTGATTTTGGTAAGATGGTCATTTTCCCAATATTAATCCTACCAATCCAGGAGCATGGTAGGTCTTTCCATCTCCTGGTGTCTCTTTAATGATTTAAAATTTTAATTTAGAGATCTTTAATTTCTTTGGTTAGGTTTACTTCTAAATATTTTCGAAGTTATCATTAGTTGGAAGGTTTCCTTGAATGCTTTTATCTGGCTGCTTGCTATTGGTGTAGAGAAAGGCTACTGATTTTTGTAAGTTGGTTTTGTAACCTGCTATTTTACTGAAAATATTAATCATTTCCAGCAGTTTTCTGGTGGAATTTTTTGGATCACTTATGTATAATATCATATCACCTGCGAATACAGAAAATTTGTCCTCTTTTCCAATTAGTACTCTTTTCATTTCTTTTTCTTTTTTAAAAAAATTTTTTTTAATTTTATTTATTTCTGTATGTGTATGAATGTACTGTCTGCATGCAAGTCTGTGCACCCGTGTCGTGCAATGCCGCAGAGGTCAGAAGAAGGTGTCGGATTCCCCTGGAATTGGAGTTCTCCTGGAATTGGAGTTTCAGACAGTTCTTGGCTGCCATATGGGTGCTGGGGATCGAACCCAGGTCCTCTGTAAGAGCGGTCGGCGCTCTTAACCGCTAGGCCATCTCTCCAGCCCTTAATTTCTTTTTCTTATCTTACTGCTCTCACAAGAGTTTCAAGTGCTATATATAAAAGAAGTAGAGGGAGTGGGCAACCCCATCTGGATCCTGATTTTAATGGGAATGTTTCTAGTTTTTCTCCATTTAGAATGATGTTGACTATGGATTTGTTGTTTATAGCTTTAATTATGTTGAGGTGTGTTCCTTCAAGTCCACTTCATTCTAGGACTTTAACATGAATAGACACAGGATTTTGTCAAAGGAATTTTCTGCAGCCATTGAGGTGAGCCTCTGATTTTTGTCTTTAATTCCATTTACATGTTTTATTACACGTATTGGCTTATATATATTGAACCACGCTGCATATCTGGAATAAAGCTTACTTGATCATGGTGGATGATCTTCTTGATGTATGTCTGTATGCAGTTTGACAGTATTTTGTTGAGAATCTTTGCATCTATGTTCATTAATGATATGGGCCTATAGTTTTCTTAGTGTTGTGTCTTTACCTGGCTTGGTGTTAAAGTGATATTACCATCATAGAAGGAGTTTGGAAGTTGTCCCTCTTTTTCACTCTTTTGAATAATTTATGAATAATTTTTGTATAATTTATGTAGGTTTGCTTGTATATCTTCTTTGAATGTTTAGTAGAATTCTGCTGTGAATCCATCTGGGCCTGGTATTTATTTTATTCAGAAGGTCTGTATTACTGTTTCAAATTCCTTATTTGTTTTCAGTCTGTTTAAGCTGTTGATCTCTTCCTGGTTTAAAGTTGGTGGTTTTCTAACCCATGAATCTCCAGAAGACAGTTGTATTATACATAACTATAGGGTGGAATCAAGGCACAGATTTCATCAAATTCACTCATGTTGTTTTGGGTGACTATATATGATTAACTTGGGAAGCAAACTTAATTTTTACGTTAAATCATCTTAAAGAGAATGCTACAAGGTGATACTGTACAACAGAGAAATTATGGAGAACATTTGTGTGTGCCAATCCCAAAGTTGTTGCTCTACACATTTTATGCCGAAGACCTGACGTTACCATGGAAAAGATGTATTGAGACCCACGACTTGCAAGTGTACAGATGGGCCTCTGGAATACCAGAGAGTGTTACCATAAGCCACTAGACCAATAAAGCAAAAATAGGCCTCCTTGAGTCAAGCACGACCATGTCAGCACAAGCTATGCCAAGCCTGCCCTGGGTACAATTACTGTGCGGCAGAGGCGCCATATGCCTGTATTATCCCAAACCTACTTGGCTATTGGCTCTCTCCTTGGCGGAATGACCCATGGCTGATGCCACAAGCTTACATATCCTGCAAGAGTTAGGAGATGTTATAAGCCACCGGAAGACCCTGTCTCAAAAAGCCCACCCCCCAAAAAAATGGGAATGCAGGGATTAACACATCATCCAAACATATGTGTATATACCAAAGTAACCAACCATAACTATTAGTGCTCTTTAAATACCTCTATATCTAACTGCTTGTGCCTCATCAGTAGGATTGAAAGGATATTCCTGACAAAACTCTCAGCTCATGAAATGAAAGGAAACAGCCAAAAATTGACCAGAGACCAAGACAACAAGCTCCAGATTGAAGTGGACTGTTTTTGCCTTTCTCATCCACCTGTGCCCCTTTCTAAGTCTAGGGAAACAATTTGTGGAAGAGGAGGCATGGTATAATGTCAGGGGCTGCGATTTGGGGTGAATGGTGAAACTACAGCAATGTCGTCTGGACACTATTTGATCAACTTGATGAACCTTACAAATCCTCTCCTCACCCCCTGCTGGATGGTGGGATGCAGGGGGGGTTTGGGCACAACAGCCTGCCAAAACTTGGTTTCCTATGCAAGGATTCTTGTACTCATGGATCATCACTTATTAGTAAAAAAATGAAAAAAAAAAAACTGAGAGAAAGATGCAAGACAGTTATGGCAAAATGCATGATCTGGGATGGGGTGGGGCTAGGGGGGAAGGGAAAGGGAAATATGCCTGATCTGAATTGGAAAATGATGTATGAAATGCACAAATCACCAATAAAAAAATTAATTAATTAAAAAAAAGTTGGTGGTTTTCATGAAACCCATCTATGTCTTTTAGATTTTCAAATTTAATAGAGAAAAGATTTTCAAAGTATTCTCTTATAATGTTCTGATTTTTGGGGTGTCTTTTGACATGTATCCACTTTCACCTCTAATTTTCTTCAAGAAAATACAAATAAGTGGCAGAATGAAATAAAAAAATAAGGACTTGAAAACTGAATTCACAGAAGAGAGATATATTGAAGAAAACTCAAGCTTAAAGGAAGGTGGAACTGAAAATCTCAATAAGTCAATTTGAAACAACAGGAGAAAGGCTCACAAGTACAGTGAATAAAAGGAAGACAGAATATCCAGACTGGGTGACAAAGCTAGGCTCCTTAAGCAGACTACAAAATCCTGTTTAGAAACACAGGTAATTTGGGATACCAGGAAAAGACTAAATCTATGCATCATAGGCAAACAGAAAGGAGAAGAATTTCAGGCCAATGACCTTGACCAGATCTTCAACAAAATTATAGAAGAAAAGGTCCCTAAATTAAGGAAAGACTTACCTATACATATTCAAGAAGCAAACAGAACACCAATTTGAGAGGACCAGAACAGAAACCCCCACGGCATATCACAGTAAAAACACTAAATGTACAGAACAAAGAGAGTGTACTGAAAGCTTCTACAGAAAAACAAGAAGTTATGTATAAAGGAAAACAATCAGAATTACATATGACTTTTCAGTGCAAACTATGGAAGCAAAAAGAGCTAGACAAAAATATTTCCAACTCTAAATGACCACGGATCCCATCCTAGAATACTTTACCCAGCAAAACTATCTATCATATTTGAAGGGGAATGGAAAATTTTCCGTGATAGGAAAATGGTCAAAGAATTCATGTGCACCAAGCCAGCCCTACAGAGTCTATTTGAAGCAATACAAAGGACCAAAGATAAGAGTGAGTATAGCCAGGAAGGTACAGAAAGAAAACAAAGGAAGGTATATCTATGGAAGCACAAAATAGGACCAAGAACACAGGCCAATTAAAATGACAGTAACCAATATATATCTTTCAATAATAACTCCTTATATCAATGGCCTCAACTCCCCAGTCAAAAGACACAGGGTAGTGGACTGGATTAAAAAAGAAATTTCTGGGGGCTGGAGAGATGGCCTAGCGGTTAAGAGAGCCTACCGCTCTTACAGAGGACCCGGGTTCGATCCCCAGCACCCACATGGTGGCCGAGAACCGTCTGAAACTCCAATTCCAGGAGAACTCCAGTTCCAGGGGTATCCAACCTCCGCGGCATTGCACGACACTGGTGCACAGACCTGCATGCAGACAGTACATTCATACACATACAGAAATAAATTAAAAAAAAAAAAAAAGAAATTTCTGGGGTTTTCCAAGATGGCAGCTCCCGAGGTGGCGGATGCATTCTGAACAGCTAAGAGCAAAGTTGGGGAGGGGAATTTAGGGGCCGCAAGAGCACTGGGAAGCATCAAAGGTGGTCAGAGGGCATTTAGGTCCTCAGGGACTACAGTTTGGCACACTATAGACTTCGTCAGAGGGCATAACGTATGGGCGGAGCCTTTCTCCTACTGAACCCAGGTACAGACCTTGGAGCCTGGACCTGGAGGGTCAGTTGGTAGATTAAGGGTGGTATACAGTGGTTCAGTGAGTACATCTCACCAGGTGGGTGATTGGGGTTCACCCCACTTGTATGTAGGGGATTCCAGCTGCATGGCAGCATAAGCGTTGTGACCTTCCAGCCCACAGGACCAGACATGCCTGGGACCCTCGAGGTACAAGTTTCGGAGGCCTGGGGGTGGTCAGGCTGGCTTGGGTGTTGCATGGCTTAGTCCATAGGGCAAACTACTGATTGGGTGAGGAGTGTTTGTCTGTACAGTGTTAGAATAGAGTTGAGATTTTGGAGCCTAAAGTAGGCACATCAATTAAGAAGTCAACAAACACCTGAAGAATATAACCGAAATAAGTATCAGCTCAATAAACACGTAAGCTTCACTTTAGAACCACTCACAACAGAAGCTACCCAAATGCCTAAATCTCAACAAAAGACTCAGGTGGATCTCCGCCAAACACTAATACCCTTATTCAAGTACCCTCTAATGAACACCCCTTGGATATAACTCAGGATACAGATCTCAAAAGAACAATTATGAATATGATTAGAGAAATTAAGGAGTTGAGGGAATTTAAGGAGCTTATAAACAAGGAAGTCTGGGATCTAAAAGAAGACAGGGATAAATTGAAAGAGGGCAATGATAAATTGTGGAATGAAATTACAAAAGATATAGAAACACTGAGGATATTTCATGTTGAAATGAAAAAAGAAGTACAACATTACACAAACAACTTGGAAAGGATGGGAGAAACTCTTAATAGAATGGATGAAGTAGAAAATAGAATATCAAGATTGGAAGACAATATGGAAGAATTGGAAAAATCAAGTAAAGATCATGAAAAAAAAAAAAAAACCACAAGAATAAAATAACCAGGAACTGTGGGATACTATGAAAAGACCAAACCTGTGAATTATAGGGATAGAAGAAGAGGAAAACTTACAGAATAACGATATGGCCCAGGTTTTAATGACATTTCAGAGGAAAATTTTCCCAAATTAAAGCAAGAGATACCTATACAAGTATTAGAAGCATATATAACACCAAGCGGGCAGAACCAGAAAAGAAAGTCTCCATGCCATATCCTATTAAAAACACGAGATGAGGGGCTGGAGAGATGGCCTAGCGGTTAAGAGCGCTGACCGCTCTTGCAGAGGACCCGGGTTCGATCCCCAGCAACCACATGGCGGCCGAGAACCGTCTGAAACTCCAATTCCAGGAGAACTCCAGTTCCAGGGGAATCCGACACCCTCTTCTGACCTCTGCGGCATTGCACGACACGGGTGCACACACTTGCATGCAGACAGTACATTCATATACATACAGAAATTAATAAAATTAATAAAAAACAATTAAAAAATAAAAATAAAAACACTAGATGTTCAAAGGAAAGAAAGGATACTGAGAGCTGCAAAAGAAAAACAAGAAGTTCCCTACAAAGGACAACCTATCAGAATTTGAGCTGATTTCTCAATGCAAACAATGAAAGCCAGAAGAGGCTGGTCTAAAATATTCCCAGTTCTAAAAGACTATAGATGCCAACTTTACCCAGCAAAAATATCTATCACAATTGAGGGAGAAAGGAAAATATTTCATGATATAAATAAGTTGAAAGACTTCCTCTCCAATAAGCCATGCCTGCAGAGAATACTTCAAGCAATACAAAGAGTGGAGGGCAGGGACGACTATAACCAATCAACACCAGAAAACAAATGATACTACCACTATGGAAATAAAAACCTAAGATAAGAATGTACTAGAAATCAAAATGATTAGAAGTAATTTAATTCTCTCAACAACAGTTTTAAATATCAATGGAATGAATTCTAAAATTAAGAGACAGAGATTATTAAAATGGATTAAGAAACAAAACCCATTTTTTTTGTCTGCAAGAAACTTGCCTCAACTTTACAGATATTATCCCAAGGTGAAAGGAGGGTAAAAAAATAATACAAGTAAATGGCATTAAGAAAGAAGGAGAAGTCGTTATGCTAATACTAGATAAAATAGAATTCAAGGCCTTTGGTTGTGTTTTGTATTTGGAGGAACTGCCCCATTCGGCTGGATGAGCATAAATATTGCAAAGATTAGTAGAAAATAAGATTATTTTACTGGATTGAAGTGGTTAAATGTTTCTAGAGTGGAATGATATAAACATTAAAGCCAGTTTACTAATGGACTAAATTGGATTATAACCACGCGGGGTTGTGGTTGGTTTTTGGTCCATTCCTGGCTTGTACTGGACTTCCAGCTGTAGGTTCAGATTACATGGGCATAGGCAAACAATGGGTTACCTTTGACTTCTGAAAGATTTTTTTTTTTGGTCTCTATCTATTATGCAAGTGTTACTTTTGATATCCGTTCTGCCCATTTCAAGATAACTTGACTCAGAAAAGCTAGGTTTACTTCCCTGAACTAGTGGCATGCACCCCAGCAGGAGACAGTTTGGATGGACTTGGTGAATATTTTCGGCTTAATGCTAGTCAACATGTATGTTCCCTGTTATTCAAAAACTACAAACCAAGATATGGGGTTTGGGAAAGTAAAGAGACTACTTATGTTTGTAGTAATCATTTATATTTAAGATATGCCTAAAATTGTTTAAATTTCCCTTATTGGCTTTGCCTGCTTATCCTATGGTGTTAAATTTCTTCTAGTCAATATTTATGCAAGGCTTCTTAGGCTTTTCTTCAAGCTTTATCTAAATATGATGCAGTAATTAAAAGTACCATATCCATGTAACTTAACTTTTTTGGATGCGTAATATCCATACCAAGGGGATTTTGTACAGGGGCATCTCTTAAAATGTTCTGCGATTGTGAGTCACCAGTCTTCCTGTGCAGGGAGGTCTTGGAGATCCACCAACAGAACTCTGGATCCTTCTGGCCATTCTTAAGCAGTTCCAGGCACTTCCCCGCACCCCCCCCCAAAAAAAAGCCCGAGTACACCCTGAAGACCAGAACCTCAAATGACCTTGAGAAAACAAAGTTTGGTTAATATGAGCTAATTGTGTAGACTTAAGCACCCAAAAAGAAAGTATAACCAGGGCTGGAGAGATGGCCTAGTGGTTAAGAGCACCGACCGCTCTTACAGAGGACCTGGGTTCGATCCCCAGCACCCACATGGCGGCCGAGAACCGTCTGAAACTCCAATTCCAGGAGAACTCCAGTTCCAGGGAAATCCGATACCCTCTTCTGAGCAGCAGTAGCCAGCTCCGTCAGCATGTTGTTGCATTGCCACTTCAGGAGCCAATATTAAGGAACAGCTGGTCAAGTTGCAGCCGCACGATGCCAGGTAGAATGTATGGGGGGGACGGGGGGCGTCTCATCCTTGGAGGAATAACCCATGGCTTTTGCCACAAGCTTGCATCCTCTTAACGGTTAGGAGATGTTGTAAGCCACTGTAAGACCCTGTCAATATTTATCAGGGGGTAAAAATGCAATTCATGAATTAACATAATCATCCAAACATATGTGTCTATGCTTAAGTAACCTACCATAACGATTAGTGTCTTTTGCTTTAAACCTATAGATCTTATTGTTTGTGTTCATTGGTAGTGAGCGAAAAGGGTAAGACTCTGAACAAACTGTCATGCCCATGAAAGGAAACAGCCAGAATTGACCAGAATCCAAGTCAACATGCTACAGAGAGAGAGGACAGTTTTTACTTCTCATCCCTGTGCCCCTTTGTTCTAAGCCTAGGGAACAGTCTGTGGAGGAGGGGGCGTGGTGGAGTGTAAGGGCTGCGATTGAGTCGGGGTGAAACGGTGAGAGCTTTACAGCGATGTGGTCCTACACTCATTTGATCAACTGAGGGAACAAACAAACCTGTCACCCACACCACCCCCCCCCCACTGATGGGGGGACTGTAGGGGTTTGGGCAGAACAGGGTTTTGCACAAGGAGGATATACTGCATGGATTATCACGTTAGCTAAAAAGAAATGAAAAAAAAAAAAAAAAACGGTGAAAGAAGGCGGGACGTTAATGTAGAATGCATGATCTGGGATAAGGTGGGGGTGGGAGGGGGGGGGAAGGGAAGGGAAGTATGCCTGATATGAATTGGAGAATGAATGTACGAAATGCACAAACCATCAATAAAAATTAAATTAAAAAAAAAAAGAACTGGCGAACCTCAGGTCTCATCTCAGAAAAAAAAAAAAAAAAATCCATTTTATTTTTTTATTTTTTAAAAAATAAAAACAAAACAAAAAAAAAAACAAAAACATTTTTTATTTTTTAATATATTTCATATATTTTAATCCTAATATCTGGAGGCACATTTTTTTCAGGCTTTAAAAGATATACATTGACTATCTTTTGAGGTTTATACTTTCTTTTTAAAATTTTTTTAATATTTTTCTATGTGTATGTATGAATGTACTGTCTGCATGCAAGTCTGTGCACCCATGTCCGTGCAATGCCATGGATCCGAGAGGGTNCAGTTAAGAGCGCCGACTGCTCTTGCAGAGGACCCGGGTCCAATCCCCAGCACCCACATAGCGGCTGAGAACCACCTGTAACTCCAATTCCAGGGGAATCCAACACCCTCTTCTGATCTCCATGGCATTGCAAGGCATGGGTGCACAAACCTACATGCAGACAGTACATTCATACATATACAAAATAAATAAATAAAATTAAAAAAATAAAGATAGATATTATCCCAAGGTGAAAGGAAGGGTAAAAAAATAAACACAAGTAAATGGCACTAAGAAAGAAAGGGGAGTTGCTATGCTAACACTAGAGAAAATAGAATTCAAGGCCTTTGTTTGTGTTTTGTGTGTGGCATATTTGATCACTAGGTGGAACTTCTTTGGGGAGGATAGACAGGTTTTTGCCAGGCTGATGTAGTGCATTTCTGAATATCTGGAAAGATTTGGCTGGCCAGAGGGAGCCAGCCCCAGGACTTGCAGGGTCACTTTAAGGTTTTTATTTTGTGGTAATATGTTTGGGGCAACTGCCCCGTTCGGCTGGATGGGCATAAATATTGCAAAATTTAGTAGAAAATAAGATACTTGTACTGGATTGAAATGGTTAAATGATTCTAGGGTGGAATGGTATAAACACTAAAGCCAGTTTACTAATGGTCTAAATGGGATTATAACCACACAGGATTGTGGTTGTTTTTCAGTCCATTCCTGGCTTGTACTGGACTTCCAGTTGTAGATTCAGATTACAGAGGAATAGACAAGTAATGGGTCACCTTTGACTACTGAAAGATGTTTTTTGGTCTCTGTCTTTTATGCAAGTGTTACTTTTGATATCTGTTCTGCCCATTTCAAGATAACTTGACTCAAGAAAAGCCAGGTTTACTTCCCTGAACTAGTGGCGTGCACCCCAGAAGGAGACAGTTTGGATGGACTTGGTAAATTTTTTCAGCTTAATTCTGGTCAACATGTATGTTCCCTGTTATTGGAAAACTACAAACCAGGATATGGGGTTTGAGAAAGTAAAGAGATTACTTATGTCTGTAGTATATCATTTATATTTAAGATATGCCTAAAATTGTTTAAATTTATAGGTTTTGCCTGCTTACCCTGTGGTGTTAAAATTTCTTCTAGTTGGGCTGGAGAGATGGCTCAGCAGTAAAGAGCACTGACTGCTCTTGCAGAGGACCTGGGCTCAAATTCCAGCACCCACATGGCGGCTAAGAACCACCTTTAGTGCCAGGCAAGGTGGCGCACACCTTTAATCCCAGCACTTGGGAGGCAGAAGCAGGCAGATCTCTGTGAGTTCAAGGCCAGCCTGGTCTACAGAGCAAACTCCAGGCCAGTTGGGACTAAAGGGAGACCCTGTCTCAAAAAAAAAAAATAAAATAAAATAAAATAAAATTTCTTCTAGCCAATGTTTATGCAAGGCTTCTTAGGCTTTTCTTCAGGTTTTAGCTAAATATGATACAGTAATTAAAAGTACCATATTGGTACTTTTCTGGGTGCTTAATGCCCATACCTAACACCCATACCAATTCAGCCAAGGGATTTAAGGGACAATTTTGTTCCTTGCCCCCTGAGGTCAATTGATCCCAGGGGATTTTGTATGGGGGCATCTCTTAAAATGTTCTGCAATAGTGAGTCACCAGGCTTCCTGTGCAGGGAGGTCTTGGAGATCCACCAACAGAACCCTAGCCAGTGTCTAGTCTATAAAGAGGAAGCTCAATATAGAGGAAAGTTGCCTTGTGCTCCAAAGGAAAGCCTGGTCTAGCAAGACCTGATCTTGTCCTTGTTAGATGGAACTGGTTAATAATGGCCAGAGGAGCCAGGCGATCCCCACCACCCCAAAAACCTGAGTGCCCCCTGAAGACCAGAACCTCAAATAACCTTGAGAAAAAGTTTGGTTAATCTGGGCTAATCGTGTGGACTAAGCACCCAAAAAGAAAGTATAACCAAAAGATAGTCAATTTGAAAGCCTGAAAATTTGTGCCTCCACATATTGGGCATAAAGTAATATGAAATAATGTTAAACAGGCATAAAAACCTTAAATCTTGGCCTTGATTAACAAAGTAGGGTCACCTGCAGCCAAAGGACAAGTCCACTATTGTTGTTAATTAATGCTCAATAATAAAATTTCCTCTTTCTTTCTAGCAACTAAGTGGAAACTCATATCCTGACTATTAAAAAGTCTGAAAAAGCCAGGAGTGGTGGTGCACGCCTTTAATCCTAGCACTTGGGAGGCAGAGGCAGGCAGATCTTTGTGAGTTCAAGGCCAGCCTGGTCTACAGAATTCCAGGACAGCTGGGGCTACAGGGAGACCCTGTCTCGAAAAGACCAAAAAAAAAAAAAACTCTGAAAAGCAGATCCTGAGTCCAGACATCATGGCCAAATGAACAGAAAGAGAAAACTAATAAATGGATGCTTTGAAACCCCTGGTCAAGAAATTCTAATGGACTTTTAAGTTGGACATTGGAATTCCCCCTGTTCTTACTGCTCCTGGTCCCCTGCCTAGACCATGTACCAAACTGTTCCTGTCTTCATTTCAATTTCACAGGCACCAGTCAAGGATTTTTTTCCCTTCTATAGTTATGCTTGGGGATCTTTTAGATTGACGCTCTGAATGGGGGACACCCCAGTTGTCACACCCAACATCCCTTTTCAGCATGGAAGAAGTCAGAGCAGTTGGCGTCGTGATTCCCTTCTGGTGATTGGGGTGACCCTTTTCAGAGGGTAACATAACTAAACAGGAGCTAGAAGTTGATTAGGCAGTTTAGGGCTGAGACCCACCAAATTAACCAGACTCTTTCTCAGCTGAGAACTTAAGGCTTCCTGGAATATCCAGTAAACACATATCTTTCTGGTAGCCCTGAAAGAGCAGGAGAAGAAGAAAGAAAAGAAAGAGAGAAAGGGAAAAAAGAGAGAGGTACGTACCAAGTCCAGAGTTTGAGTCTTTATTTCACCAGAATAGAAATGAAAATCCCCTCACACTTTTTTTGTTCTTGTTGCTTTGCTTTCTTATTGTCATTTTGTATTGTTTCTGTTTTCCTGTGAAAAGAAAAAAATAAGGAAAAATTTAAAAAATTTTATTAATGCTGGTCATGGTGTTGCATGCCTTTAATCCCAGCACTCGGGAGGCAGGGGCAGACACCCTCTTGACTGACCTCCACAGGCATTACGCAACATGGGTGGACTTACATACATGCAGGTAATACACTCATATACACATAAAATAAAAACTTATTTCTTTATTTATTTTTTGGTCTTTTCGAGACAGGGTCTCCCTGTAGCCCCAGCTGTCCTGGAACTCACTCTGTAGACCAGGCTGGCCTTGAACTCACAAAGATCTGCCTGCCTCTGCCTCCCAAGTGCTAGGTGTGCCGTCCAGCGGCACGAATCATCGGAGGC
>VZQC01011134.1:355239-371648 GCA_009823505.1 Rhizomys pruinosus | reverse complement strand
TTTTTTTTTTTTTTTGGTCTTTTCGAGACAGGGTCTCCCTTTAGTCCCAGATGTCCTGGAACTCACTCTGTAGACCAGGCTGGCCTTGAACTCACAAAGATATGCCTGCCTCTGCCTCCCAAGTGCTAGGATTAAAGGACAATTTCTTATGTAAGATATTATATTCATGAAGTTGACAAGGTAACATAACATATCATCTTAAAAGTTACTGAAGCATGTGCACTGTGTTCTTCAGCCAGTGCCTTTTGGCCAGAGACCAAGCGCCATTTCTCTTCAGCTGTCACTTCAGGCACTCTGTCTCCCACAGTTCTCCCTTTTTGTTTTACACAGGGGAGTGAGTTGTAGGGCTACCACGCACTCAAGATAGATCGTGCCTGTCTGAGGTGTCTCTACATCTCAGGACCGTCTTACCCGTCATCGGAGTCCTGACTCTAAGCATCAGAGTCCTGTCTTAGGTTGATCAGTCTAGGATATGGACTTACCTGTCTTTGACTACTGGCCATCTAGTTAAGTTAGTCATTTTTTTTTTTTTGAGCAAAAGCTAAACTGTAAGAGCAACCCGTGCACTGGCGGCTTCCACAGCTCAGCTCATTATAGTCCAGCAGAGCATGAATGACCAGTTCATTGTTTTAGTTGTAGTATAATCCATAGTTTTTCCAATTTCAGTATAATTCATTGTTTCAAATCAGTAATGGGTATCCAGTCCATAGTTGATTAGTCAGTTGTTTCAAATCAATGATAGGTGCTTAGCTCCTGGGCATGTTGACCTGCCCAAGAGCCACCTCCCATAGAACATCCTGTAGGTAAATATAGAAAAACAGTGTAGGAGGTATGCCCTCTGTCACGCCTCACTCAAGCCAAGTCTGAGTTTCCACAAGTTTTTCCCCTATTAGTTTGCAATGTAAGAAGTTTCGTCCAGATTAAATTTAGATTTTCTTGATTTGGCTTAATAAAACAAAGATAGAACAATCCAAATAGACTGATCACAATAGCTAAAACTCCAAACATGCCTCCAGCAGTATGAGTTATACTTTGTAACATTCCTTTTGGATCTAATCCTGTAAGTTTATCAGCAAATATTTGTGCAACAGTAGCAGCATCCTCATTAAACATACTTTTAGCAAAAGTATCCTCAATCTCTCTTTTAAGTTTTATAATTTTTGCCTTCATTGATGCATTACCGTGTAAATAAGCTTGAAACTCCTTCCATTCTATAACAGTTTCATTGTATTGTAATTCAGTAATACAGAAAGAAGTTGAGTTCCAATCACATCTAAGCTGCAATTGTTCCTGCAATGACAACATTTTCTTTCCTAACCACCCTACCATTTGTTTTAACACATCTATTTCAGTTTGTAAACGGGAGTCAATTTCGACTTGATGGGACCACATAGTATAAGAATCTTGATGCCATTGTTCTACAAAATGCTTAGTTTGAATAGTAGTATGTAAAGCAATACCAGATACAGCAGCAGTTGTAGTAACTGCAATAAGACTCAAAATTATAGCAAGTAGTAATTGCAATAAGACTCAAAATTACAGCAACAACAATTCCTATCATACGCTCAAAAGATTCCAAAATTACAGGATCTAAGGGATCATGAGCCCAAGGCCTACCAAGATTTATAGGCATCCAAATGTGAGTTTTCTGTTGCAAAATCATTAAAGATTCATTATCATTTAAACTAACAGAAGTATTAATACAGGAGAAAAGTCTACAATCAATACAGGAAATATTAGATGAAATGTTATGTTCATGAAGTTGACAAGGTAACATAACATATCATTTTAAAAGTTACTGAAGCATGTGCACTGTGTTCTTCAGCCAGCGGCTTTTGGCCACAGACCAAACGCCATGGCTAAAGACCAAGCACCATTTCTCTTCAGCCTCTCACTTCAGGCACTCTTTGTCTCCCACATGAGTAAAAGTTAAAAAAAAAAAGCCTTAAGTGTGCAGGAAAAATATGTGTTCCTGGGTGTCCTAGAGCAACTGTATTAGTCAGGGTTCTCTAAAGAAACAGAAGTAACAGGACGATATATATATAGCTATATACAATTTATTGATTTGCTCACATGACAGAGTTCAAGCAGTTCAACAGTAGCTGCACCACACTGGAAATCCCGAGAGAATCCAGGGAACTGCTCAGTCCGAAAGGCTGGATGTCTCAGTAGTCCCAATCTAGTGCTGAAGGCCCGAATATATTCCAGGAGATCTGCCAGTCTCAGTACACGCTGGGATCCGAAAGGTTGATCACAGCAGCAAGACAAACTTACCAGATGAGAGAGGCAAGCCACAGGAGAAAAAGGGACCAGCTCCTTCTGCCATGGCCTTTTATACTGCCTGCCAGCAGAAGGTAACACCCACATTTGGGGTGGGCCATCCGGGTTGAGGTGGTCCAATCCAAACATCCCTTTTCTCTTATTTGTTCCTTAGTCCAGTCAAGTTGACACACAGGATTAACCATTACAAGTCCATCCCTTGTCAACTTGACACCCAATAAATAGCCTCTCCTTACATTATGTTTAAATGTCAATTGCAAACAATGGCAAGGTCATAATTCCACCTAACATGCTATAAGTGTCTATGTGCAATCAAAGGCATTATTATCTAGAGTAGGTGGTAATGTCCTTGAGGAACACTTAGTCCTTCAGTATCAATAACTAAATATGACAACACTTAAACTATTCTCAGTTGCACATTAAAAGAGAACAACACAAGTTTCGCTTAATATATATATATATATATATTATATATATATATAATATATATTATAACAAGCACTTTCTTAACCAAATAGGACAAAAGTTAATATCTATTATAATCCACGTTTCTGCAACTGGTCCCATGGCTCAGCTGATATTTATGACTACCTTCTTCTACTACCCATTCTGTATTTCCTCCACCATCAGAAGCACCTCTGCAGGTCTTGGCTCTTTCCCTGGAGGAGTGACCCATATCTTCATCCCTGAAGGGTCTGGGCCATTTATTGTCCTATCTGGTTTGGGTTGTTAAGTTTCCCATTGACCTTAACATAAAAAAAAAAAAAAAAAAAAAAAAAAAAAAAAGACAAAAAATAAATAGCCTCTTTATACAGGTAGTGACCTCATCAATATCCCAGAAGGAGGGTAATGGCCTCCCTTTGTCTTGTTTAATCTCTCTCCTTGGCCTCTGTCTCTCTTTATCTCTCCCCTTGGCGGGGGTGGAGGCAGAGGCTTCACTGGAAGTGGATCCTTTTCCAAATCTTGTTCTAACTCATCTCCACTTAATTCTTCCCCCTCTGATTCCTCTCCATTTCTTTGAGATTCCTGCTCTCTTATTTCCTCCAATGTTTCCTTTCCACGGGAGATTTGAGCCTTAAACATAGGCTTGGAGGAGCCAAGGCATTCTCTAATTAATTGCCACATTGCAAATGTTCCCTTAGGAAGTGGCTCTAAATCTTCTTGTCTTTTTTATGTTGTTCCCAATGAGGAACATTTAAAAAACCTTCTTCCAGAAACCATGGACTCACCTTTAACATGGTTTCTACATAAGTTTTTGCTGTACTATCTTTTATAGCAGTCCCATTGGACTTTAACAAATATTTTATGACTCTAGTCATCTGATTTCTTGATATTTCTGAGCCCATTTTATTTATTTTCCAGCTCCCTTTTTCTATTTTCTTTTTTTCTTTATTTTATTTTACACTTCTAGTTCTTATTTTTTATATTTTACATCCCTGCTCCCTTAACACTCTGGGCCCAGAGCTTTTTTACCTGCAGGGTTCCTCAGTTGCTCCCCCATGCCGATGATTTATAGTGCTGCAGCAAGGTTCCCGTACCGTCGTTCCCATATGGGCCACCAGTTGTGCCGTCCAGCGGCATGAATCATCAGAGGCAGACCGGGAGTTAATCATTCATTTAACTTGTTCCTTGTAGTTTCTTTTATAATACTATTTACATCTTAACTAATACTACTAACAATTGCATGCAATTACTAACGCTACTAACTACTAATGTTACTAACAATAACTAACAACAACAGCCTAGAAACCAAGAATATTTATTTATTTATTTATTTATTATTTTTGGTCTTTTTGAGACAGGGTCTCCCTGTAGTCCCAGCTGTCCTGGAACTCACTCTGTAGACCAGGCTGGCCTTGAACTCACAAAGATCCACCTGCTTCTGCCTTCCAAGTGCTAGGACTAAAGGCATGCGCCACCACGTCCAGCTGAAACCAAGAATATTTATACCAGTAATGAGCCAATCAGCAGCTTTGCGTCTATAGATACAATTCCTTATGTAAGATATTATATTCATGAAGTTGACAAGGTAACATAACATATCATCTTAAAAGTTACTGAAGCATGCGCACTGTGTTCTTCAGTCAACGCCTTTTGGCCAGAGACCAAACGCCATGGCTATGGACCAAGCGCCATTTCTCTTCAGCTTGTCACTTCAGGCACTCTTTGTCTCCCACAGCTAGGATTAAAGGCGTGTGCCACCACGCCCTGCTAAAAAGACTTATTTTTAATTATGTGTATGTGTGTGGACATATGAGTGTAGGTGCCCACGGAGGCACAAAGCATTGGAACTCCTGGAGCTGGAGTTACAGGTGGTTGTGAGCAGGATCCTTTCCAAGAGCAGTACATGCTCTTAACTGCTGAGCCATCTCTCCAGCCCTAAAAAGGTATCTTTGACCTGAGTAGTGGTGAGAGAGGTTATCTACTTGAGAATATGTATACATATATATGCATATACATATATGTTCATACATGTATACATACACACAGATGTCCATACATATATCACTTTACTTCTTTTTACAATATTCATTCTTTGTGTAAAGGTTTTCTGGGTTAAAATATATACATATGCATACATTATGTATAATTTTAAAATATATTAGACGTTAATTTTTATATATTATATTTTTTTCTTAAGCTGGAACCCAAGAATGCTAGCTAAGTGCTCTTCCACTAAGCTATACCTTTAGACTATAGATAAAGAAAATTTTCTTTTGTTGTTTGAAACATGGTTTTGCTTATGTAGCTTTGGCTAGCCCAGAATTTTAACTAATCTTGCTTTTGCTTTCCCAGTGCTGGGATTACAAATGTGTGCCACTATACCTGTGTTTGAAACTCTGGGTAATCCTCCTGCCTTAGTCTCTCTAACACTGAGATTATAGGCCCAAGTCACTGATGAGAAATATATATTTACAGGTTTATTTCCCCAACAGTTGAAACATCTTTCAACTGCCCCGGAGGGCAGCGCACTTTGCTCAGAGACAGGTGTTGCTGTTCGTCTTTAATTTCTTTGGGAAGCTTCCAGGATCATAACAGGCATCATTTATTTGAGTGGGGCTGGCAATGGGATTCAGGAATGAATACTGACTGGTGAATGGCCCTGTCTATAATGTACAACAGCATTTAATTAATTTAAGCAAAAACCTAAAGCAGAGTGAAGGTTGGTTTTTTTTTTTAATTTTCAGTCTACCTCTCTTTCTACCCCAAATTACCTCTCTTTCTCACTGCCTTTTTCAGCTAACACCCCTAGTTTTCCTAGGATCCCAGTTCTCAGGGACTTAGGGCCAAACCTTGTTGTGCAGTCCTCAGGTGAAGCAGCACTGGAGGACTACAACTCCCAGCATGCCCCGGGCCCCATAGTCACATGAACGCCCGGAAGCCCTGGTCGGGGAGCCCAGGCTGAGGTGGCGGCGGGGGAGTCGGGAGGCAGAGCGGGCTAGGGAGCTCAGCCGAGCGGTAGGCCGGATCGCGGGACTCTGGAGGGTCTCGGGTGGGTGCAGTGTGAGTGCGTAGGGGCTGGGGTGGGCGCAGGGCTTGGGGGGGGCTGGAGGATTGGGCACTTGGTGTGGAGCGATGGGGTTAGGACTGGCCTCTCGCCCACCCCGACCCCTCCTAGCCGCTGCTGCTGCGCGGTACTGGGGATGGAGCACTGCGTCGGGATGGAGCATTGCGTGGGGAGGATCACACGGAAAGGGAATCGGCCCCGTAGCTGCCCACGCGGCCACGGGGGCTTTGCTTTTATCGCCCCCAGTCCCCCCGCCCGCTGGCCTTTGACCATGGGAGAATTGAACTGAAGAAAGAGAAAACCCAAGAAGAGGGCTGGTGGTTTAGGCCAAGAGAGCGCTACTTTTCAGGTAGGGTGGGAAGCATATGGATTGGATGCTCAGAGGTCACAGAGGGAGGACGGACTTAGTGGAGTAACTAGGTTTTTGTTTTCTGGTAGCTACCAAGATCTCAGTCGAGGAATTTGGTTCTGTTACTTACCATTTTTTGCCTGTTCTGATTTGCAGAGAGTGGCCTGTTTATTCTTAACTTTAACAGGGCTAATGAGAATGTGTCCATTTACAGTTTAATGTTTCCCAAAATATAAGATCTTAGGTGATGCCACGATTATTTATTGAATTGTTTGAAGGAGGCAGAGGATGGGCAGACTCGTAATTGCTACTTTGCCTTAATGTGTTTATAGAACAGTTGTTGTTGAACATTGAATTATTTCTTTCCCATTTGTTAGATGTTTGCTGTATAACAGGCTCTGCCCCTGCCCCCAGAAAACCCATAAATTATTTCATTTAATCCTTAAGTGAAGAAATTGAGCCTCAAAGAAGTTAACTAAATAGAGTCTTGGAATCAAACTTGAAATTTAATGCTTTTGGAGGCCCAGAACTGGCTTTGTTTTTGCCAGCAGAAATGATCCTTTTTATAAAAGTCACGTTAGGGCCGGGCATGGTGGCGCACGCCTTTAATCCTAGCACTTGGGAGGCAGAGGCAGGCGGATCTTTGTGAGTTCAAGGCCAGCCTGGTCTACAGAGTGAGTTCCAGGACAGCTGGGACTACAGGGAGACCCTGTCTCCTCTGCATTCCAGACAGGCCCTGAACTAGCACTCATCTGTGTTGATTTTGAGTAGCTGGAATTATAGGTTGCCCTCTCTTTTGCCCAAGCTATTTAATTGAGACTGAAGTCTTATTATAGATGCCAGGCGACCTTGAACCACTGTGTCTTCAAACATTCCACCTACTGTTGTGTTTCCCTTATAGCTGGGACAGTGTGCCACTGTAGTCACGTTGAATAGATTTTTTTTTTTTAGACAGGGATTTTGTGTAGTTTTTTGATGGCGAGTCATCTATGTTGTCAGACTGGCCTCAAACTCACAGAAGTGCTAGGATTAAAGGTATGTACCATCACATCTAGCCCCAGAGGGAATTATTCTTGATAGAATGGTCAGAACACACTACTTGAGGTGGTACTTGAATAATGAGCCAAAAAAGAGTGAAGCAAGCTATTGCAAAAGAACCAAAAGAAGAAAGGCACAAAGGTCGCACATAAGGAGATGGGCTTGGGTGGGTTCAGGTTGGGGATTTCATTAGGGGTAGAGAGGTATGGAGGGGAGGTAGTTGAGCGAATAGAATGGGGCTGGTCGCAGAGACTGGAACCCACTTTTTTCTGCTCAGTGGGGAACTGGTAGAATACATAAAGATTTGTTCATGGGACATAAGAGACTGAATGTGCTTAGAAGGCAGCAGCTAGATAAGTGGTTGTAGGGTCAGATCTCCTGTCTCTGATAGTGCAGAAGAAAAGGTTCAGAATTGTGTGTGTTGTGTGCTTGTTGTGTGGTGAGGGCCCTCTGAATTATGTAGCGATGAGATTCTGCAAGGATAGAAAAGGAATTGGTCAGATAAGGTGGCTAGAGACAAGGGGAGGCTTTACTGTTTACCCTTTTGTATCTTTCTGGGTTCTGCTGCTGTGGTTTGGATTTGAGATGTCCTCCCCAAAAGCTCTGTGTTGATGGATTGATACTGGGTCGTGGTATTATTGAGTGTTGATTGGATCATGAGAATGTTACCTTCATCAGTTGATGAGTTTATACTGAATAGGCTTAGGAGGTGGGATCTGGTTGGAAGAAGTAAGTCACTGGGACCTGTCCCTGGCAGCTTCTTGTTGCTCTCTTTAGGTCCTTGGCTGCCCCAAGGCTAGTAGCTTTCTTCTGCCATGCCCTTACCTCAGGATGCTCTGCCTTGTCACAGGTTGAGTCTTTTAGTCATATATGGAGGAAACTGCTGAAAGTAAGCCGATATTTTGTATCTGTGTCTGGTTTTTGTTTACAGTGATAGAAAAGCTAACACATTTACCTTACTCATACTACCAGTTGGAAAATAAAATAAGACAACCCCATCTCCAGGTCAGTAATCTGGTCTGGCAAACCCCTCTTATTCAGGGCTTCTTTCTAGCAGCCCCAGCTATTAGCTAGCTCTGTGTTTCCTACCCCTCAATCATCCTCATTTCCTGCAGGGGACTAGGATAGACAGGCTGGGAAGGCCACGCAAAGTTTGCTTTCATCTGTCACTGGAAAGCCATCTAAAGGTTGTAAGGAGAAGGTCTGTCTGTCCATCTTTCATTGAGTGTACACATATAGGCGTTTTGCTGAGGATGGACCTGGGGCTTTGCATATACTAGTTAAGTTCTCTGCTCCTGAGCTGCATCCCGACCGCTGGTTTATGCTTTGGAGACAAGCCTGCCTAAGCCTAAGTGTCTTGTTTCCGTGTGCGCCACCATGCTGATAGTTTGAGTTCTGTCGTAAGATACAGTTTAGATGTGTGGGGGAATCACTTGGGGGTGGTAAGGGTTTAAAACCCTCGTAGAAGTTGTTGCAGTAGGCACTGGGGGTATTGAGGGGATGAATTGGGATGTAGGAAATGAAGAGTAACTTCTAGGTACTTTGTCCTTAGCAGGAATCTGAGGTGGTGCGTTCCATGGGAGGGATAGATTGGGAGGAAGAAATGAAGAATTCTGTAGTAGATCTGTGGAGGAATATCAGGTGTTCAGGTGGAACCCTGGAGGATCAGAGTTCATATCATAAACCTGGGAGTCATTGGCATAAAGCCAGGGGACTGCGGAGATTGCAGAAGAAAGAATATTGAATGGGTTAAAAAGGGAAGTGAGGAAGCGCTGCCTCAGAGGTTGAGAAGGCAGAATTGTTAGGGAAGTGTGGGAGGCCTGCCGGGCGGTGTTGCATGCCCACTGAGGTTTGTGGTTTGAATCTGAAGTCAGTCCACTTGTGTGATTTTTGTCTAGCAGAATTTAGCTGTGAAAGTGCTGTGAAGGAAGATGGTCTGGCCTGGGAGAAGGAAAGGCCCATGGAGAGATGACAGACATCCTGAGTCGGTAAGGAGGGCAGTGTGGATAAGGAGAGCATAGTGGGTGGTTGGGAGAGCTGAGGTTACCATTTGGGGAGCCTGGTTGGGTAAGATAAGTGTGGAAGGCAAGGAAGTCAGATGCTTAGAATGTAGCTGGGGAGCTGATGACAGGCCTGGGTTTCACCCATGCGGTCAGGCTTCTTGGGGACAGAGGAAAAGAGTTGGCAGAGAGGATCCAGGGCTGATGGAGGGGTGTGGCTTTTCCACCTGGCTGCTGGAATTTATGGCAAACAAAGGGGCAAGCAAGCCCCTGGAATAGGAGCCATCCACCATGGGCCAGTACTGGAGGTCCGTGGGTGGTGGCCAGGAGGACGCAGTGTGAATTTCAGAGGAGCTAGGGTCACTGGGCATAGGAACCAGTGTGAAGCTTCTTTGGGGATGGGGAGGGGGGGGCGAAGACCCTGGAATTGTGGAAGCAAGTAGACTGGGAAGGCAAGGACATGGAATTAATGAGCTGTCTTCTGGGTTTCCAGAGAGCGTTGGACTGGGCACTGGGAAAGATGGGGCTCTGTGCGGGTGGGTAAGTTTCATGGTGTTTTGTCCTTTCAGCCTCCCGTTTTCCACATGGCCCTGTTCCTAAAGACAGGGCACACTCATTTTTAAAATTTATTATTCATTTGATTTTTTTTTAATTTTATTATTTTGGTACGTGTATGAATGGACTGTGTGCATTATGTCTCTGCACCCGTGGTCATGCAATTGCGCGGAGGTCCAGAAGAAGGCGTCGATTCCGCTGGGAATGGAGTTAAAGATTGTTTTCAGCTGCCATGTGGGGCTGGGGCTTGACAGCAGCGAGTCTATCTCTCCAGCCCACGTTTCTTTGTGATTTTTGTTTTTTGTCGTTTTGAGACAGGGCGTCCCTGTAGCCCCAGCCGTCACTATGTAGACCAGGCTAAACTTGCTCTGTAGACCAGGCGGGCCTTTGAACTGTGGCAGAGGACCCAAGTTCAGTTCCTAGCACCCCATGGCAGCGTGGACAACATCCATAACCTGATTCTGGGATCTAGGATGCCCTCTTTCTAGCCTTTATGTGCTTGCGCACACACTGGAGCACTTACATACATGCAGGCAAAACACTCAAAACTTAAAAAACCAAATGAAAGCTGGGCAAATGGTGGCTCACACCGTTAATCCCAGGACCGGGAGGCAGAGGCGGTGGATCTTGTGAGTTCAAATCCAGGTACAAAAAAAAAAAATAGTGAGTTCCAGACAGTAGCTGGGACTAAAGGGAGACCCGTCTCCAAAAAGACAAAAAAAAAAAAAAAAAAAAAGAAGGGCTGGAGAAGATGGCCTAACGGTTAAGAGCGTCAACTGACTGCTCTTGCAAGAGGAAACCCAATTCAATTCCCAGCACCTACAGGGTGGGAAACAACCATCTATAACTCCAGTTCCAGAGGGATCTGGCATCCTTCTCTGACCTCTGAGGGCATTGCATAACAGAGGGATGGCACTTCCATATATGCAAGGCAGACAGTCAACTCATACACATAAAGTACACAAATAAGTTCAAGGCCAGCCTGGTCTACAGAGTGAATTCGAGGAAAGCGGGAGCTACAGGGAGGCCCTGTCTCGAAAAGACAAAAAAAAAAAAAAAAAAGTCATATTAGTGTAATGTAGTCTGGCTTTCAGCAGCAAGTACTGTTCATTGTTCTGGGTCCTTGCCTAGTCATCAGTAATAATGACATTAATGAGACTACAAGTGCTTTGTTTGGAAGAGGGAGGAGAGATTTTAAACTTCCTTTATCCTTTGGTGCAGGGGATTGAACCCAAAGCCTTTGAAACATGTTCAAAAATTGAAAAAATAGGGAGATTGTGGTTTTAGGAACCCTGGAATAAGGATTTTTTTTTTTTTTTTTATAATTCCTCAAACACCTAAGTAGATACTTAACATCTATGGTAATGAGGGAGCTTTAAGAACATAGAAAAGCCAGGCATGGTGGTGCATGCCTTTAATCCCAGCACTCGCACAGGAGACAGAGGCATGCAGATGGCTGTGAGTTCAAGGCCAGCCGGGTCTACATAGTGAGTTCCAGGACAGATGGGGCTACAGGGAGACCCTGTCTCAAAAAGACCAAAAAAGAGAAAAATGACAAGACTTGAGTGTGTGTGTGTGTGTGTGTGTGTATGTGTGTGTGTGTGTGTGTGTGTGTTTACCAGGGTCTCATGTAGTCCAGGCTGGCTGCCATCTCCCTGAGTAACCGTACCTGAGTAGGCTTGAGTTTTGAGAAGGGAAAGGATCTAAGTTGTACTGGTAAATAGTTTCAAATTAGATGACTCGAGATCCAAAATATACTTGTAAGTGCTGAGCATTGAGATGCTAAATTACAACATGTATAGTACTGTAAAAATGGTGAACTCAACTATCTATTTAATGCTTTCCTGTCTGTTCCTGCTTTTTTTTCCTTTGGTCTTTTTGAGACAGGGTCTCCTTTTAGCCCCAGCTGGCCTGGAGCTTGCTATGTAGTCCAGGCTAGCCTTGAATTCACAGAGATCCGCCTGCCTGTGCCTCCTGAGTGCTGAGACTTTGCTGTCTGCTTCTTATATATCACTGAGTACACATGATCTTTCTGCTTTGTACATGTATAAAAGAATTCTTTTTAAAATTTATGTGTATGAGTGTGTTGCCTGCATGTACCATGTGTGTCATGCCTGTGAAGGCCAGAAGAGTGAACTGGAGTCATAGACCAGTGTTAGTCACCATATGGGTGCTGGGAACTGAACCCTCATCCTCTGCAGTAGTAGCCAGTGCTCTTAACTGCTGAGCCATCTCTGTCCCCTAAAAAATGAATTCTTGAGATTGAGATAGTCGCCTGTTCTGTACATCTGAGAGTGTAAAGGAACCACACTTGTTTAGAGGTGGTCTTTTTCTCATTCTAGGTGGATACCTGTGAGTTTAAGATGTGTTAATTTTGGGCCGGGCATGGTGGCGCATGCCTTTAATCCTAGCACTTGGGAGGCAGAGGCAGGCGGATCTTTGTGAGTTCAAGGCCAGCCTGGTCTACAGAGTGAGTTCCAGGACAGCTGGGACTACAGGGAGACCCTGTCTCGAAAANAAAAAAAAAAAAAAAAAAAAAAAAAAGATGTGTTAATTCTAATTGTGTTTTCTTCAGCTGGGGCTATTTTCTCTTTAAATAGTATAATGTGGAATCTAGTTAGCCTGGATTTGAATGTGTACTCCATCTCTAAAAGCTACTGTCTGATAACTGTTTCTTTTTTTTTTTTTTTAATTATTTTATGTGCGTGTATTGCCTGCATGTATGTAAGTTCACCTGTGTTGTGAAATGCCTGCAGAGGTTAAAAGAGGATGTCAGATCCCTTGGAACTGGAGTTATGGATGGTTGTTAGCTGCTATGTGGGTCCCTGGGAATTGAATCTGGGTCCTCTAGGAGAGGAGCTAGTGTTCTTAACCACTGAGTGATCTCTCCAGCCCCAACTGATAACTGTTTCTTATCTGAAAAATACTTGGAGGACTGACTATGATAACATATACAAAGTACATAGGACATGCTGGACCTTGTAGGCATTTAGTTAATGAAAGCATTCACAGAGCCTTTATTGAGCCATCTATGTTCTCTAGGAGGCCCTGGGGATAGAACTGTGAACTTTGTGGACTTACTTAGGACAGAGAAAGCCACTGTTTCTTTTGAAGCTTATAGATAAAGCAATAAACATGTAAACAGTTATGTTGGGAGGAATGCTCTGAAGGAAAGAAACAGAAATGGGAGTAGAAATGATTGATTGATTGATTGATTGATTGATTGACTGATTGACTGACTGACTGACTGACTGACTGATGGATGGATGGATATGGGGCTTAAACACAGGGCCTTGCTATGTAGCCTTAGCTGGGGTGGAACTCCATATATAGATCATCCCAGGCAGGCCTTGATGGATCTCAGTGGTCCTTCTGCCTCTGCCCTCTAAGTGCCCCAATGCTTGGCTGCACTGTTTTATTTTCAGACACGATTTTGCTAAAATGCCCAGGCTGTTGTTATTGAGCTTAACTCTGCATTCCAGACAGGCCCTGAACTAGCACTCATCTGTGTTGATTTTGAGTAGCTGGAATTATAGGTGCCCGTCTCTTTGCCCAATCTATTTAATTGAGCTGAAGTCTTATTATGATGCCAAGGCTGACCTTGAACCACTGTGTCTTCAAACATTCCACCTACTGTTGTGTTTCCCTTATAGCTGGGACAGTGTGCCACTGTATCCCGTTAAGAGATTTTTTTTTTTTAAGACAGGGATTTACTGTGTAGTGATGGCTGATCACTATGTAGATCAGACTGGCCTCAAACTCACAGAAGTGCTAGGATTAAAGGTATGTACCATCACATCTAGCCCCAGAGGGAATTATTCTTGATAGAATGGTCAGAACACACTACTTGAGGTGGTACTTGAATAATGAGCCAAAAAAGAGTGAAGCAAGCTATTGCAAAGAACCAAAAGAATAAAGGCACAAAGGTCCACATAAGGAGATTGCTTGGTGGGTTCAGGGTTGGGGATTCCAGTAGGTGTAGAGAGGTATGGGAGGGGAGGTAGGTGAGCAGAATAGAATGTGGCTTCGCAGAGGACTGGAACCCACTCTTCTGCTCAGTGGGGAACTGGTAGAATACATAAAGATTTGTTCATGGGACATAAGAGACTGAATGTGCTTAGAAGGCAGCAGCTAGATAAGTGGTTGTAGGGTCAGATCTCCTGTCTCTGATAGTGCAGAAGAAAAGGTTCAGAATTGTGTGTGTTGTGTGCTTGTGTGTGTGAGATGAATGTAGAGATGCAGATTCTGCAAGGATAGAAAAGGAATTGGTCAGATAAGGTGGCTAGAGACAAGGGGAGGCTTTACTGTTTACCCTTTTGTATCTTTCTGGGTTCTGCTGCTGTGGTTTGGATTTGAGATGTCCTCCCCAAAAGCTCTGTGTTGATGGATTGATACTGGGTCGTGGTATTATTGAGTGTTGATTGGATCATGAGAATGTTACCTTCATCAGTTGATGAGTTTATACTGAATAGGCTTAGGAGGTGGGATCTGGTTGGAAGAAGTAAGTCACTGGGACCTGTCCCTGGCAGCTTCTTGTTGCTCTCTTTAGGTCCTTGGCTGCCCCAAGGCTAGTAGCTTTCTTCTGCCATGCCCTTACCTCAGGATGCTCTGCCTTGTCACAGGTTGAGTCTTTTAGTCATATATGGAGGAAACTGCTGAAAGTAAGCCGATATTTTGTATCTGTGTCTGGTTTTTGTTTACAGTGATAGAAAAGCTAACACATTTACCTTACTCATACTACCAGTTGGAAAATAAAATAAGACAACCCCATCTCCAGGTCAGTAATCTGGTCTGGCAAACCCCTCTTATTCAGGGCTTCTTTCTAGCAGCCCCAGCTATTAGCTAGCTCTGTGTTTCCTACCCCTCAATCATCCTCATTTCCTGCAGGGGACTAGGATAGACAGGCTGGGAAGGCCACGCAAAGTTTGCTTTCATCTGTCACTGGAAAGCCATCTAAAGGTTGTAAGGAGAAGGTCTGTCTGTCCATCTTTCATTGAGTGTACACATATATGCGTGTTGCTGAGGATGGACCTGGGGCTTTGCATATACTAGTTAAGTTCTCTGCTCCTGAGCTGCATCCCGACCGCTGGTTTATGCTTTGGAGACAAGCCTGCCTAAGCCTAAGTGTCTTGTTTCCGTGTGCGCCACCATGCCTGATAGTTTGAGTTCTGTCGTAAGATACAGTTTAGATGTGTGGGGGAATCACTTGGGGGTGGTAAGGGTTTAAAACCCTCGTAGAAGTTGTTGCAGTAGGCACTGGGGGTATTGAGGGGATGAATTGGGATGTAGGAAATGAAGAGTAACTTCTAGGTACTTTGTCCTTAGCAGGAATCTGAGGTGGTGCGTTCCATGGGAGGGATAGATTGGGAGGAAGAAATGAAGAATTCTGTTGTAGATCTGTGGAGGAATATCAGGTGTTCAGGTGGAACCCTGGAGGATCAGAGTTCATATCATAAACCTGGGAGTCATTGGCATAAAGCCATGGGACTGCGTGAGATTGCAGAGAAAGATATTGAATGTTTAAAAAGGGAAGTGAGGAAGCGCTGCCTCAGAGGTTGAGAAGGCAGAATTGTTAGGGAAGTGTGGGAGGCCTGCCGGGCGGTGTTGCATGCCCACTGAGGTTTGTGGTTTGAATCTGAAGTCAGTCCACTTGTGTGATTTTTGTCTAGCAGAATTTAGCTGTGAAAGTGCTGTGAAGGAAGATGGTCTGGCCTGGGAGAAGGAAAGGCCCATGGAGAGATGACAGACATCCTGAGTCGGTAAGGAGGGCAGTGTGGATAAGGAGAGCATAGTGGGTGGTTGGGAGAGCTGAGGTTACCATTTGGGGAGCCTGGTTGGGTAAGATAAGTGTGGAAGGCAAGGAAGTCAGATGCTTAGAATGTAGCTGGGGAGCTGATGACAGGCCTGGGTTTCACCCATGCGGTCAGGCTTCTTGGGGACAGAGGAAAAGAGTTGGCAGAGAGGATCCAGGGCTGATGGAGGGGTGGCTTTTCCACCTGGCTGCTGGAATTTATGGCAAACAAAGGGGCAAGCAAGCCCCTGGAATAGGAGCCATCCACCATGGGCCAGTACTGGAGGTCCGTGGGTGGTGGCCAGGAGGACGCAGTGTGAATTTCAGAGGAGCTAGGGTCACTGGCAGAGGAACCAGTGTGAAAGCTTCTGTGGGGATGGGAGGGGGGGGCGAGGACCCTGTATGTGGAAGCAAGTAGACTGGGAAGGCAAGGACATGGAATTAATGAGCTGTCTATCTGGGTTTCCAGAGAGCTTGGACTGGGCACTGTGGGAAGATGGTGCTCTGTGCGGGTGGGTACTGTTCATGGTGTTTGTCTTTTCAGCCTCCCTTTTCCACCATGCCCTGTTCCTAATACAGGGCACACTCATTTTAAAATTTATTTATTCATTTGATTTTTTTTTAATTTTATTTATTTTTGTACGTGTATGAATGTACTGTGTGCATGTAGGTCTCTGCACCCGTGTCATGCAATGCCGCAGAGGTCAGAAGAAGGCGTCGGATTCCTCTGGAATTGGAGTTAAAGACAGTTCTCAGCTGCCATGTGGGTGCTGGGGATTGAACCTGGGTCCTCTGCAAGAGCAGTCAGTTGACGCTCTTAACCGCTAGGCCATCTCTCCAGCCCTTTCTTTTTTTTTTTTTTTTTTTTTTTTTTTTTTTTTTTGGCAG
>VZQC01011134.1:335368-348865 GCA_009823505.1 Rhizomys pruinosus | reverse complement strand
GAAATGAGGAGCTTGTAAACAGAGGACGTGTGTGTTTAGGAGATGCACACAGGATGGACAGAATCTAAAGAAGGAAAGATGGTGTGGGATGTTGTGAGGAATTCTGGCACTCCTGTGAGACCTGGAGGTTTGCAGCCCCTTACTAGTCAGTACGACTAAAGGACTTGTCTGTGTTTATAATTCTGTAGTTCTTTTTTAAAATTTGTTATTTGTATTTTATGTGTATGAGTATATTGCCTACATAAGTGCATCCGTGTCATGCAGTGCTTGCGAAAGTCAGAGAGGGTGTCAGATTCCCCCTGGAACTGTAGTTATGGACGGTGTTAGCTGCCATGTGGGTGCTGGGATAGAGCCCGTGTCCTCTGTAAGAGCAGTTACTGGGTGAGGTGGAGGTGGGGCATATGCCTTTAACCCAGCACTTGTGAGGCAAGGAAAGGGCATCTCCTGTGAAACTAATCAAGTTGAGCTCTGGTTACATAGTAAGTTCCAGGCCCAGGCTGGGACTACAGGGAGACCCTGTCTCAAAAAGACAAAAAAGCAGGGGCCTGGTGGGCACAACTCCTTTAAATCCTAGCACTCTGAAGGAGGCAGAGGTCAGCAGGATACCGTTTGTGCGTTCAGAGTTGGAAGCCTGGCTACGAGTGAGTTCAAGGACAGGCCTGGGGCTACAGGGAGACCCTGTTTCGAAAAAAAAGACAAAAAAACAAAAAAAGTGTAGTAGACTCTTTAACTCATTGAGCCATCTCTCCAGCCCTATAATATTATAGTTTTAAGTGCTCTTTTTAGAACTAACATAACATAAAACAGGCCATTTGGGGTTGGGAGTGTTTTGTATATAAAGTTATTTAACTATTTTGAAATTTCTTCTCAGATTTTACTATCAATCTTATTTATATATTGGCAGGGGTAGGGAATGCCCGTGTGTTACTTGAGAGGCAGAGGCAGGTTGATCTCTGTGGGTTCAAGCCCAGCTGGTCTACATAGTAAGTTCCAGGCCAACTACATACAGGGAGACCCTGTCTCAAAAGACCCCCCCCCAACAAACACGCATGGTCCTCTGCAGAGGACCCAGGTTTGAATCTCAGCCCCACATGGCAGCTAACAGCCTCTTAATTCCAGGTTACCAAGGGTTTCTGCCTTTTTCTTTTTGACCTGTGGCGCCTTGCTGCGGAAAAGGGTACACTTATATTTGTCAGGCAGTACACTCATACACATAAAATAAAAAATAATAAGTAAAAAATATTTGAAAGAATTCCAGAATTGAGTAAAGCAAATGGGTATGTTTGATTTGGTTGAGGGCTGTTTTCTTTAGTTTATTCAGTTGTGTTTCTTCTATTTTTCAGTTACTCATTGCTCCATGCATCAAGAAAAACATTTAGCAATGTCAAAGTTAGTATCTCCAAGCAGTGGACCCCGAGTGCTTTTAACACGTCTGCTGACCTGCCTGTAGAGGTAAGCAAAGTGTTGGCTTGCAGTTGAGAGGGGTCTTTGTCCACCCTAAACACACCTCCAGTTCTTTTTTTGTGTCATCCACCTGCTTGGGACTTTAGGGTATAAGGTCTAAACTGTTGTCATCTCAGAGCCTGCTCAGATTCAGCCCATTTTACCTAGCCAACCATCTTGTTTCCCACTATTTCAAAATTAATTCTGGCTAGGCTTCACTGAGTTTCACAAGTACTGTGTGCATCCCTTTAAAAAAAAAAAAAAATCTAGTCTGGGGTTGCCTGTGCGCCCACCCCGGCCCCGCGCACCCCTCCCGGAAAAAAATAATTATCTTTCACCTTTGTTTTTTTTTTTTTTTGGTATTTTTCAGATGGTCTCACTTTAGCCCCGCAGCTGCCATGGAACCACTATACTATGAGACCCATGCTGGCCTTGAACTCACAGAGACCTGCCTTGCCCCTTTGCTCCCGTGTTGGATTAAAGCGTGCGTTTCAACCATGCTAGCTTCACCTTTTTATATATAAAACTTTGATTTTTCCCTTTGGGCTGACATAAAATACTATTTTTTCTTCTTAAAATTTGTGTGTTGTGTCTGTGTCTGTGTCTATGTGATGTCTGGGCATGTGTACGTGCATACCAAGTGACGTCTTATATCACACCCCGTTCCTTTGGGGCAGGGTCTCTCTCTGAATTTGGGGCTTGCATTTCTCAGCTAGACTTTCATTTCTTGTCTAGGCCAGCAAGCCTCAGTGACCCTCCTGTCTCTACCCTTAGAGCTGGGGTTATAGGCATGCTGGGATACCTGATGACACCTGGCTTCTTACATGGTGATGGGATCTGACCTCCAGTCCTCGTGATTATTTAGCAAGTGTTCCTAACTGCTGAGCCATCTCTCTAGTCCTCTTTTTCTGTTGTGTTTTTTTTACAAATTTCAATTTAATTAATTTTTTTCTGGTCTTTGAGACAGGGTCTCCCGTCAGCCCCAGCTGTCCTGGGACACCACTCTGTAGACAGGGCGCCTGAAACTCACAAAGATCTGCCCTCTGCCTCCATGTGCTAGGATTAAAGTGCATGCGCCACCACGCCCGGCTTTAGTTTTTTTTTTTTTTAAAGAGTTTTTCTTTTTCTTTTTTTTTAATTTTAAATTATGTGTGTTACTTTCTGTTGACTCTTGGGTATGTACTCTGTCGGTGCAGGTTCCTGTGGAGGCTAGAGGTGTTGGCACTCCAGGAGTTGCAGGTGGTTGTTAGGTACCTGATAGGTGCTAGGAATTGAACTCAGGTTCTCTGGAAGAACAGTATGTACTCTTTAACTTCTGTGCCGTCTCTAGCCCTTTTTAAAGGATTTGAGATACAGTCTATAACTGCTGGCCTCAGAACTTGAAGTAACCCTCTTGCCTCAGCCTCCCAGAGTGTAGGATTCCAATGTGTGTCATGGGGGCTGGAGATTAAGAGCACTGGCAGAATACCTAGGGTGGGTTTCCAGTAACGATGTGGTTGCCAACAGCCATGTCTAACTCAAGTTCTAGAGGATCAGACACCTTCTGGTCTCTATGGGCACTGTACATGACGAGGTGCATTTACTGTCCATGCAGGCAAAATACCCATACACATAAGATTTAAAAAGGTTTGGGTGTGAGGGTGAGGTCAGCTTGGTGTACAAATCAAGTTTTGGCCAGCCTGGGATACATAGTGAGCCTGTCTCAAACAAACAAAATGTGAATATGTGTCGTATGTGGCAGACTACTACTTTTTTTATTCCTTTTTTGAGACAGGGTCTCAATATGTAGCTATGACTGGCTTAGAACTCATTATGTACACCAGGCTGGCCTTGAACTCACAGTGATCTTTCAGCCTTTGCCTCCCAATGCTTGGAATAATCCCTGGGTTGTTTATATCTTGAAGTATAGTCCAGTTTCACGTTCCTCCTTCTTCCTTCCTTACTTCCTTCTTACCGTTCCGTGGCAGTTAGAGTACAGACCGAATTATATGACTTGCGTGAGTATAACCTCCCTCTCCCTCCCCCCTCCCCCTCCCCCTCCCCTCCCCCTCCTTCTCCCCCTCCCCTCACCTCCCTCCTCCCCCTCTCCTCTCCCCCCTCCCCCCCTCCCCCCTCCCCCCCCCCCTCCCCCCTCCCCCCTCCCCTCCCGCCCCCTCCCCCCCACCCCTCCCCCCCCTCCCCCCTCCCACCTCTCCCCCTCCTCTCTCTTTCTTTCTTTTCAATATTTATTTTTAGGTTTTTTTTTTTGGTTGTTGGTTTTGTTTTTTTTTTTCTTTTTGAGACAGGGTCTCCCACGTAGCTACCCCCTGTTCAGGAAACTCCTGTAGCCCAGGCTGGCCTTGAACTCACAAAGATCCACCTGCCTCTGCCTCCCAAGTACTAGGACTAAAGGCATGCACCACCACGCCCAGCTATTTTTAGTTTTTTATTTATGTGTGTGTATGTGTCTGTAGAGGCCAGAAGAAGGCATTGGATCTCTTGGAGCAGGAGTTACAGGTGGTTGTTAACTGCCCAATGTAAGTGCTGGGAATTGAACTTGGGTCCTCTGGAATAGCAGCAAGCACTCTTAGCCACTGAGCCAGCCCTCCAACTCTAGTATCTCTGTTTCTTGTATTCACTGTAGACCAAGTGAATCCTCTGACACCTATTGGGACAGAAGTACTGTCCCACTCAATCGTCCCTGTATTTCTTGAGTTCTGCTTATATGTAATCATAGATACACAGTTAATATCCTTACCATGTTTTATTTCTTTTTCTTTTCTTTCTTTCTTTCTTTCTTTTTTTTTTTTTTTTTTTTCTCTTTTGGGGACAGGGTCTCCCTTTAGCTTCAGCCGGCCCGGAACTCGCTATGTAGACCAGGCTGGCCTTGAACTCACAGAGATCTGCCTGCCTCTGCCTCACAAGTGCTGGCATTAAACCACACCCTGGATGCATGTTTTATTTATTTCTTTTTTTTTCTTGTCTTTTCAGACAGGTCTCCCGTTAAACCCCAGCTGTCCTGGAACTCACTCTGTAGACGCGAGTCTGGCCTTGAACTCACCGACATCGTCCCTGCCTCTGCCTCCCGAGTGCTAGGATTAAAAGGCTGTGCACCACCACGCCCGGCTCTGTTTTTTTCTTAAAAATTATTTTTGGCGGGGCTGGAGAGATTGGCCTAGCGGTTAATGAGAGCGCTGACCGCTCTTACAGAGACCCGGGTTCGATCCCAGCACCCACATGGCGGCTGAGAACCGTCTGAAACTCCAACTCCAGGAGAACTCCAGTTCCAGGGGAATCCGACACCCTCTTCTGACCTCGGCGGCATTGCACGACACGGGTGCACAAACCTACATGCAGACAGTACACTCATACACATACAAAAATAAATAAAATAAAATTAAAAATTATAAAAAAAAAATTATTTTGCCTATTTGGGCCCATTTAAAGTTGGTAGCCATCTGTTGGTGATAGGAATATTTCCCAAGTATAAATAAGTTACTCAGTCATTTACTTAGGAGCAACTGTCTCCCTAAGCTTCGTCCTAGACACAGAGATTAAAAACAAAACCAAAATAAAAACCCCAGAGATTAAAATGAAAAGAGAGCCTGTCTTTATGGGACTCCTGTTCTGGCAGAAGTGCTGCTATGCAGTTTTTCCAAAATTTAAGTTATCAAGAACTTTATTTATTTATTTATTTATTTATTTTTTTGTCTTTTTGAGACAGGGTCTCCCTGTAGCTCCAGCTGTCCTGGAACTCACTTTGTAGACCAGGCTGGCCTTGAACTCACAGAGATCCGCCTGCCTCTGCCTCCCAAGTGCTAGGATTAAAGGCGTGCGCCACCACGCCCGGCAAGTTATCAAGAACTTTAAAAGATGTTCAGATAGAGGGTGACCTTATATTTGAATCTAAATGACTGTTAACTGACTGGATAAATGTGTTTATCTTGGTCGTGTTGAAAGATAACCATCCAGAGCTGGACAGGTGATTTTATTCTGTTCTTTGACTATGTGTGAATGTACCCAGGCATCATCCTCCCCATTACCAGAGCCTGAATGTGGAGGCCAGAGGACACCATGTGGGAGTCTGTCTGTCTGTTCTTCTACTACATGGGTCCTGGGGCTCCAACTCAGGTCATCAAGATTGGCAGCAAGTTCCTGTATGTGCTGGGCCTCTCTCAGCCCCTGGTTTTTCTTGTTGGCTCCTTCCTTCATGTGTGGTTTGGTGACACTGAGCCCTCAGTGTAGGATGTCAGGGGTAGTCTGCCTAGTATCGGGAAGCTGGGCTTTGACTTAGGTAGTTCACTTGTGGTTACACTGCCTCAAACTGCCTTTGTTTTTTAGGAACTTGGGGTGTTTGTCCCCCAAACCACCCTAGGTTTGATAGGTTAGGAGGAAGACTTGTAGGACTTAGCATCTGTGATTTATCACAAAGTAAAATCAGCAAATGGAAATGGAAAGGGCCTAGCATGACTCCTTTAGGAAACCAGGCACAAGCTTGCAAGAGGCCCTTGTTAGCAAGGCTGGTGTGGGTGGCACACACATTTTATCCCAGTACTCAGGAGTCAGGCAGGTGAGATCTTGCCCAGTCTGGTCTACATAGCAAGTTCCAAGCCAGCTGAGACTACAAGGAGACCCCGTCCCAAAAAAAAAAAAAAAAAAATTCTTGCAAGAAGTTATGGCAACATGTGAATTGCTTTTGACTTGGGAAGTTCATCTGAAACTCAAGCCCAAGGTTTTTATTGAGCATCATCTAGGCCCTCTGTGTGACACATATCAAATTTCTAGGCTCTCCAGAGAGCAAGAGTTCAGGATTGCTGGGTACCCAGAGTGCAGTGCTCTTAGTAGGGAAGGGGGGGAGTGCTCCTTAGGCTTACTTAAGGGGATCTGATTCCTGGGAGCCTCTGGGCAGGCTTTGCTATGGAGAGCCATCTCAGCCCTGCCTGGCTTTCTCCAGTGACCACTTACATTATTAGCTCTTATGGAATGGTATAGACCCTTAGCTTGCTTGGTAGTTAACCCTGGGTCTCACACATGCTGGCCAAGTACTCTCCCACTGAGCTCTGCCCCTAGTTCTCTACTGTAGGTATTCATTTTACTCTAATTGATGTTAAAATAAGTGTTAGCATTTTGTGTTTTTAGAACTACAGATTTTACAGTTTGGGTTGATCTGCAGGTAGTACTTGGCTATACAGAAATTAAGTCCTGGGAACTGGAGAGATGGCTCAGTGGTTAAGAGCACCAACTGCTCTTGCAGAGGACCCGGGTTCTCTGGCCTCTGCAGCATTGCATGACATAGGCGCACAAACCTACATGCAGACAGTACATTCATACACATAAAAAAAAATATTAAAAAAAAAAAAGAAATTAAGTCCTGGGCTACCCTGAAGAACTTTGCCTTTCTCTGTGGACCTGCCCACTTGTAAACAGCATGCAGTCTTGCTTTCTTTACAGCTTAAGTGTAGCTTTTTTCCTTCTCTGAGCTATGCTACCAGCCTAAAGATTTCACTTTCTTTTTTTTTTTTTGTCTTTTTGAGACAGGGTCTCCCTGTAGCCCCAGCTGTCCTGGAACTCACTCTGTAGACCAGGCTGGCTTTGAACTTACAAAGATCCGCCTGCCTCTGCCTCCCAAGTGCTAGGATTAAAGGCATGCGCCACCACGCCCGGCTAGATTTCACTTTCTTTTAAAGATGTGGTTAAATGGTTAAAAGTTTACTTTAAAAAAAAACATTACTGGCCGGGTGTGGTGGCGCATGCCTTTAATCCTAGCACTTGGGAGGCAGAGGCAGGCGGATATTTGTGAGTTCACGGCCAGCCTTGTCTACACAGTGAGTTCCAGCACAGCTGGGGCTATAGGGAGACCCTGTCTAGAAAAGACCCCCCCCCCCAAAAAAAAAAAATCCTAGCACTTGGGAGGCAGAGGCAGGCGGATCTTTGTGAGTACAAGGCCAGCCTGGTCTATAGAGTGAGTTCCAGGACAGCCGGAGCTGTCTCAAAAAAACAAAACAAAACATTACTGATAGTAATTTTTCCTTTTTTTTTTTGTCTTTTTAAGACAGGGTCTCCCTGTAGCTCTGGCTATCCTGCAACTCACTCTGTAGACCAGGGTGGCCTTGAACTCACAGAGATCTACCTGGCTCTGTCTCCCAAGTGCTAGGATTAAAGGCATGTACCACCACGCCAGGCGTAATTTTTCTTTTTAATATTATAAAATAAATTCTACTTCCACCATAATCTAGAAGTAGAACACTTGTATCACACCTGGAGACTGTCCTGTGTCCCTTTGTAGTCAAGTCTTCCTACTCTTCCAGCTCCCAGCAGCCTCTAATCTGTGGGCGGTTGTTTTTAGATTATATAAAATAACTGGATGGAGATGCCCACAGTTTCTAATTACTGGATATTTAATTCTGTGCAACAAAAAGGTAAAGTCAGGGGCTGGAGAGATGGCTTAGCAGTTAAGAGCACTGGCTGCTCTTGCAGAGGACCAGGATTAAATTCCCAGCACCCACTTGGGCGCTAACAACTATCCATAACCTCTAAGGGATCCAGTGGCCTCTTCTGAACTCTGTGGGCACTGTCTGACATTAGGTGTGCTTACATACATACTCATACACATAAAATAAGAATAATAAAGTATATATTTTTAGCCAGGCGTGGTGGTGCACACCTTTAATCCCAGCACTTGGGAGGCAGAGGCAGGCAGATCTCTGTGAGTTCAAGGCCAGCCTGGTCTACATAGCAAGTTCCAGGCCAGCTGGGACTAAAGGGATACCCTGTCTCAAAAAAGACCAACATATGTATATATGAAAGATTATAGTCAGAATTGATTTCTTTTTTTTTTTGAGACAGGGTTTCCTTATAGCCCCAGCTGTCCTGGAACTCATTATGTAGATCAGGCTGGCCTTGAGCTCACAGAGATCTGCCTGCCTCTGCCTCCCAAGTGCTGGGATTTACAGGCCTTTGCCAGCGCACCCAGCTATGCATGTATTCTCTTATCTGCAGGTTACTGGTGCTTTCACCACCACTACCAGGGTTCTGTGGGAAGAGGTGGTTGTGAAGGGATCGGTGTGAAGGCCCTCGCCCTCACAGGTCTCAGCACCATGTCTTGTGTCTCTGCAGATCTGGAGCAGCAACCATTTGTTCCCCAGCACAGAGGAAGCCACTCTTTTCCTTGGAACACTTGATACTGTCTTTTTGTTCTCCTATGCTGTGGTAAGTTTTAAAATTCCAGAGGTTATTACTTTTTTTTTTTTTTTTAATAATGTCTCACTATGTAGCCCCAAGTGGCCTGGAATAGACCAGGCTGGCCTCAAACTCTGGCTCTGCCTTGTAAGTGATTAAGGTGAGTGCCACCATGCCTACTTGAAGTAATGAACTCGCAGAGATCAGCCTAGCTCTGCCTCCTGAGTGCTGTGAGGTAATTACTTAAAAAAAATTGGGGCTGGAGAGATGGCCTAGCAGTTAAGAGTGCCGACCGCTCTTACAGAGGACCAGGGTTCGATCCCCAGCACCCACATGGCGGTCGAGAACCATCTGAAACTCCAGTTCCAGGGGAATCCGACGCCCTCTTCTGACCTCTGCGGCATTGCATGACACAGGTGCACAAACTTGCATGCAGACAGTACATTCATACACATACAGAAATAAATAAAATTAAAAAAAAAAAAAATCTCCCTAATGAAGCTGGAGCCATGGCTCAATGGTTAAGAATTTGTTGCTCTTGGGAGGACTGGGTTCAGTTCCCAGAACCCACGTGGGACCAACATAATCCCATAACTCCAGCTCCAGGAGATCCAATACCCTTCTGACCTCCTTTGGTACCGTATCCACATGAAACACCGCATACAAGCAGGCAAACAACAATGCACACATATAAAAATAAATCAATTAAAAAAAAAATGTTTCCCTGCAAAAATGTTCATTATAGTTGAAGGAGAGAGAAAAAAATCTTCCATGACATAAAAAGAAAGAGATAATCTGTCCAAAAAAAAAAACCAACCCTTCAGAGAATACTTGAAGCAACTCAAAGGACAGAAGAAAAGGAGCAACTCATCCCAGGCACCTAGAAAGAGAAATTAATAAAAACATAACTGCAGAAGTAGAAACCTAAACCAAAAACGCAAATTCATGGTAAGGTAAAAGGAAGCAACATACATCTATCAGTTTGGTTTTTTAAATTTTTTTTTATTTATTTTTTATGTGTATGAATGTACTGTCTGCATGTAGGTTTGTGCACCCGTGTCGTGCAATGCCGCGGAGGTCAGAAGAGGGCGTCAGATTCCCTGGAACTGGTGTTAAAGACGGTTCTCAACCACCATGTGGATGCTGGGTATTGAACCCAGGTCCTCTGCAAGAGCAGTTGGTGCTCTTAACTGCTAGGCCATCTCTCCAGCCCACATCTATCAGTTAAACCTTAAATATTAATGGACTAAACTCCCAATCAAAGACAGACTGGGAGATTAGATTAGGAACAGAACCATCATATGCTGTCTACAAGAAACACATCTTACCTTCAAGGATAGGCACCACTTAAAGTGAAAGGATGGAAAAAAAATATTCCAAGTAAATGGTACCAAAAGAAAGCAGCTGTTGCTATTTTAATATCAGACAAAAAATAGACTTCAAAGTAAAAGAAATAAAGAGACAAAGAAGGTCATTAATTTTTTTTTTTTTTTGGTATTTTTAGACAGGTCTCCCTTTAGTCCAGCTGGCCTGGAGCTCACTCTGTAGACCAGGTGGCTTGCCTTGAACTCACAGAGATCCACCTGCCTCTGCCTCCCAAGTGTAGGATTAAAGGCGGCGCACCACGCCCGGCGGCCATTACATTTTTATCAAAGAACAATTCACCATAAAGATTTCATAATCATGAATATATATGCACCAAACTCTGGTGCACCAAACTTGATAAAGACAATTCTCCAGGACCACAAGGCACGAATTAACCCCAGTCACACTCATGTAGGGGACTTCAATACCCCACTGAGCCCTTTGGACAGGTCAACCAGACAAAGATAAAACAGAGAGACATCTGAACTGAATGATCACAATACACCAAATGGACCTCACAGACATCTACTGAATATTCCACCCGATACCAGAGAATACACTTTCCTCGCCAGCACCCCATGGAACATTCTCCAAAATCGATCACACATAATGGGTCACAGAAGAAAAACCTCCACAAATACAAAAATATTGAAATAATTTCATGCATTCTATCAGACCACCATGCAATAAAGCTCATTATCAACACCAGGAAAGCCCTACTATCTACAAAAAACAGGAGACTAAACAACACACTCCTGAATAATGAATGGGCCAAGGAGAGAAAGAAATAAAGCATTCCTGGAACAGAATGACAGTGATAATACAACACGACAAAACCTATGGGATACCTTAAAAGCAGTCCTAAGAGGGAGTTTATAGCCCTGGGTGCTACATCAGAAAAACAGAAAGGAGCAAGTGAATGATCTAACAATACAGCTAAAAGCACTTGAGAAGCAACAACAGATGAACCCTAAACGCAACAGACAGGAAGAAATAACAAAAATCAGAGCAGAATCATAATGAAAAGAAACAAGGAAAACAATACCAAAAAGAAAAAAAAAAAAAAAAAAAAAATCAATGATCCAAAAGGGTGGTCTTTGAGAGAAGATAAACAAGAGAGACCGACCTCTAGCCAGTTTAACCAAAGAAAAGAAGGACACAACTCCAATCAATACCAATCCGTGATGAAAGGGGAAATATCACAACAGACCAAGAAAAGATCCAGAAAAATCATACGCGGAATACTTAAAAAACTATATCTACCAAGTTTGAAAACTAGAAGAAATGGATGAATATCTGAAATCCTGGGAATTCCACCAAAGCTCAACCAAGAGAGATTGACGCAAAAAAGAAGAAACCTCCCAACTAAAAAAGCCCAGGCCCAGATGGTTCACAGCAGAATGCTATAAAAACATTTCAAAAAAGACTTACAACCATTATTACTCAAATTGTTTACGAAGGATACGAGGGGAATTCTCCAAATTCCCTTCTAGTGAACCATCATCACCGATTACCCAAAACAGCAAGAAAAAAAAAAAGAACTACAGACCCATTTCATTAATGAACACAGATGCAAAAATTCTAAACAGGATACTGCACAATCGCTACAGACCCACATCAAGAAGATTCATCCAGCAGGCATGTGGGTGCATGCCTTTAATCCTGCACTCGGGAGGACAGAGGCCGGCGGATCTTTGTGAGTTCAAGGCCAGCCTGGCCTACAGAGTTGAGTTCCAGGACAGCTGGGGCTACAGGGAGACCCTGTCTTAAAAAAGACCAAAAAAAAAAAAAAAAAAGGATCACTCCATCATCATGACCAAGTTGGATTCATACCAGAGATGCAGGGATGGTTCAACATACGAAAATCAATAAATTCATCAAGTTTATAAATGGACTGAAAGACAAAAACACATAAAAACGAATGAAGAAAAGAAAGACTTTGACAAAATCCAGCACCCTTCATGCTCAAAGATTTAGAGGGATTGGATGGAGGGATCATTCATCAATGTAATCAAAGCCATATACAGGAAACCCACAACCAGTAGGAACTCGGCAAGGCCTCCCCTGTCACCACTTCTCCTCAATATATGCTTTGAAACACTTACTAGGCAGTAAGGCAAGAAAGGAAATAAGGGACAGGAGGACACCCCTAGGCGTTAAGAGCACTACTGATTTGCAGAGGACTGGGTTCGATCCCAGCAAACACATGGTGGCGAAACCGTCCGTAACTCCAATTCCAGGAGAATCCAGTCAGAATCCAGTTCCAGGGGAATCCAACACCCTCTTCTGACCTCCCCAGCATTGCACAACACGGGTGCACCAACCTCCTGCGACGTTATCTAACTAACTAATACTAATAAATATAATAATAAATAAATAAATAAAAAAAAAAAAACAGGAAATTAAGGAATACTAATTGGAAAAGAGGAAGTCAAGCTATCCCTTTCTGCTCGATGATTGATTGTTTACTTAAAGGATGTTAAAAACTCCACCAGAAAACTCCTAGAAAAAGATTATGGCAGAAAAAAAAAAAAAATAGAAAAATCAGTAGCCTTCTTTACACCAACAACAAGCAACTGAACAAGGAATTCAAGTGACCTTCCCACTCACAATAGCCCTCAAAAACAATTAATAAAATACCTAGGAACAGGGGCTGGAGAGATGGCCTAGTGGTTAAGAGCGCCAAACTGCTCTTGCAGAGGACCCGGGATCGATCCCCAGCACCCCACTGGCGGCTAAGACACCGTCTGTAACTCCAATTCCAGGAGAACTCCAGTTCCAGGGGAATCGAGACCCTCTTCTGACCTCTGCGGCATTGCACGACACAGGTGCCACGACCTGCGTGCAGACAGACATCATCCTCATACAAAAATAAAAAATAAAAAAAATACATACTAGGAACAAACCTAACCACCGACATCACAGACTCTTACAACAAAAAATTTAAACCCTGAAGAAGGAAATTGAAGAAAACATCAGAAGATGGAAAAACCTCCCATGCTCATGGATTGGGAAAATTAATATGTAAAAATGTCCATTCTACCCAAAATCTGTGTACAGATTTAATGCAATCCCAATAAATCCCCAAGAGTTTCTTCACAGGCTGGAAAAAAAAAAGTTCTTAATTTCATTTGGAAACCAAAAAAGACCCCGAATGCCAAAGCCACCCTAAGTGAAAAGAGTAATCAGGGGGGATCTCTATACCCGACTTCAACTATACTACAGGCTATAATCTATGAAACCACAGCAGTTTGGTACTGGCACAAAAAGCACCTGTTGACCAATGAACAATAAAATCGAAGATCCAAACCTGAGCAATACAATTTCAGCCACCTTATATTTGACAAGGGTGCCAAGAGTACACAATGGAGGAAAGACAGCAATAGTCAAGCAAGTGGTGGTGCAAAACTGGATCACCATTTGAGAAGAATGAAATTAAACCCCTACCTCTCACCCTGTATAAAAGTCAACACTCCAGATGGATTAAAGACCATCAACATGAAACCCCAAACTCTTGAAGGTGATAGAAGA
>VZQC01011134.1:306249-333429 GCA_009823505.1 Rhizomys pruinosus | reverse complement strand
GCTGTAGTGTTAGATCATTCACTTGTGCTTTTCTGTTTTTCTGATGTAGGCAACCAGGGCTATACACTTCCCTCTTAGAACTGCTTTTAAGTATCCCATAGGTTTTTGTGTTGTATATCACTGTCATTCTGTTCCAGGAATGCTTTTATTTCTTTCTCTTCCTGATTCCATTCATTATTCAGGAGTGTGTTGTTTAGTCTCCTGTGTTCTTGTAGATAGTTTAGGGCTTATCCTTGGTGTTGATAATGAGCTTTATTGCATTGTGGTCTGATAGAATGCATGAAATTATTTCAATATTTTTGTATTGTGGAGGTTTTCTTCTGTGACCCATTATGTGATCGATTTTGGAGAATGTTTCCATGGTGGGTGCTGAGTAGAAAGTGTATTTCTGGTATTTGGGTGGAATATTCAGTAGATGTTTGTGAGGTCATTTGGTGTATTGTATCATTCAGTTCAGATGTCTCTCTGTTTATCTTTGTCTGGTTGACCTGTCCAAAGGGCTCAGTGGGGTATTGAAGTCCCCACTATGAGTGTACTGGGGTTAATCTGTGCCTTGTGGTCCTGGAGAATTGTCTTTATAAAGTTTGGTGCACCTGATGCACAGTTTGGTGCATTATATTCATGATTGTGAAATCTTTATGGTGAATTGTTCTTTTTAAAATGTAATGGCCGCCGGGCGTGGTGGCGCACGCCTTTAATCCTGCACTTGGAGGGCAGAGGCAGGTGATGTCTCTGTGAGTTCAAGGCCAGCTCGTCTACAGAGTGAGCTCCAGGCCAGCTGGACTAAAGGGAGACCCTGTCTCAAAAATACCAAAAAAAAAAAAAAAAATTAATGACCTTCTTTGTCTCTTTTTTCTTACTTGAAGTTTATTTTGTCTGTATTAAAATAGCAACAGCTGCTTTCTTTTGGTACCATTTGCTTGGAATATTTTTTTCCATCCTTTCACTTTAAAGTGGTGCCTATCCTTGAAGGTAAGATGTGTTTCTTGTAGACAGCATATTGATGGGTTCTGTTTCCTAATCTAATCTCCCAGTCTGTCTTTTGATTGGGGAGTTTAGTCCATTAATATTTAAGGTTATAACTGATAGATGTGGGCTGGAGAGATGGCCTAGCAGTTAAGAGCACCAACTGCTCTTGCAGAGGACCTGGGTTCAATACCCAGCATCCACCTGGTGGTTGAGAACCGTCTTTAACACCAGTTCCAGGGAATCTGACGCCCTCTTCTGACCTCCGCCGGGCATTGCACGACACGGGTGCACAAACCTACATGCAGACAGTATCATTCATACAAAATAAAAATATAAAAAAAAATTTAAAAAAAAATAAATGAAGTTATTTGCTTCCTTTTACCTTACTATGAATTTGCGTTTTTGGTTTAGGTTTCTACTTCTGCAGTTATGCTTTTATTAATTTCTCTTTCTAGGTGCCTGGGGATAGTTGCTCCTTTCTTCTGTCCTTTGAGTTGCTTCAAGTATTCTCTGAAGGGTTGGTTTTTTCGGACATGTATTCTTTCATCTTGTTTATGTCATGGAAGATTTTTTCTCTCTCCTTCAACTATAATGAACATTTTTGCAGGGAAACATTTTTTTTTAATTGATTTATTTTTACTATGTGCATTGTTGGTTTGCCTGCTTGTATGTCGGTGTTTCATGTGGATACTGTACCCAAAGGAGGTCCGAAGAGGGTATTGGATCTCCTGGAGCTGGAGTTATGGATTATTGTTGGTCACCACGTGGGTTCTGGGAACTGAACCCAGTCCTCCCAAGAGCAGCCAATTTTCTTAACCATTGAGCCATGGCTCCAGCTTCTATTAGGGAGATTTTTTTTTTTTTTTTGGTCTTTTTGTCTTTTTGAGACAAGATCTCCCTGTAGCCTCAGCTGGCCTGGAACTTGCTATGTAGAGCAGCCTGGCCTTGAAGTTCCAGAGATCCTGAAGTTGCAGAGATCTGCCTGCCTCTGTCTCCTGAGTACTGGTATTAAAGCTGTGTGCTACCATGCCTGGCAAATTTTATTTTATTATTATTATTATTATTATTTTATGTGTATGTCTATGTGTAAGTCCACCCATGTTGTGCAGTGTACGAAGAGGCAGAAGAAGGCATCAGATTCTCTTAGAACTAGAGTTATAGATCATTGTTAGCCACCATGTGGGTGCTGGGAGTCAAACTCAGGTCCTTTTCTTTTTTTTTTTTTTTCCCCCAGCCCCACTCAGGTCCTTTTCAAGAGCAGATGATGCTCTTAACTGCTGAGCCATCTCTCCAGGCCCTTGCCTAGCTTTTTTCCAGAATGCCTTACAACTGGAATCTGATAATAATATACATTCCCATTTGTAACCCATGCCAAGAAATCTCAAAATAGTGTTCAATTGCAAATGTCCCCTTGAATAAAAATGCCTGGGAAAAAAAACAAGCTCTTGTTGGAAGCCACTAAATGATTCAGTAGGTGACAGACCGGTTTCACTTTCACCAGCTGCCATTGCAGCAACAGCTAGGCTCACCTGGGACTGTCCTTCTGGTAAGTACCTGGCACTGTCTGAGAGCATGCACATGGTGGGCTCACGAGTGCTCAAGCCCTCTGGGGATTGCCATTCCTGGAGAGAATGAGGGAGCAGATGGAAGAAGATTATAACAGGAGCTGATAGTAAAGCCTCAGCCTCTAGAGTTGAAGGAGGGTGTCTTAGTGACTTGCATTTGGAAGCTCTGGCTCCTTGGCTGGTGGTGACCTCATTGTTGCCCCCACAGTACCAGCTCTGAGACCAAGCACTGTAAGAGTTGGCTGCCCAATCTCTCAGTTGTTAGGTGTTCTAATACATTCTTTGCGTGTGTGTTTGTGGGAGGGGCCTGGGGGGGGTCTATGTGTACACGTGTGTCTTTGCACATACAGAGACCAGAGGAAGATGTTATTTGCCCTGCTCCACCTTACTCCCTTGGGACAGGATCTCTTAGCGAACCTGAGCTAGGGTGGCATCTAGAAAGCTAAAGCAGTCCTCCTGTCCCTAACCCCCCACAGCACTGGGGTTACAGGAGTACTCAGCACCACACCCGCCTTTTTGCAGGGCGCTGGAGATTTGACCTTGGGTTGTTATGCTTGCATAGCGAGTCCTCTTCCCAGCTCCTGAATGTGTTTTCTATATATCTTAGAAAAGAGTTGAGCATACTGAACATGTCCATGTGGTCATCACATGTCCCCTTTTGTTTCCTTCTCTCCAAGGTGTTTGTCTTTGGCACTCTTACAGAATGGCTACACTTCTACAACAAATGGTTTTACTGCTGCCTGTGGATTGTGAACGGCCTGCTGCAGTCCACTGGCTGGCCCTGTGTAGTTGCTGTGATGGGCAACTGGTTTGGGAAAGCTGGGTATGCCACTTCCTCCTGCTTTTATTGTGTTGAGACTGGATTATTAAATCTTGTCAAACTCAGTTGATGCTTTAGACATTGTCCCATCTTCCCTCTTCCCTCTATTTTAGACAGAGTAGTTCTGGGAGGGAAGGCTCATTGACAGAGTGTACTATGGATCTCAGCAGGCCTTTCTCGGAGTCCGAGTGTGGGCTATCTGTGTCCCAGTTCTTAAGCTCATCTCTCCTTTAGAAGATGTAAAATTCCCATGTGCCTTCCCATTGTGTAGCTTCCTTTGAGTTTTGCTTTCCTCCCTATTTTGAACCTCAGTGGTTATATTATCATTACATTAATGATAAGGAAGCTGAGGCCACAAGTTACTATGAGAGGTGGGGACATAGTCCAGTCGTAGAACACTTGCTTAGCATGCAATAGTACAGAAAGAACTAAAGTTATCCATGTGACTCAAGGTCATCCAGCAAGGGCTCTAATAGATTCAGATGAATGTCAAACTTTGGGGCTTAGATGGAACATTCCCCACGCCAACCTCCAACCTCTGTGTGATGATTGGAGGATGTTAGACTGCGTGGATGGCATGGGGTGCAGGATAAAGGGAGGTATCGATGATGTACCCATTCTCCAGGCCATCCAGGAAGAAGGTGTGCTCAGTTCATAAGGTGCAAAATAAGTTGAGAAAAGCTGACTTGATTTGTGGTTTATCATTGCTGTTGATGCTCCCATTTCAGGAACATTAACCTGGAATTTTTTTTTTTTTTTGGTCTTTTTGAGACAGGGTCGCCCTGTAGTCCCAGCTGACCTGTAACTCACTATGTAGATCAGGCTGGCCTTGAACGCACAGAGATCCATCTGCCTCTGCCTCCTGAGTGCTGGGATTAAAGTTGCACCACCATGCCCGGATAACCTGGGATTCAGTCACTTTTCCTAGATCAATGTGTATGTATTACCAGGTACATACATGTCTTCCATATGGTCTGACTCTTTTTTCATGTTTGCTCTTATATATGGGAACCAGTATATAGAACAGACATTGTCCACCCACTGTGGCATTCAGTGCATGCTCTAGCTGTCTCCTTTCAGTTTCTAGCTTTTCCAGTTTCACAATGGAAGCTCCTTTGGTCGTTAACAATTTGTGTTGTTATGAAAGTTCACCTATAAACTGTTGTGGGGTTAGGATAAGCACAATTCAAGAATGCTCAGATTATATTTAAGTGAGCTAGTGCTTTCTGTTTTCTTTTGACCTTAGTGTCACTGGACTAGCAGGATTGCACTGTAGAGGTGTTAGCTAGCTTGTGCCTTGTGTTCTAGTTTTCTTTTGCACTAGATGAGTTTTTGGTTTTTTTGTGTGATAGATTGAACCAGGGCTTCATGCATGCTAGGCAAGTGCTCTCCCACTGAGTTATATCCATAGCCCTTTCTAAAATTTTCTTTTGAGATAGGGTCTAACTATGTACCTCTAGGTATTCTGGACCTCTGTTAATGTAAACCAGCTGGCTTTAAACTCACAAAGATCTTCCTCCCTCCGCCTCTGTACAATTAAAGGCACGCATTACCACACCTGGCTTAATTGAGATTGAAATGTATTTATTTGTTTATTTATTTATTTATTTTTGGTCTTTTTTTTTTTTTTTGGTCTTTTCGAGACAGGTTCCCTGTAGGTCCCAGCTTGTCCGGAACTCACTCTGTAGACCAGGCTGGCCTCGAACTCACAAAGATGCCTGCCTCTGCCTCCCAAGTGCTAGGATTAAAGGCACGCCCACCAACGCCCGGTTTTTTTTTTCTTTTGAGACAGGGTCTGCCTGTAGCCTCAGCCGGCCTAGAACTCACTATGTAGACCAGGCTAGCCTTAACTCACAGAGATCCATCTGCCCCTGCCTCTGCCTCCTGAATGTTGGGATTAAAGGCATGAGCCACAACACCCTGCTGATTTATTTTTATTGCACAGGTATGAGTGTACCATATGCATGCAGTATATCATATGAATGCAGTGCCTGCAGAGACCAGAGAGGGCTTCAGATCCTCTGGAACTGATGTACAGACAGTTGTTAGCCATCATGTGGCCAGTGCTCTTAACTACAGAATCATCTTTTCAGACCCTTAAAAGTTTTTTCATTTGCGATTTTTTAAGATTTTTAAATTTTTATTTATTTTTTTATGTGTATGAATGTACTGTTTGTGTAGGTCGTGCACCTGTGTCGGTGCAATGCCGAAGGTAGAGGGGGCGTTGGATTTCCCCTGGAACTGGAGTTAAAAAACGGTTCTCGCCGCCATGTGGGTGCTGGGGATCGACCCAGGTCCTCTGCAAGAGCAATCGGTGTTCTTAACTGCTAGGCCATCTCTCCAGCCCCTCCATTTGCGATTTTTAAAAATGATACAAATGAAGCCAGGTGTGGTGGCACACACCTTTAATCCCAGCACTTGGGAGGTGGAGGTAGGTGGAGCTCTGTGAGATGGAGCCAGCCTGGCCTACTGTCAGCCCAGCTGTGACTACAAGGAGACCCTGTCTCAAAGAGACCAAAGGGGTAAAAAAAAAGATCCAAACGGTAATTTATTATAAATAAATCAGAAAATATAGATGAAAATAAAACATCGATGACAAAAGTTAGACCGAGTGAAGCTCTATCACTAAAGATTATCACTAGTTGAGGTTTTTTGTTTTATTTTTTTGAGGCAGGGTCTCCCTGCAGCCCCAGCTGTTCTAGAACTCATTCTGTAGACCAGGCTGGCCTTGAACTCACAGAGATCCACCTGCCTTTGCCTCCTGAGTGCTGGAATTAAAGCTGTGCACCACCATGCCCTGTGACATTCTTTTTTTTTGTTTTTTTTTGAGACAAGGTCTCATTATGGAATGTGAGGCTGGCCTTGAACTTGTGATCTCCTTGCCTTGGCCTCTCAAGTGCCCAAAAGACTGATGTTAAACAGCAGTAGTGAGAAAAGCCAGGCATTTATTTTAGAGTCCAGCTTCCGAGGAACTGTAACAATAACCTGCAGAGTCCATGGAGATCGTGGTCGCTTAACATTGGTTACTGGAAGCCAGATTCCTCCCAAGTCACACTCCCCCACTTCAGTCATTATCTTAACTTGGTGACTTGTGACTTGTCCCCTCCATGAGTTTGGGGGCTTTTTTTTTTCTTTATTGACACAGAGATTCTGTGTCCATGGCTAACCTGGAATTTGCAGCATTCACCTTCCTTGTGTTGGGACCTAGGCATGAGCCACCACACCTGGCTCATGGCCTTGAATTCCTTCTCTTCCACCAGTTCTACAATGAACTCAGGACTTCAGAATCGCTGTGAAAGTGCCCTACCACTGAGCTCAATTTCCAACCTCAAATTAAATTTTAATATCCTTAAATTTTAGAAGAGAACTGATATTTTATTGTTCTGACTTTTTTTTTTTTTTTTTGTCTTTTTTGAGACAGGGTCTCCCTTTAGTCCTGGAGCTTGCAGTGTAGACCAGGCTGGCCTCTAATTCACAGAGTTCTGCCTGCCTCAGTTCTGACATTTTTTTTTAATTTAAACTAGAAAGTTGATTCTTTGTAATGCTCTTCTAGTTTTTTCATTTTGACCTACACACAGAGTCCTTCTGACATGTTTTGTTTTCCATTGTTTCTTCAAAGCCGAGGAGTTGTCTTTGGTCTCTGGAGTGCATGTGCTTCAGTGGGCAATATTTTGGGAGCATTCCTGGCTTCGTCTGTTCTGCAGTATGGTTATGAGGTGGGTATCTCTTTCACGCTCTGTGTGTGTGTGTGTACGCTTGCTCTTTAGTCAAGGGCGACCTTGAATTCCTCATTTTCCTGCCTCCATTGCCCAGGTGTTAAGGTTATAGGAATGTGTGATCACTCCTGGCAAGAAGGCTTTGTAATTCCTGGGCTATGATGTTATATGATACTGTTGACAGAAAGAAGCTAACCTGGTTTGCAGGGGCCTTGGGCTGTGTAATAAACACTAAAGCTTGAATTGCAGCCTGTTGGTAAGCATGGAAATTTTTGAAGAAAATAATGCAAGAAAGGAAAAGATTATTGGGGAGCTGGAGAGATGATTGTTCTTGCAGAGGACCTAGGTTCCATTCCCAGCACCCACATGGCAGCTAAGAACTGTCTATAACTCCAGTTCCAGGGAATCTGATGCTGTCTTCCAACCTCTGTGGTCATTAAATGACACAGGTACATTTACACACATGCAGGCAATTTGCTCATACACATAAAATTAAAAAAATTTTTTTAATTTATTTTAATTTAATTTTATCTTATTTTATTTTTTATTTTACTTTATTTTTTATTTTATTTAATTTTATGTTATGTCATGTTATTTTATTTTATTTTGTATATGAGTGTACTATCTGTATTTTGTATTTGTATTTTGTATTTTGTATTTGTTATTTGTATTGTGTATTTTGTATATGAGTGTACTGTCTGCATGTAGGTTGGTGCACCTGTGTCGTGCAGTGCCATGGAGGTCAGAAGAGGGTGTCTGATTCCGCTGGAACTGGAGTTAAAGATGGCTCTTAGCCGCCATGTTGGTGCTGGGAATCGAACCCGGGTCCTCTGCAAGAGCAGTTGGTGCTCTTAACCACTGAGCCATCTCTCTAGCCCCCAAAATAAAATGTTTTTTAAAAAGGACTGGGCCTGGTGTGGTGGTGCACACCTTTAATCTCAGCACTCGGGAGGCTGAGGCAGGCAGATCTCTGTGAGTTCAAGGCCAGCCTGGTTAACATAGAACGTTCCACAACAGCTGGGGCTGCAGGGAGACCCTGTCTCAGAAATAAATAAATAAAATAAGGAAGAAAGGAAAAGAACATAAAACAAAGTACTGTGTGCGTGTGTCTCTGCAGTCCAGCAGCCAGAGGACCCAGTGAGCATGGAAGAGCCTCTGAGAAGGAACCTTCCATCAATGTAGCACCCTTTGAGGGGCACTGCCAACTGGAGATTAGCCTGTGTAGTGAGAGGAAGTCCTCTGGGGTGATGAGTGGCCAACCTGCTGTGCAGTTTGGTAGAATGGGGCAGGTGGTAGATCCCCAGTGGGTACTTGTAACATTTGATTGGTTTGAATTCCTGAGGAATCAAATGGCCAAAAAGCCCTAGGTGTCTACCTCAAATTTCCCTAGGAGTTGGAATGATGCAAGAAGTAAAACCTTCATAGTAAATGACTCCTTGGGCTCCCAAGAACCAATAGAACAAGAGCCTGGGTGCACCTGCTGTCACATTACGGTACTAAATTAGAAAAAGCTGAACATTTTTTTGTTCTGGCTTCAAATGTTTCTATATCGGAATGAGTAAAATGAAGTATGCAAATTACTTGAAAAGTCACAGAAGATACATTTTGGATATACTATTTTTTTTAGTTTTTTTTTTTTTTTGGTGTTTTGGAGACAAGGGTCTCCCTATAGCCCCCAGCTGTCCTGGAACTCACTCTGTAGACCAGGCTTTTTGGCTTGAGCTCACAAAGATCCGCCTGCCTCTGCCTCCCAAGTCGCAGGATTAAAGGCGTGGCCCACCACGCCCGCTGTTAGTTTTATTTATTTATTTATTTATTTATTTTTTATTTATTATTTATTTTTATTTTATGTGTATGAGTGTACTGTCCCTGCATGTAAGTAGGTGCATCCTTGTCGTGCAATGCTGCAGAGATCGAAGAGGGTGTCGATTTCCCCGGAACTGGAGTTAACGGGTTTTTGTTGCCCCATTGTGGGTGGCTGGGAATCGAACCTGGTCCTTTTGCAGAGCAGTCAGTGCTCTTAACCACTGAGCCATCTCTCCAGCCCCTGGATATGGTATTTTTAAAGAGTAGATTATTTTTATAGCAAAATAAGTACATAAATGAGACAAAAAGACTGAACTGTTTATGTGCTAGCTCGGTAAAATCCAAAATGTTGGTAACTTGCTGTGAAGCAATGGGCATTGCATTGTCTGTCAGAATTACCGCTATTCTGGCCAGGCAGCTCCACCTCTAGGAATTAATCTCGAGGTGGATCTAACAAAAACAAAACAAAACAAAAAACATAAAAACCCACAACTTTGGGAGGAAAGGGTTTATTTGGCTCTCCATCATGAGGAAAGCTAGGAGAGCCAGAACGTGGAGAGGATTGAAACAGACCATGGAGGAATGCTGCTCACTGCTTTGCTCCTCCGGCCTGAGCTCAGCCTGCTTTTCTTTGTCTTTTCTTTTCTTTTCTTTCTTTTCTTTGTTTTTTCTTTTTCTTTTCTCTTTTCTTTTTGCTTTTTTGTTCTTTTCCTTTTCTTTCTCTTTTCCTTTTTCTCTCTCTTCGCCTCTCCTCTCCCCTCGCTCCCAAACCTCTCCCTCTCCCCCCGTCCTCCCCTCACCCCCTCCTCCTCCCGCCCTCCCCCCTCTCCCCTCCCCTCCCCTCCCCTCCCCTCCCCTCCCCCTCCCCTCCCCATCCCCCCCCTCCCCTCCCCTCCCCTCTCTCTCCTCCTCTCCTCTGTCTCTCTCTCTCTCTCTCCTCCCTGTAGCCCCAACTGGCCTGGAATTCACTATGTAGACCAGGCTGGCCTTGAACTCACAGACACAGAGATCTGCCTTCCTCTGCCTGCCTCCCGAGTGCTGGGATTAAAGGTGTGTACTGCCACCACAGGACTACTTGCCCAGGGGTTGCACGACCCACATTGGGCAGGGCTTTCCCCATATCATTCAATAATCAAGAAGGTACCTCACATACATGCCCATAGGCCATGGGAAATTGCCCAGTTGAGGGTCTCGCTTTCCAAGTATGTCAGGTTGACAGCTGATGCTATCCAGGATGCCTGTCCATTACCACAGTTGCTTCGATTCTAGGTATCTTAGCATCCATCATACCTGGATTGTACTAACTGGTTCAAATGTGAATATCACTTCATTTCCTGCTGCGCCTAGATTTAGCTTCTGGAAACATTGCTTTTCTTTTCTTTTACTCCCTTATTTAAAAGTTTAGATTGCCCCCCCCCAAAAAAAAATTAGCTGGGCATGGTGGCACATGCCTTTAATCCCAGCACTTGGGAGGCAGAGGCAGGTGGATCTCTGTGAGTTCAAGGCCAGCCTGGTCTATAGGGCAAGCTCCAGGTCAGCTGGGGCTACAGGGAGACCCTATCTTGAAAAGACAAAAAAAAAAAAAAATTTAGATTGTCCACATCAGTCAGCTCTGTGGCTGGCAGCTGAGTCTTTTATCCCAGATATCAGCTTTCTTTGGCATTTTTTTGTCCCTGTGGTCCTGAGCAGAAGCTTTTCTCCCTTAGGCATCCAGTGACTGTCCCATCTCATCCCCAGCCCGCCAGCATCTTTTCTGCTGTTGTGCTTGCAAAGTCTAGCTGCTCAGCCTCTAGCTTTCTGCCTCTGAATCCTGCATGTTTCTTGAAACATCTGGACCTTCTTGTTTATTCAGCTGCAAGTTGGCTTTTAGTATTGTTACAGGTATTGTTTAATCCCGAAGACTGGTTATTATATCTTCAAGGGGAAGATACTGTGTCCTTTGTAAGAGGTTGGGTGATGCAAAGAAAAAGATTTGGGAGCTGGTCCTGATTTCTCAATCCCAGTAGTGCCACTTAGTATTCAGGGGACCCTAAGGATCCTCCTTGACCCTCACAGTGTACTTAGGAAAATGAAGTGTGGAGCCCCTAGTTCAGCCCTCACAGTGCCCTGGTACTGAAGTTCTTCCTTCTCCCTGTCCTTTCTGCCTTCCTCCCTCATGTGTCTAAAATGAATGTGTTTGTGATGACCACCCTGTGTGTAAGTGCCACCTCTTCTCTCCTCCAGTACGCCTTTCTGGTGACCTCGTCTGTGCAGTTTGCTGGTGGGATTGTCATCTTCTTTGGACTGCTAGTGTCACCAGAAGAAATTGGTGAGGAAAAGCTGCCTCTTCTGTTCAAAATGTCTTACTGTTAGAATCCAAGGGAAATGTAAGGGCAGGAAATGGAATTTCTCTTCTTAGGAAAACTGCACACTCCTCTGGGGGAATTAAAGGAGGATTTTCTCCCTTCGCATCATGTCCACATTACAGCCAAGTCTGGTACAGCATTTGCAAGGACAGGAAATGGAATTTCTCTTCTTAGGAGAACTGCACACTCCTCTTGGGGAATTAAAAGAGTATTTTTGCCCTTTGCATCATGTCCACATTATAGCCAAGTCTGGTACAGCATTTGCAAATGAATTGAATAATTGAGACACGGGCTAGGAATTTTACATCTTTAGACTGAATTCTTTTTCTTCATAAAAATGATTCATTTTGAAAAAAAAAAGATTCAGTTGGATGTTTACTTATGGTTAAATATAGAGTGTGTACAAGTACCACCACAGAAACAAGATGTGCACAGTTTCTTTTTTGAGTACGAACAGGCTTTCTGACCTTAACTGGCTTTAGTTGCCCTTGGTTGCTGAACCTTAGTTATTTCTTCTACAGATGGAACTAAAACTAGTACTGACCCTATAAGTGGTATATGCAAACCCTTTGGTACAGTGCCAGGCACACAGTAGGTTCTTTATAATGGTCATTGTTCTTACTGTCCTAGGTCTCTTGAGTATTGAGGCAGAAGAAAACTCTGAGGAAGATTCACACAGGCCACTCATCACGGGTGCTGAAAATGAAGATGAGTACGAGGCCAGTTACTCTATCCAGGGGGACAGCGCTGTCTCCCAAGTGAAGGCCATAAGCTTTCACCAGGCTTGCTGCCTTCCTGGAGTCATACCTGTGAGTACTTGTCATGCTCCTTACGCAGCTGGCCTTTTAGTGCTCTGACCCACAAGGCTGGGTCATTTGATGGATAGTATGCTGAGATATTTATGTAGTAACCCTCAGCTTCCCTGATAAGCCAGGAAAAGCCAGAGACTAAATTTTTTTTAGCTGTGGGGAATTGGAACAGCTATGATTGCTTAGCTCTGTAGTGCAGAGAAGCCACAGGCAACATGGGACAGGTGGGCATGGTCTTGGTTTGCTGACCTGAGGTGTTTTTGAGACAGGGTCTCCCTGTAGCCGCAGCTCACCTGGAACTCACTGTGTAGACCAGGCTGGCCTCGATTTCATAGAGATCCACTTGCCTGTGCCTGCACCTCTGTGTTCTGACTACCAGGACTAAAGTCATGTACCACCACATCCAGCCTTTTGGCCTCTTTACCACCACATCCAGCCTTTTGGCCTCTTTTTTTTTTGTCTTTTTTGAGACAGGGTCTCCCTGTAGACCCAGCTGGCCTAGAACTTGCTCTGTAGACCAGGCTGGCCTTGAACTTACAGATATCCGCCTGACTCTGCCTCCTGAGTCCTGGGATTAAAGGCATGTGCCACCACACCAGCTCGGTTTTTTGTTGTTGTTGTTGTTGTTGTTGTTTTTAAACTGAGATATATATATATATAGCCCGGCTAATTTTATAGTTTATTTATTTATTTTTAAATTTTATTTATTTTCGTATGTGTATGAATGTACTGTCTGCATGTAGGTTTGTGCACCTGTGTTGTGCAATGCCGTGGAGGTCAGAAAGGGTGTTGGATTCCCCTGGAATTGGAGTTAAAGACAGTTTTCAGCCTCCATGTGGGTGCAGGGGATCGAACTCGGGTCCTCTGCCAGAGCAGTCGGTGCTCTTAATTGCTAGGCCATCTCTTCAGCCCTTAACTGAGATTTTTACTTTTTTTTTTTTTGTCTTTTCAAGACAGGGTCTCCTATAGCCCCAGCTGTCCTGGAACTCGCTCTGTAGATCAGGCTGGCCTTGAACTCACAAAGATCCGCCTGCCTCTGCCTCCCAAGTGCTAGGATTAAAGGGGTGCGCCACCACGCCCTGCGTTAACTGAGATTTTTAAATGTAGATCTTGGATCTGTTGAATTATAGTGTAGACTAAGAGGAGTTTTGAATGCTTTTTTGTCTGGCTTGTTTACCTGTATTCCAGTCATTGCGGAGAGGTGGGGAGCTGATTTTACGGAAGGTCTAGAACAGAAAACTCAAGGATTTCTTTTTTTTTTCCTTAATATTTTGTTTTTATTTTATGTATATGAGTGTATTACCTGCCTATATGTAAGTTCACCCGTGTTGTGCAGTAACTGCAGAGGATCAGAAGAGGGCAGCAGATCCCCTGGAACTGGAGGTACAGATTGTTGTTAGCTGCCATGTGGGTGCTGGGAATCGAACCCAGGTCCTCTGTAAGAGCAGCCAGTGGTCTTAACCACTGAGCCATTTCTCTAGGCCCCAGGATTTCTTGATAATGAATTCCAGTGTTTCCACAACCTTTGCAGTCAAGGCAAATTTTCTCCCCTGAACTGAACCCCTTTTGCAGTCTTTCTGTCTTTGATGTTTCAAGAAGTTAAGAGTCCTAGGTTACCGCCGGGCATGGTGGTGCACGTCTTTAATTCCAGCACGCAGGAGGCAGAGGCAGGCGGATCTCTGAGTTCAAGGCCAGCCTGGTCTACAGAGTGAGCTCCAGGCCAGCTGGGACTAAAGGGAGACCCTGTCTCAAAAAATGCCAAAAAAAAAAAAAAAAAGAGTCCTAGGTTATGTTTCCAGCCTACCCACTAACTTTTCTGTGAGACCCGGGGTCACCCAAACCATCCTTGTGTCTCAGTTCCCATTCCTGTGGGATGGAGAGCACAAGCCCACATGAGCACATATACATGCCATTCCGAAAAAAGTTTAAATATTTTATTATTTTTATTTTATGTTGTATGAGTATATTGCCTGCATGTAGGTAGGTGTCAAAGGCATCCGATCCTGTGGAACCAGAGTTACATAGAGTTGTTAGCCACTACATGGGTGATAGGAACTGAACCTGGTCTTCTGCAGGAACAGTCAATGCTATTTTGTCACTTTGTTTTAATGGTGCTTATGCCTGGCATCCCCCCAGGTTGAGTCAGAGTCTGCAGGCCATCTTATTCCTTACCAAATCTTGTTTCCTGTGCACCTCAGCTAAAAAAAAAAAAAAGCCATTTTGACAGTTTGAGTTAAAATATAATGCCCTACGATTCTTTAATGGAAAGACAATGTATTTATTTTATTTTTATTTATGTGTATGAATGTACTGTCTGCATATAGGTCTGTGCACCCACGTCATGCAATGCCACTAAGGTCAGAAGAGGGTGTCGGATTCCCCTGGAACTGGAGTTCCCCTGGAATTGGAGTTACAGTTCTCAGCCGCCATGTGGGTGCTGGGGATCGAACCCGGGTCCTCTGCCAGAGCAGTCGGTGCTCTCAACCGCTAGGCCATCTCTCCAGCCCCAAGACAATGTATTATATTATGGAAATGCTGGTTCTTTTAGGCCTGTTCTTAATGCTCAGATAACTGTCAACCAGTTATTAAAATATTTTGCTGGTAATTGTTTTTGTTGAGACAGAACTTTAGTTTGTTGTGGCTAAGCGTGGAGCTAGCCAGCTCCTTTGTACTTCCTACGCCATTGTTCTCTGGCTCAGCCAGGGATAGGAAGAAAGTCTACTTAGCTCCATGCCTTTGTCTTTGTAGCAGGCTGTCTGGACAGAGAGCTCTGGTGATTGGGAAGTGCCTCTCTATGGGGTGGCTGCCGCCCTGCCAGGGAAGCTCTATTAAAATGAGTGGCACCTACAGAACAGCTGGCAGCTCAGGGCAAGAGTATACTAGCCAGACACCCTTTGAAGTCCTCCCCTCTGCTCCTCCCCCTTTCCTTTGATGCTAAGGGTCAGGATTTCCTGGTAATAATGTGTCTCGTATAGGAGTCTCAGCCCCATCACCCACTTAAGGCAGCTGCAACTGTTTTCTTTCAAAAGAGAGGCAAGAGGCCAGTGATGACCATGTCTCTTCCTCTTGGGCCCACCAGAGATGCTGCTCTTTGCCATGCCAGGATGTGGGATGTAGTACTTTTGAATGCTGTCGTAGCATTCAAATTCCTGTGGCAGGAGAATGTTTTTTTCTTTCTGTGAATGAGTCACATTACTATCCATAGTTGACAGTATTAATGTAAGAAGTAGGAATACCAAGAAAGTTTGGCTGCCCTCAGTAAAAGCTGTGATGTTTGCTGGATTAATTTGCCTATGGCTAATGCTGGTTAGCATGACTACCCAGGCCTTTTGTCTGAATAAAGAAATATGGGGTTGGGCTGGAGAGATGGCCTAGTGGTTAAGAGCACCGACTGCTCTTGCAGAGGACCCAGGATCGATCCCCAGCACCCACATGGTAGCTGAGAACCGTCTGTAACTCCAATTCCAGGAGAACTCCAGTTCCAGGGGAAATCCGACACCCTCTTCTGACCTCCACGGCATTGCACGACACGGGTGCACAAACCTACATGCAGACGGTACATTCATACACATACAAAATAAATAAAACTTAAAAAAGAAATATGGGCATGTGCACTGCCTTCTGGGTTCTGAACACTGGTTTGCTTCTACCAGAGAAATCATAGAAGAAGCTGGGGATAGTGAAGAAACTAGACATGAAAGGAAAGAGGGGAGATTTAGTAATGTCAGGCCAGGGGAGTTTGCAAGCATGGTTACTTTTAAAATTGGGCCATTCACCTCAAGACTCTTGGGTTTTATTTTGCTTTGTAATTGCATTAAAGTTATGCTGCCATTTGTTTAATACTCTGAGTGTTCTGTTTCCCTGTAGTACTCCTTGGCCTACGCCTGCCTGAAGCTGGTGAATTACTCCTTCTTCTTCTGGTTGCCCTTTTATCTGAGCAACAACTTCGGGTGGAAGGAAGCCGAGGCTGACCAGCTGTCCATTTGGTACGACGTTGGAGGAATCATAGGTATGTCGGTGCACATGTCTCCACCATAAAGCGCTCACCACCTGCAGTCTGTGGAGGGTTATGACATCGCTTCATTTAAAGTTTTATTGTTTATTCCACAGCTATCTTTCCTAACCTGTCCTACCAGTAAACAGCCAAATTCCTGTAAAAACAAAAAGGAAGACCCAGCCTGAGACAGCCCTGTGATTTATGGGGCTGTCTTTTCTTAGTCCTTTGTTGATGAATCAGTTCTTTTGTCTTGGAAAACTCTCAGGAATCTCTTTAGCAGCCCTTTTGTGAGCTTTCAAGGATAGCTTGGCTCTAAAGCTGATTTTCTGAGATTCAAATTGGGGTGGGAATATGTTCCTTTTGGCTTCTTCCCACCTTCCCTGCCATCTCCAGCCAGGGAAGCAAAAACAATACCTTACTATGTAGATACCAGATACTAGAGGTGCGAATAACAGAAAGGGGTCTTTTTTAAAGTGTTTTTATACTTGCTTCATTGTACACAGCCGATTTTATTTTACTTTATTTTGCAGTGCTGGGGATCGAGCACTGGGCTTTGTGCATGTTAGCAAATTTTTTGTTCTTTTCGGGGTTTTTTTTGGGGGGGGACAGGGTCTCCCTGTAGCCCCAGCTGCCCTGGAATTCACTATGTAGACCAGGCTGGCCTTGATCTCACAGAGATCCACCTGCCTTTGCCTCCTGAGTACTGGGATTAAAGTTGTACACCACCACACCAGCCCTACAACAGATTTTAATATTGACTTTGTCATAATGAGAATTATGAACAAGGAAGTAATAAACCTTAAGATAAACAATGCATTTCTGTGAATGTTACTTATTTACATTGCTGTTGCCCCATCTTAATATGTATCATATTTACATTTAGAATTTTGGTAGGACTAAACTGTTCTAAGCACATGAATGCGCACAGTAGATCCTCTTATGACATACTGGTATTGTATTTGAACTTGGCTATTCTTCTTAGATCCAAGAGTAATCAGTAACATAGTCACTGTAACATCTGATCATACTTCTGATCCTCACCATATAGGTGCAAAAGAAAGTTGGTCTGGGGATGCAGCTCAGTGCCAGAGCATTTACTTAGATGCCTGAGTCCTAGTCTTGGTCCCCAGCACTACAAAAACAAAATATCCTCATCTATTAGTTATTACTTAACAGTTGTATTTAATTTTAGTGAACTTCTTTGGCTGCTAAAAATAGCTTTTAAGTCATCTTCCTTAGTTGTTGTCGTTTTTTTTTTTAAGTGAGAGTCTCACTAGGCAGCCTAAGCTAGTTTGAACTCACTATATAGCCCAGGCTACCTTCAAAATCATGATCTCCTGCTTTAGCCTCTTAAGTGATGGGACTACAGGTGTATACCACCATACCTGGTTCATATTACTCATCTTTTAATTTAAAGCACAGAAAACCCAGGGAAAGCATTTGCAAGTTTTTGCTGTTGCTATTGTTTTTTCAGGAAAAACTAAGTACAGAGTAGGGATAGTTTGGGTGATTTTCTCATTTTCCTATTTTGATGAGTGACTTGTGTCTTTTCCCTGGACCATCATTGTTCATGTTCCTAAAGGGGACTGACTGTTGGGAGAGCTGGAGGTCCCTTTGGGAACCGGAAGAGTCAGAGGTTGCTGGGGAGGTAGCCAGGCTCACTCAGTGTTGCTTTTCACTTTGTGCTTCAAGGTGGGACTCTGCAAGGCTTCATCTCCGATGTGCTCCAGAAGAGAGCGCCAGTGCTGGCCCTCAGCCTGCTCCTGGCGGTAGGGTCCCTCGTTGGGTATAGTCGTGAGTATTCCTTTGTAATTGCCTTAGCTTCTGTTTCTAGAAGGCAGATATTTGCCAAGTCAGTGATCAGCTCTGGAGAGAACCTGAGACCCTCTCTGAGGCACGTACTATCACCTTTGTGTCATCCTGTGAGTGCCTGGGAGCTGTCCTCACATGGTGTTATTTGTGTAGGGAGGAAACTGGCATTTCTTCTACTTGTCGATTTGTTTAAAAGCTTGCTTGGGAGTGTACTGCTTTGTTTGAGGGGTGGCTCCAGAGGGACAGCATTAGAGCCAATAAAACCATAAAAGGGGCAAGATTTCTAAAGCGGGAAGATGGTAATTAGTAGACTTGGTATATGTGTTTTTAAGTCGGGTTGAGTCTTTCTCTGGCTTTTAGACTCATTAGCTTGAGCGGCAGCGAGAGGCAGACCTGACAAAAGCTGAAACTGGTGATGAGAGTGTCTTTGTTGTCTCTGGAGGGATTTGTGAGGTGGGGGGATGTAGCGGCTCTGCCCCATTGCGGCGCTCGCAACTGCTTTTCAAGTCACTATGGTTGTGTCTGTCTCCTCACAGGCTCTCCGAACAATAAGTCCATCAATGCACTTCTGATGACTGTTACAGGTATGGCAGATTATTCTGAAAATTCAGAGGAATAAGGGAAACCATCTGCCAAGATGGAGTGACATTAAAACTTTAGTTTAGAAGCCTCCTTTGCCAACTTCTGCTGTCTCTGCTCGTGGGTGGTAGAGACTGTCTTGTGGAAAGAGATTTTTTGTCTTTTTTTTTGAGACAGGGTCTCCCAGTAGTCCTGGAATTCACAGAGATCCACCTGCCTCTGCCTCCTGAGCATTGGGATCAAAGGCTTGCGGCACCATGCCTGGCTATAGAAAGAGTTTTTTTTTAATGTGTATGAATGCACTGTCTGCATGTAGGTCTGTGTACCCGTGTTGGGCAATGCTGTGGAGGTCAGAAGAGGGTGTCGGATTCCCCTGGAACTGGAGTTAAAGACAGTTCTCAGCCGCCATGTGGGTGCTGGGGATTGAATCTGGGTCCTCTGCAAGAGCAGTCGGTGCTCTTAACCGCTGAGCCATCTCTCCAGCCCCAGAAAAAAAGATTCTTAAACACTGATTGCCATCCAGGTCCAGATTGGCTTAGGAAGAAAGGTGCCACATTGGAAATCAGTTCACCCACTTATAAAGGTCCACAGTAGCTAGCCTTTCCTCTTGTGCTAGAATTGGTCAGTGTTTCTTCACCTGAGCACCAGACAAAATAGTTGGGTACAGGGTTGGAGAGATGGCTCAGTGGCTAAGAGCACCAGCTGCTCTTGCAGAGAACCATTTTCGATTCTAAGTACCCACAAGACAGCCAACAACTGTCCCTAACTCTAGTTCCAGAGGAATCCAGTGCCTTCTTCTGACATTACTGGCATTGTACAGCACAGGTGCACTTACACATATGCAGGCAATACACCCAGATACATAAAATGAAAATAATTTAAAAAAAAAGTAAAATAGTTGGGTGCAATTAGGGAACATGTTATGGGAAAAATTTGGGGGGGGTCTTTTTTGAGACAGGGTCTCCCTGTAGCCCCAGCTGTGCTGGAACTTGATCTGTAGACCAGGCTGGCCTTAAATTCAGAGATCCGCTTGCCTCTGCCTCCTGAGTGCTAGGATTAAAGACATGCACCACCACACCCAGCCTGAAAAAATAATAAAAAAGGGCTGGAGAGATGGCCTAGCGGTTAAGAGCGCCGACCGCTCTTACAGAGGACCCGGGTTCGATCCCCAGCACCCACATGGCGGCCGAGAACCGTCTGAAACTCCAGTTCCAGGAAAACTCCAGTTCCAGGGGAATCCGACACCCTCTTCTGACCTCCGCGGCATTGCACGACACGGGTGCACAAACCTGCATGCAGACAATACATACACATACAGAAATAAAATAAATAAATAAATAAATAAATAAATAAATAAATAAATAAATACCAAAACTCAGCAATAAGCCAGGTGTTGTGGTACACGCCTTTAATCCTAGCACTCAGGAGGCAGAGGCAGGTGGATCTTTGTGAGTTCAAGGTCAGCCTGGGCTACAGGGAGACCCTATCTCAAAAAGACTAAAAAAAACAAACAAACAAACAAAAAAAACCCCAAAAAAACAGCAGTAAGCTGGATATGGTAGCACATATACTTTTAATCCTAGCACTTGGGAGGCAGAAGCAGGTGAGTCTGTATGATCGAGGTCAGCCTGGTCTACATAGCGAGTTCCAGGCCAAGTAAGGAGACCCTGTCTCAACACCCCCCTTTCCCCCCCAAACAAACAAAAACACCCTCAGGAGTATGCATGGCCCTGGCTCTAATAGTGTGATTCAGTTTACAAGGTCGAGCCCTGCCCTGGGTGGCTTAGTGAGAGCAATGGCAGATGCCATTGAAATAGAGTTGTCCTGTCCCTTCTCTTCTCAGAGTGTTTTTTGAATTTGGGTAGCCACATGCTCATGCAATGCAGTTTTGCTATAATAGAATTTTATAAGCTCATGCAGTTAATTATTAATGAATGCCCACATTATAGAATTAGAAAGGCTATCTATTTTGATGGATCTTTTGTGTCTTTAGGGTCTGTAAATGTACTAGTGTCACATCATTCAAGAAGGGCTTTTAAGCTGGGCGTGATGGCGCATGCCTTTTATCCCAGCACTCAGGAGGCAGAGGCAGGCGGATCTCTGGGAGTTCAAGGCCCATCTGGTCTACGTAGCAAGTTCCAGGGTAGCTGAGGCTATAGGGATATCTTGTCTTAAAAAGACCAAAAAAAAAAAAAAAAAGTGATTACCAATTAGTATGAAGATGATCTGTCCAGGAGCGTTTCCTTTATTTTCTCTGTTTCTCTCCACCATATAATTAAAATATTGGGTTGATGTTTTTGCCTTAGCCATAAGATGCTAGAGTTACTGAGATCATCTTTTAATGAGAGCCTGTTCTTTTTATGGCTTCAGGGTTTTTGATTGGTGGGCCTTCCAACATGATTAGTTCAGCTATTTCTGCAGACTTGGGTCGCCAAGAGCTGATCCAGGGGAGCAGCGAGGCTCTGGCCACCGTCACAGGAATTGTTGATGGAACTGGGAGCATCGGTGCTGCTGTGGGCCAGGTGAGAACGGGAGCGGGCTGGCGGGGAAACTTTCCTTGCTGCTCCCACAGTAGGTGGCACTCTTGAGCTGTGGAACACTGTATGGAAAGCCATTGGTTTCTGGCCCTGAGAGATGGGATCTAATAATACTAAAGCCCTCCACCTTTTATCAGTTCCTTTGCATCTTTACTCCCCAAATCTCCCCAACTGTGATTAAGCTAAGACTTCCTAAGATTGCTTCTTCTGTCCCAGCCGGTCACCTCCTTCCTTCCAAGCTGAGTTTGGCTCTATGGGGACATGAGGCACATGCTTGTCATTGTCCCTGTGTGCTGAACCTGTCTCTTCTCTCTTCCATGCCTCTTTGTCAAACACACACGCACACATTCTTACCACACATGGCTGCAGACTGTGCAGCTACCTCTGAGTCAGTCTGTTTTCCTCCGTGTCTATACATCTGTTGAGAGGGTTGAGAGCATGGCGTATAGGTGGCCTATAGCAGAATCAGCTTGGATAGGGAATGCTGGGATATCTGCAGACTTGCTGAGATGGAACCTGTGTTGAGAAGTTTCTGTGCTGAGATTGCTCCACATAGTAGTCAGAACTATTTCAGGTTGCTGGTTTGCTGGCTAAGTGGGATGAGTCACTGATAGATGCTAGTGGTCAATGAGAAAACAAATATTGAGGTAAAGTAAATAATCCTAATGTTTTACCAGCACCCAGCCGTACAGTGGGTGGTTGTTAACATGTGCTTCCTGAAGCAGCCAGGCTGCATGAGGGCAGCATTGCACACTGATTCCCCTGTAGACTTTTCTAGAACTGCTTATGGCACATGGGGGCATGCTAGTATTTTCCAAAGCATTTTAGAATGATTGATTGACATAGGATATTTGATTATATGACTAAAGAACAAAACTAAAAATACTTCACAAGTGTAGGAGAATTACATAGAAATCAAACAGGGCTACCGGATACCCATCCGCAAGGATTCAGGTCTCAGGGAGGCCCATAGTGAGCAATTTTATATTTTTACATTTATTTATTTACTTATTTATTTATTTATTTATCATGGGGGAAAGAAGTCTCTTCATCAGTGGCATGGGGACAACTATATAGTCACATGTGAAAGAATGTGGTTGGGTCCTTTAAACTGTACAAAAATTAACTCAGTGGATCTAAGACCTAACTTTAAGAGCTAAAATTGCAAGGGGCTGGAGAGATGGCTCAGCAGTTAAAAGCACTGACTGCTTTTGCAGAGGACCCAGGTTTGATTCCCAGCACCCACATCATGGCTAAGAACCGTCTTTAACTCCAGTTGCAGGGGAATCCAACGCCCTCTTCTGACCTCTGAGGCATTGCACGATACGGGTGCACCAACTTACATGCAGACAGTATACTCATTCAAATAAAAAATAATAAAATAAAAATTTTTAAAAAGAGCTAAAATTGCAAAATGTTCAGAAGCAAGGGACAGATTTTGATGAGAAATACATAAAAATGGCCAACATAACACATGAAAAAGTTTTCATTAGCCTTAGTAGAGGAAAACAAATCAAAACCACAGCGAGATTTGACTATATACCCAGTAAGGATGGTGATAATTAAAAACAGTGAATGACAAGTGCTGGTGAGGATGTGGAGAAACCAGAGGTCCTGTACTGCTGCTGTGAACAAAAACATAAAATGCCAGCAGCTTATGTGAAAAACACTGATGTTTCCCCCAGAAGTTAAAAGTGCAGTTCCTATGTGACCTACTGGTGCTGCTCCTGGGTTTATTCCTCCTCCTCCCAGCTGAAAATAAGAACTCATATTTGTATTCCAGTGTTGATTGCAACACTACTCATGGTTGCAAAAAGGTAGAAACAACTCAAGTGTTGTTGAATGGATAAACAAAATGTGGTATATCCATTCAGTGGAATTCTATTTAGCCATAAAAAGGAATGAAATTTTGATAAATGTTTACAGCATGATTGAACCTTGAAAATACACTAAATAGGGGCTGGAGAGATGGCCTAGCGGTTAAGAGTGCCAACCGCTCTTACAGAGGACCCGGGTTCGATCCCCAGCACCCACATGGTGGCCAAGAACCGTCTGTAACTCCAATTTCAGGAGAACTCCAGTTCCAGGGGAATCCAACACCCTCTTCTGACCTCCGCGGCATTGCACGACACAGGTGCACAGACTTGCATGCAGACAGTACATTCATACACATACAGAAATAAATAAAAAAAATTAAAAATAAAAAAAAGAGAAAAAAAAGAAAATACACTAAATAGCCAGGCTTGGTGGCATATGCCTTTAATCCTAGCACTCAGGAGGCAGAGGCAGGTGGATCTTTGTGAGTTCAAGCTCAGCCTGGTCTACAGAGTGAGTTCCAGGTCAGCTGGGGCTACAGGGAGACCCTGTCTCAAAAAGACCAAAAAAAAAAAGAAAAATACACTAAATAAATGAACCCAGTAAGATATAAAAATAGCCAAAAATTATGTAATTCCATTTAAATAAAATGTGTATGATAGGCAAATTCATAACTTCAGAGAGTAAATGAGTAGTTATTAAGCCAGGTGTGGTGGTACCTATAATCCCAACACTTGGGAGACTGAGGCATTGTCACAAATTCAAGGCCAGCCCAGGAGACAGAGTGAGACACTTTGGGGTCTTTGGGCCAAAGAAAACAAAAAACAAAAACAAAACAAAAGAACCCCCCTCCCAAAAGCTGTGAGTTACTGTGCAGTAGGTACAGAGCTTGGGTTGGTGTTAAATCATTTTGGAAATAAATAACTGCCATGGTTGTATATCATTGTGAATGCAATTGATGTCACTGGTGTGTGTATTTAAAAATGATTAAAATGGGGGCTGGAGAGATGGCTCAGTGGTTAAGTACACTTGCTGCCCAATCATGAGGACTGGAGTAAGGATCCCAGCATCATGTTACAATGGGAGTCTCCAGCATGCTTGTAATCCCAGCTCCTGCGTTCCAACTCTGAGAGGCATAAACAGGAGGACTGCTGGGATTGGCTGGCTTCCAGACTAGCTAATAAAACGTGAGCCCTGTGTTCAGGGAGAGACCCTGCCTCAGAGGAATTGGCAGAGAGTGATAGAGGACACTTGACACCCTCTTCTAGCCTGCATACTTGCTCATAGACTCATGCACATGTGTACTGATACTCGGGTGTATATTTACATGTACAGAGATGTTTACAAAGTTAAAATGGGAGCTGGAGAGATGACTTACTAAGAGCACTGGCTGATCTTGCAGAGGACTCAGGTTCAAATCCCAATACCCACATGGCAGCTAACCACTGTCCTAACTCTAGTTTCAGGGAATTTGACACCCTCTTCTGACCTCCATGGCTATTGCATGACACAGATGCACTTACACATTCATACACATAAATAATAAATAATATATATATATATATATATATATATATATTTTTTTTTTTTTTTTGGTCTTTTGAGACAGGGGTCTCCCTTGTAGCCCCAGCTGCCTGGATTCACTCTGTAGACCAGGCTGGCCTTGAACTCACAGAAGAATCTGCCTCCTCTGCCTCCCCAAGTGCTGGATTAAAGGCGTGCGCCACCAGGCCCAGCTAATAAAATATAATTTTTAAAAAGAAAAATGGGCTGGGGCTGGGTATGGTGGTGGTTCACTCCTTTAATCCCAGCACTTGGGAGACAGAGGCAGGCAGTGTCTGTGAGTTCAAGGCCAACTGGTCTACATAGCAAATTGCAGGCCAGCTTAGGCTGTAGGGAGATCATGTCTCAAAAAGCTCCCCCCAAAAAAAAGTTAAAATGGAAAATTTTATGTTCTGTACCACAATAAGAAAATTGAGTTAAGTGCTATTGAGTTCTTTTTAGTAATTCAAAGTTAGAGACAAGACTTAACATTGGTGGTATCATTTAGTGAACTGGACAGTGAGCAGGCCATTTGAGGCCAGCCTGGTCTGCATATTGAGTTCCAGCCTGACCACAGTGCTGCATAGTAAGACTGTCTCAGAAACACTGAAAAGAAAGAAAAAGGAAAGCGAGCAGCTTGCTGCCAGTCAGCTGTGTTGACAGCGTCAGTCCTAGAAAGTGCCACTGGGAGACGGAGAGAGCGGTCAGGATGACGGAGAACTCCCTCACTAAACAGCAAAGGGAGTTAAAACAGACCTGAACTTAGATCCTCCATTTGTACAGTTTTGTACTTGGACTGTGCAGATTTCCAGAATGAGCCAGTATTAAAATTTAAAGATAGTCAGGTGTAGCGGTGCACACGAGTAATGCTAACAGGAATTGTCAGAGAAGAACCATGAGTTCGAGGCCAGCCCGGGTTACACAATGAGACTGCCCTAAAATGGGAATATGTACATGGAAGAGCTTTGTAAACGGCAGACATTATTCAGACTCCAATTCACATCTTTTTAAAGTAGTCATATTTAATCTCCTTTTTACCTACTTCATTTTATTTTTTATTTTATTTTTTGAGGCAGTCGTATGTAACCCAGGCTAACCTTAAATTCACTCTGTAGTCAAGGATGACCTTGAACTTTAGATCTATCTCCCAAGTGCTGGATTACAGGAATGTACCACTATACTCCATCAGTTTATAAGGCATCCAACCAGGGAAGGCTAAGCAGGCACTCGTGAATTGAGCCTCATCCCAGCCCTCTTTTTTATTCAGTTATATAGAGAATTATATCTTAATTTCCTTTTCTCCTTTTCAGTATCTGGTGTCTTTGATCCAGGACAACCTAGGGTGGATGTGGGTTTTCTACTTTTTCATTCTCATGGTAAGCGTGTGCCTTTTTTTTTCTTCAAACTAATCATTTTTCTTATTTAATTTAGAGCATTTGATTTCATCACTTCTTGAAACCAACAAAACTGCTGATTGCTTTTAAAGACCTTTAATGTGAAAAGTAACATTTTATCAAATTGAAAGACTCATTTCTTTTCTCAGGTGGCAAAAGGGCCCTGTGTTTGCCCGCCTTGACCCCGGTTTAATGAGTATTGCCATTTATAATTGCAGAGAAGCAAGAGGCTTGCTTACTTAAGTACTGCCACCCATTAATCAGCGTGTCCTTCTGGGCTGCTGTCTTTCTGCTCAATATAATTTTAGGATTGTGAAGCAAAGCAAGAGGGTGTTAAAGGAGAAGAGCTGCTCTGAGTGAGGCCGTGCATGCACAGGTAGTGGTGGTCTCAGGAGGACACAGTTGTTCTACTCTAGGTTCTTGTCTGGGAACTTGTGCTTTCTGAGACATAGCCAATACAGAATAGGGGTTTCCTTGCAAAATGCTGTATTCTGTTGAAGAGGCTGGTGACCTACTCCATTGTATTGTTGGGACAGTGCTCATGACAGGTCTACTTGAGCTTCCCTTGTCCTTGGGGGTGAAGTCAACATCCTCCCCTTAGATTTATGCTATTCCATTTGGCTATTGTCACTGTCAGTCTAGGCAGCTGTTCATGCTAGGCTGTTCCAAGGAGCCCCAGGGCAGTCAACCTGAGCAAATCTCTGGAGTGCCCTGCTTGCTGTCTCCTAGCCTCTAAAGACTCGTGTATGGTGCACATCTGTAATCCCAGCACTTGGGAGGCAGAGGCAAGAGGATTTCAAGCTCAAGGCCAGGCTGGGCTATAAAGCAAGACTTACTGGGGCTGGAGAGATGGCCTAGTGGTTAAGAGCGCTGACTGCTCTTGCAGAGGACCCAGGTTTGGTCTCCAGCACCCACCTGGTAGCTAAGAACTGTCTTTAACTCCAGTTCCAGGGGAATCTGATGCCCTCTTCTGACCTCCGTGGCATTGCACGACACAGGTGCACAAACCTACATGCAGACAGTACATTCATACACATACAAAATAAATAAAATTAAAAAAAAATAAAGCAAGACTTACTAAAAAGAAAAAAAGTCCAGGTGCTGGAGAGATGGTTCAGCAGTTCAGAGCATGTACTGCTCTTCCAGAGGACCTGGGTTCAATTTCCAGCAACCATGTCAGGTGGCTTCAAACCACCTGCAACTCCAGCTTCTAGGAGCCTCACCACGTCTGGCTTCCATGGACACCTGAACTCACAGGCTCATGCCCACACATAAACATACATGTACATAATTAAAAAAAAAAGTTAGGTCAGGTCAGGCGTGGTGGCACACGCCTTTATTCCCAGTGCTCGGGAGGCAGAGACAGGTGGATCTCTGTGAGTTCAAGGCCAGCCTGGTCTACATAGCGAGCTCCATGCCAGCTGGGACTAAAGGGAGACCCCTGTCTTAAAAAGAAAAAAGAAAAAAAAAAAAA
>VZQC01011134.1:288711-305608 GCA_009823505.1 Rhizomys pruinosus | reverse complement strand
GCCTATAAAATCGTGAGCACTTTGGGGAGGCAGAGGAGCGGATCTTTGTGAGTTCAAGGCCAGCCTGGTCTACAGAGTGTGTTCTCAGGACAGCTGGGGCTACAGGGAGACCCTGTCTCAAAAAAGACCAAAAAAAAAAAAAAAATGTGGGGCTAGAGAGATGGCCTAGCAGTTAAGAACACCGACATGCTCTTGCAGAGGAGCAGGTCTAATCCCCAGGACCCTCATGCGGCTGAGAACCGTTCTTTAAACTCCAGTTCCAGGGGGAATCCGACACCTCTCTTCTGACCTCCCGGCCATTGCACAGCATGGTGCACAAAACCTACATGCAAGACAGTACCCTTACAAAGAGTACACCTTATTAAGAAAAAGATTAAGGCCAAGGGTTAACTAAAGACGGAACTGGAGTCTCTATGGAAGAACGAGTTGTTAAGGAATACTGGTTGAGTGGCCCTAGCCGTGTATGGAAGACCCTCAAACATTCCGGACTGACCCCGCTCTTGCAGAAAGGTACTGAGTGGTGTTGTAGTGTCCATCTGCCCAGCCACTCCCACCCACACTCTGCGTCGACAAGATGAAGCTAGGAAAACAGCAATCATGGCAGATACAACTGAAGATAGTCGAGCCACTGAGGCGTGACTCTAGTAGATGCGCGTTTCCTGGGTGGCCAGAAATGCCTGTGAACCCTAGTAAAATTTTAGCTGCACTAGATCTACCCTGGTTAAAATAAATCATTTAAAATATCTATGAGATCTTGCTATTTTTAAAATTTTTAAGCAACCTGTTTTAGTCATTGCCTGCATGTATGTATTATACATGCGCCACCACGCCCGGCCACATTTTTTTTAAGAGCTTCTGAAGACTGTTTTCCTCCTGATATCCTAGTAAGTAGAAGGACGTACCTTCTGATGAACCTGCTGGTGTGAGCCTCCGAGACTGTTGTAAGAAAAACTTGGATCTGCTTTGAGAAGCTTATTTTTCTTTCTTATTATTATTTTATTGTATATGTATGCATATATTTGTGCATGTAAGTACACCTGTGTACTACAGAGGACAGAAGAGAGAATCAGATCCCCTGGAACTAGAGTCATGGATGGTTGTTAGCTGCCGTGTGGGTGCTGGGATTCAAACCTAGGTCCTCTGCAAGAACAGCCAGTGCTCCTAACTACTGAGCCACCTCTCCAGCCCAGGAAGGTTATTTTTCACCTGAGCTTCAGTAACTGTCTTGCCTTGCCTTCAGAAGTTGCCTATTTCAGTTTTTTTGACAACTGATGTGTCATTTTCTAATTCACTGAAGATAGATAGTTCTCTTTCTGTGAAATCATTATGAATGTACTAGCTCAGATCCATTGCTAATATTCAGAACATGCTGTACTAACAGAAAAGTAATTTGTTGCTGCATTTTAAACACTTTTTTTCTCTTCACAGACAAGTTGTACAATTCTATTTATCTCACCGTTAATAGTGAGGGAAGTATTCTCCCTTGTGCAAAGGAGACAAGTTTCCATGTTGAATGAATGACTGCTTCACACAAGAAAGAACTACGGGAACTCACGAAGACCTGTAGCGTTCAGTTTACTGTGGGGTTGGCTAAGCACCAGCGGAGCCTTGCTTCCTGCCAGGCCTCCCACTGCGAGCTACCCAGACCCTGGCGAGTCAGAGGGCCGCACTGCTTCTCTACACTACAGTAATTATTGATGATTTTTATTATGTTTTATGAATGTACTAAAGGAATATGAATCTGCCATTGTCCCTGCTCAGCTTGCCGAGGTGAATCCCTTTAACCTAAAATTTCTTTTTGGCCTCAGACCCTTGTTCTGTGGCCTTAAGAGCTTAATGAACAGAGGCAGAATCATGTGTTTGTATTGATGAGGGGAAGGAAGACTGCTGCTTTGTGCTTTGGTGCTGTGTTTGTAGAGTGGATCAGCCTTAAGGCATTTGATACGAGCTTCAGGTGGATGAAGGCAAAGCTCCTCCTCAGACCAAGAACTTTCACTGAGGCCGGAAGTCATAGCGTGTGCTTGTGGCTTAGTCGCTGTCTCATCTGGAAGTCTTTTCCTCTAGAAGCAGACGTGTCTTGGAGAGGTTGTCAGCTTGTTCTCTGACTTCACTCACAATTGATTGACTCCTTGGACTTTTAAGTTATCTAGAACATTCCAGCATGGAACTTTCAATACCAGATTCACAGTCTGGGATCACTAAGTTCCTCCAAGAAGCTATGTTATGTAACCCATTTCTTGGAAGAATGATCTCTGTCACAACCAGGTTCCTGGAATTACCTCAGCAGAAGACTAGAATTAGAGAAAAGGCAAAAGCCCTTTGTCCCAGTCCTGTGATGGGTGCTGATTGAATCACATTGATGGATTACTGGGCTTCAGGCATGTCTTGTTTAGAAGACTGTAGAGTGTGTGTCTTTAAGACTGTGAATTCTACATTAACCAATATTTTAGGATCATTGTGTACATACATATTTTAAATTATGTAAGCAGTCAAGGAGAAAGATGTACAATTTTGAGGGTTTCCTAATCCTCATCCGGTTAGGGAATGTTCTCCGCCCCTTGCTTTGTACTCTAAAATATGTGTTGATGAATTTGTTATTTAATCATGCAGATTTCTGATCACTTTACTATTCATGTACTGACATAAGAGGAAAATATAAAACTTATAGGAAGGGAGAGAAAAAAACCCAGCTTTTATAATAAATGTCCATGATTTGGTTATTTACATGTCTGCCCAGCTCTGCATTACCCGTTTCCCTTTTTGTGGTGCTAGGATGGAGCTCTTGTGCGGCCACTGCCCTGCACCGCATGCCCAGATCTGCATCTTAAATTCGATGGATGCCTGTAGTGGCCAGTGCTGAGTGTCACTGGGCAGCAGGCTCTTACTCCACAGCCTTGCCTGGTGGAGCGGCTGCCCTGCCTTAGGTGCTAAGTGGGCCTCACTTTTGTTAGGTGCCAAGAAAACTTACCATCTCCTACTGGGGCACACTGAACTCAGTCTGGGTGCTTGCCTTGTTATTTAAGAGCTGCTGTGGCTCTCTAAGCTCTATCTGGAATTGAGTTATAAACACTCAGCTCTGGATGAAGTGCTGGGTTCCCCTACAGGCATGGTCGCTTGAACTAGTTCTGCCAGCCTGTGACGGAATTAATTTTAACAAATGCCTAGGAGTTCACTTGACTTTCTTACTAAAGTTTTCCCTTGAAGAAAATGTCAGGGGCTGGGGAGCTGGCTCAGTGAAGAAAGTGCTTGCTGTGCAAGCACAAACACAGGAGTTTGGAGCCCAGCACCCATGTACAAAGCTGTAATCTCAGTGCTGGAGAGAGACAAGAGGATTCCTGGGGCTTGCTGGCCAGCTGTCTAGCCCAGTCGGCGAGCTATAGGTTTATTGAAAGACTCTGTTAGGATCTCAAAAGAAGTAGAGAGTGCTGGAGGAGAACACCTGATGTCAACCTCTGGCCTCCACATGTACATGCCCCCCCCCACACGCACATGCATGAACACATACAAAAAAAGAGAGGGAAGGCCATAGTGAAAAATGGTTTGAAAATATATCCTCTGGGGCTGGAGAGCACTATCGCAGAGGACCCAGGTTCATTTTCCAGCACCTACTTGGTGGCTAACACCTGTCTGTGACTTCTGTTTCAGGGGATCCACTTCCTTTTTCTGGACTCTGTGAGCATTTTGCAACTTGGGTGCACTTACGTACGTGTAGGGCATACACTCATACATAAAAGAAAAATAATTTAAGCCAGGATAGGCAGTATATAACCTCATGCCTTTAATCCCATCATTCGGAAGGCAGAGGCAGATATCTATGAGTTCAAGGCCAGCCTGGTCAATACTATAGTCGTTCCGGCCAGCTGGGCTTAAATGAGAGACCCCTTAAAAAGATTAATAAAAGATGGCAGAGGCAGGTGGATCTTGTTGTAGTTTCAAGCCAGCCTGATCTACATAATCAGTTCCAGGCCAGCTGGGCTAAAAAAAAAAAAAAAAAAATTTAAAAAGATTTAAAAAAGAGCAGAGGCAGGCGGTATCTCTTGTGAGTTCAAGGCAGCCTAAATGGAGAGTTCCAGGCCAGCCAAAAAAGAAAAAAAAAAAAGAACCCTGTCTCGAAAAGAACCCCCCCAAAAATAAGATTAAAAAAAAATGTGTCTGGGAGCTGCAGAAGACCTGGGGACTCAGGTCTCAGTGGCACGCCTTTCATCTTACAGATCGGATTTGAATACCCAACACCAAGATGGTAGCTAAAACCCATCTGTAACTCCACATCCAGGGGATTGATGCCCTCTTTCTGCCTTCTCCCAGTGACTTGCAGGACACAGGTTCATACAGACCACTGCAGTGCAGTAGCACTCATACAATAAAATTAAAAAAAAAAGTACCATCTGTCCTGAAAAACAATAGTTGACAAAACATCATCAGGAGACTGTCTAGTTTGGTGTCTGTCACTGCAGCTTGGAGAGGGAAGGGTTCCTTGGCCATGTAGGTCACAGTCCGTCACTAGGAGAACCAGGGCAGGTGGCCATAGGCTGTGACAGGCCATGGAGGACACCCTGCCTTCACTGGCTTCCCTGTCTAGGGTCATCTCATCTAGCTTTTTTTGTTATTTGAGGACAGGGTCTCCCTGTAGCCCCAGACTGGCCTGGAGTTGCTATGTAGAGCAGGCTTAGCCTTGAATGCCTGTTTCTGCCCCCTCCCCCCGCTTCAGGCTGGCGATTAAAGGACAGCTAGCTTTTTTTTTTTCTTTTTTTTTTGGTTCTTTTGAGACTAGGGTCTCCCTGTAGTCCAGCTGCCTGGAACTTTACTCTGTACAACCAGGCCTGGGCCTTGAAATCACAAAGATCCACCTGCTTCTGCCTCCCAAGTGCCTAGGATTAAAGGGCATGCGCCACCACGCCCGGCTAACAGCTAAGCTTTCGTTTTTTTTTTTTTAAGATTTTGTATTTGGTATTTTATTTTATGTTGTGTGGATGTNTTCCAGGGGATTGATCCACCTTTCTGACTCCTGTGCATTGCATGACACAGTGTGCACAGACTACGTGCAGGCAGTGACACTCATACACATAAAATTAAAAAAAAAAGTACCATTCTGTCGTGAATAAAAATAGTTGGAAAACATAAAACAATCCAGGAGACTGTTCTAGTTTGGTGTGTGTCACTGCAGCTTGGAGAGGGAAGGGTTTCCTTGGCCATGTAGTCACAGATTCCGATCACTAGGAGAACCGGGCAGGATCTGCCAGGCAGCTGTGCACAGCCATGGAGGAACCCTGCTTACTGGCTTCCTGTCTGGGTCATGCTCATCTAGCTTTTTTTTTTTTATTTGAGACAGGGTCTCCCTGTTAGCCCCAGGACTGGCCTGAGAGCTTGCTATGTAGAGCAGGCTTAGCCTTTGAATGCCTGTTATCTGCCCCCCTCCCCCGCTTCAGTGCTGGCGATTAAAGGACACTGTTTTTTTTTTTTTTTTGGTTCTTTCGCGACAGGGTCTCCCTGTAGTCCCAGCTGTCCTGGAACTTACTCTGTAAACCAGGCTGGCCTTGAACTCACAAAGATCCACCTGCCTCTGCCTCCCAAGTGCTAGGATTAAAGGCATGCGCCACCACGCCCGGCTAACAGCTAGCTTTCTTTTTTTTTTTTTTTAATTTTATTTATTTTTGTATGTGTATGAATGTACTGCATGTAGGTTTGTGCACCCATGTCGTGCAATGCCGCGGAGGTCAGAAGAGGGTCTTGGATTCCCCTGGAACTGGAGTTAAAGATGGTTCTCAGCTGCTATGTGGGTGCTGGGAATCGAACCTGGGTCCTCTGCAAGAGCAGTCGGCGCTCTTAACCGCTAGGCCATCTCTCCAGCCCCACAGCTAGTTTTCTTATATAGCCCAAAGCCACCTGCCTAGGGATGGGCAGTGCCACCTTCAGTGGGCTGGGGCTGGGCCCTCCTTCATCAATCATTAATCCACACAGTCACAGGCCAGTCCTATCTGGGAAAAGTTTCTTTTGAGGTTCCTTCTTCCCAAGTGACTAGGTTGTGTCAAGCTGACAATAAAAACGAGCACAGAGGCTTTTACACAATAAGGAAAAGGATTACTGGATGGGAAGCATTTTGTCTTTCAAGTTTCTCATACTTTAGAAATAGGGGCTGGAGAGGTAGCTCAGTGGTTAAGAACATTGGCTGTTCTTGCAAAAGACCTGGATTCAATTCCCAGCACCCCATATGGCAGCTAACAGTTGTCTATATAATTCCAGGGGATCCAATGCCTTTTCTGACCTCTGTGGGCATTGCATGACATGGGTGCATTTCTATGCAGGCAACATACTGATACACATAAAAAGAAAATATATTTAGCTGGATATGGTGGCACATGCCTTTAATTCTAGCACTTGGGAGGTAGAGGCAGACCTTTGTGAGTTCAAGGCCAGCCTGGTCTATAGAGTGAGGTCCAGGACAGCTGGGGCTACAAGGAGACCCTGCCCCGAAAAGACCAAAAAAAAAAATAATAATACTTTTTTTAATTTATTTTTTTTATGTGTATGAATGTAATGTCTACATGTAGGTTTGTGCACCTGTGTCATGCAATGCCGCAGAGGTCAGAAGAGGGGCTCAGATTCCCCTGGAACTGGAGTTAAAGACGGTTCTCAGCTATCATGTGGGTGCTGGGGATCGAACTTGGGTCCTCTGCAAGAGCAGTCGGCGCTCTTAACCGCTAGGCCATCTCTCCAGCCCCAGAAAATACCTTTAAAAAGAAATAAAAATAAGCCAGGTGTGATGGAACATAACACCTGTAGTCACAGTGCTTGGGAGGCAGAGGCAGGTGGATCTCTGTGAGTTCAAGGTCAGCCTGGTCTACAGAGTGAGTTCCAGGACAGCTGTGACTGCTACAGGGAGACCCTGTCTCAAAAAAGACACACACACACACACAAGTAAAAATAATAGTTGCAAATTCTTTAAATAAAAAAGGAATAACGAACAGCCAGATGTGGTGGCGCACACTTTTAATCCCAGCACTCAGGAGGCAGAGGAAGGCAGATCTCAGTCTGGTTACATAGTGAGTTCCAGGCCAGCTGGGGCTACAGGGAGACCCTGTCTCAAAAAATAGACAACAACAACAACAACAACAAAAAACCCAAATAGGAACAGAGAAAAAGCATCCCTCCCTGACAGGTGAGGGACCCTGTGGACTGGTTTCCTGTTATTCCCACCCCCATTCCTGTGGTGTTGAAGATGGAACTCGGAGCCTGTGTGCATACTCAGCAGATGCTTCTCCACTGAGATACACCCCCAACACCATAGTGCTTCCTGAGGACCAGGGTGCTGCGGTCAGTACTCCTCAGAACGCAGGTGGGAAGGAGGATGTAGCTGCTCTCGTCCTGTCTCCCTTTCTCAGAACTCTACAAGTCTTCCTTTACTCCCATCCAATACTTTAACTTGACAAAGTCTTTATTTTATTATTATTATTATTATTATTATTATTATTATTTTTATATTTTGGTCTTTTTGGAGACAGGGTTTCCCTTTAGTCCCAGCTGGCCTGGAGCTCACTATGTAGACCAGGCTGGCCTTGAACTCACAGAGGTCTGCCTGTCTCTCAAGTGCTGGGATTAAAGGCAGGCACCACCATGCCCAGCTACTCCTTTATTTTTATTTATTTATTTATTTATTTATTTATTTATTTATTTTTAAGTGCAGGCCATCACACCTGGCTCATGCTTTTTATTTTATTTTATTTACTTTTTTTTAGTTTTTTCCTTTTTTTGGTATTTTTGAGGCAGGGTCTCCCTTTTAGTACCAGCTGTCCTGGAGCTCGCTCTGTAGACTAGGCTGGCCTTGCACTCACAGAGATCCACCTATCTCTTCCTCCCGAGTGCTGGGATTAAAGGCACATGCCACCACACTTGGCTTATTTTTTTTAGTTTTATTTATTCTTGTATGTGTATGAATGTACTGTCTGCATGTAGGTCTGTGTACCCGTGTCCTGCAATGCCGTGGAGGTCAGAAGAGGGTGTCGGAGTTCCCTGGAACTGGAGTTAAAGACGGTTCTCAGCCGCCATGTGGGTGCTGGGGATCAAACCCGGGTCCTCTATAAGAGCAGTCGGCACTCTTAACCGCTAGGCCATCTTTCCAGCCCCACTCTTTTATTTTTTAATATTTAGTATTTTTATGTGTAGGAGGAATGTTGTATCTGCATGGGTGTAAGTGTATCCATGTCATGCAATGCCCACAGAGGTCAGAAGAGGGCATTGGATCCCTTGGAACTGGATTTACTGATGGTTACTCATGTGAGTCCTGGGAACTGAATCCCGGTCCTTTGAAAGAGCACCCAGTGCCCTGAAATCACTGAGTCATCATTCCAGCCCCAAGTCTTACCCCCCCCCCTTTTTTTTTAAAGACTTTTGTTTTGTTTCCCGAGACAGTCTTACTGTGTAGCCCTGGCTGGCCTGGAATTCACTAGGTAGACTGGGCTGGCCTAGAATTCACCGGTTCTTCTGCTTCTGCCCTCCTGAGTGCTGGGATTTGCAGACACGGGGCATGGGGCACCATGCCTGGCTCCCAAGCCTTTACTTGTGCTGAACCACCAGCTTCTTGCTCAGCTACTCGGCTACTCAGCTAGGCAGCTGCCTCCTATGCCTGCCCATGACTGTCCTGCTTTAGGTCATGTCCTTCCAGGCTAATCAGCAGTGGCGTCTCCTACCAAAGAGGACATCGCATCCGCTTGCCACCCTCAGCAGCTGCTCTTGAAGCTTGTTGAATTGGAAACATCGTACTCCCTAGATCTCTCATCTTTCCCTTGTACTTTTTTTTTTGGTCTTTTCGAGACAGGGTCTCCCTGTAGCCCCAGCTGTCCTGGAACTCGCTCTGTAGACCAGGCTGGCCTTGAACTCACAGAGATCCGCCTGCCTCTGCCTCCCAAGTGCTAGGATTAAAGGCGTGCGCCGGCCTTTCCCTTGTACTTTTATCTTTTCCCAGGACTTTTTTTCCCTTTCTTTGGCTTCAAGGACATTTAAATTTCTATTTGTTTTTTGTTTGTGTGTGTTCACTTGTGTATTTGGTGTCTAAGGCCACTAGGTTTGTATGTGTTTACATGTTCTTGTGTGTACATGGGTGTTTGGAAGTCAGAGGTTGATACCAGATAACTTCCTTGATCCCTGTCCATCTTTTTTTTTTTTTTTAATTTTTTTTTCTTTCCTTTATTTTTAGTTCAGGTGTATGAGTGTTATATTTAAGTGCACCCATGTCGTGGGGTGCCTGAGAAGACAGAAGAAGGTGTTAGATCCCTTGGAAATGGAGTTACAGACAGTTGTTAGCTGCCATGTGGGTGCTGGAATTTGAACCCGGGCCTTCTGTAAGAATAACCAGTGCTCTTAACCACTGAGTCATCTCTCCAGCACCCCCCCCATCTTTTTCTTTTTTTTTTATCTTTTTGAGACAAGGTCTTCTCTTAGCTCTGGCTATCCTGGAACTCACTCTGTAGACCAGGCTGACCTTGAACTCACAGAAATCCGCCTGCCTCTGCCTCCCACATGCTAGGATTAAAGGCGTGCGCCACCAAGCCCAGCTCCATCTTATTTTTTTAATTTTTAAAATTATTTTTTATGTGTATGAATGTACTGTCTGCATGTAGGTTTGTGCACCCGTGTTGTGCAATGCCGTATGGAGGTCAGAAGAGGGCGTCGGATTCCCCTGGAACTGGAGTTAAAGACGGTTCTCAGCTGCCATGTGGGTGCTGGGAATCGAACCCGGGTCCTCTGCAAGAGCAGTTGGCACTCTTAACTACTAGGCTATCTCTCCAGCCCCCCATCTTATTTTTGAAATAGGGTCTCTCACTGAACCTGGAACTTAGACCAGCTAGCCAGCAAGTTCCAGGAATCTGAACTCAGGTCCTCGTGCTTCTGTTCCAAGCACTCGACCAAGGCATCTCCCTAAGCCCCCCCCCCTTTTTTTTTCCCCTTGATAGAGAGTCTCACTATGTGGCACTGGCTGGCCTCAGTGTCACAGAGATCCACCAGCCTCTGCTTCTCAAGTACTGAGATTAAAGGCAGGCATCACCATGACTGGCTTGTTTTAGCGTTTTTGTTTTGTTTTGTTTTGTTTTGTTTTGTTTTTGTTTTTGTTTTTGTTTTTTGAGACAGGGTCTCCCTGTAGCCCCAGCTGTCCTGGAACTCACTATGTAGACCAGGCTGGGCTTGAACTCATAGAGATCCACCTGCCTCTGCCTCCCTAGCACTGGGATTAAAGGCGTGTGCACCACACCCAGCTTAAAGACGGATCTTAGCCACCTTGTGGGTGCTGGCAATTGAACCGTGATCCTCTGCTAGAGCAGTCGGTGCTCTTAACCGCTGAGCCATCTCTCCAGCCCCATTTTATCGTTGTTTTGAGACTGTCTCATAGTCCAGGCTGGTCTGGATCTTGCTCTGTAGCCCAGGATGACCCTGAATTTCTAATCTGCCTCTAACTTCTGAGCGTTGGGTATGCACTACCATATGGTGTGATACCAAATCCAGAGTCAACAGGTGTCATCAACTTTCTCTGATGAGATATTTCTGCAATGTACCAATAGTTCTATTATATTACTTAAATAGGAAGCCACCATGAGTGAGGCCTCAGTTGTTAGTTACTATGTGGTGAGTAGCTAGAAAAAGTTTCAAGGGAGGGAGATGGGCTCAACTTACATAATCGTGAACCCCCTTTCCTTCCTCAGGCAGGCCACCCTGGCAGGTGCTTTACAATAATAGTTTGCAGTTTCTAGCCATAAATTATTATCAGCCAGGCGTGGTGGCACATGCCTTTAATCTCAGCACTCGGGAGGCAGAGGCAGGCAGATCTCTGTGAGTTCAAGGCCAGCCTGGTCTACAGAGTGAGTTCCAGGCCAGCTGGGGGTATAGGAAGACCCTGTCTTAAAAGTTATTATTATTATTATTATTTTCCAGACAGGGTCTTCCTGTAGCCCCAGCTGTCCTGGAACTTACCACATAGATAAGGCTGGCCTTGAATTCTCAGAGATCTGCCTGTCTCTGCCTTCCAAGTGCTGGGATTAAAGGCGTGCACCACCATGCCATAACCCATAAATTATTATTTTTTTAATTTTTATTTATTCTTGTACGTGTATGAATGTACTATCTGCATGCAGGTTTGTGCACCCTTGTTGTGCAATGCTGCTGAGGTCAGAAGAGGGCATCGGATTCCCCTGGAACTGGAGTTAAAGACGGTTTTCAGCTGCCATGTGGGTGCTGGGGATCGAACCTAGGTCCTCTGCAAGAGCAGTCGGCGCTCTTATCCGTTAGGCCATCTCTCCAGCCCCAGCCCATAAATTCTTAAGAGAATCTGAGAGATCTATTTTTTTTTCATTGGTGTATTTCTTTGCCTGTGTGTAAGTGCACCTGTATCATGCAGTGCTCATGGTAGTCAGAAGAGGGCATTGGATCCCCTGGAACTGGAGTTAAGGATGGTTGTTAGCTGCTTTGTGGGTGCTGGAAGCTAAACCTGGGTCCCCTGCAAGAGCAGCCAGTGCTCCTAACCGCTGAGCCATCTCTCCAGCCCTAGATAAAGGGGTCTTTTAATAGGCTCATTTTGACCATAAAGTTGGAAACCTTAGTCGAGAGAATCTGGTCCAGGTGGGAGCCTGTGCTTAGTTTCTCTATAGGCCCTGTCTTTCTGCAGTACCTGCCCAGGTAGTTGAAAAGGCTTCCAACCTTTGCGGTCTGCTGTCCTGACTTTAGATCCCAGGTTGCCCACCTCAGGGAGAGGGAACTTTGGGCTCCAGCTTAGACCTCATGCTCCTCAGACAGCTCTACTCCTGCTCCACGTTCTTGCCAGCAAGCACGTGTCTCTTCTTTCCAGCCTTTCACATTCTCATTCTCCCCTTCTCATCCTCCCCCCTCCCCGGCCATCCTGCTAGTGATGCACCTCTTCTGGAGCCTTCCAGAGTCCTGATCTAAGGAGACAGTCTGGCCGGGACTGCTGGTTTTGCTGTCTGATTATGTTCTCTGCTTTCTGGTCGTCATCTCCTCATTAGTGAGTGTGGGCACTCTGTCCAAGGGCTCGGAGCCATCTTTAGCCGGTACATTGGCTTCCCGTTCACCTTCCCACGCTGCTGCTTTTGGATTTTCAGATTCTATCTTCCTTTTTCGTTCCCTTAATTGCCCCGAGCATATCTGGTGACTGAAGTTTGTTCTAACATGTGTCTAGAATAAATCAGGTTACATGTGAGATACTGGTGGTTTGTGTAGACATAGACAATATAAATTGCTTAACTGGATATGAATGTATTAATGTTACAAGTTAGTAATGGCATTTTATTAATTAAAAAAAATTTTTTTAATTATTTTTTATGTGTATGAGTGTACTGTCTGCATGTAGGTTAGTGCACCCGTGTCGTGCAATGCCGCGGAGGTCAGAAGAGGGTGTCGGATTGATTCCCCTGGAACTGGAGTTAAAGATGGTTCTTAGCCGCCATGTGGGTGCTGGGAATCAAACCCGTGTCCTTTGCAAGAGCAGTCTGCGCTCTTAACTGCTGAGCCATCTCTCCAGCCCCATGGCATTTTATTTATTTATTTATTTATTGGTCTTTTTGAGACAGGGTATCAGGACAGCTGGAACTCACTCTGTAGACTAGGCTGACCTTGAACTCACAAAGATCTGCCTGCCTCTGCCTCCCCAGTGCTAGGATTAAAGTCCTGCGCTACCATGCCCAGCTTACTAATGGCATTTTAGAAGGAAGAACTTTGTATGTAACACAGCTATAGATATATTTATATGTAATAAAAATGTCTAATACTTGATTTTTTTGCAGGGGCCATTGGTCTCTCTAGGCTCAGCCTGCCTGGAAGTCACTATGTGGACCAGTGTGACCTCCATTTCAGAGATCTGCCTGACTCTCCCTCCCAAGGGTTTGGATTAAAGGCCTGGCACCATGCCCTTCCTATGTCCAATATTTGAAAAGGGTTCCTATACCTGGATATCTAGTGTGTGGTCTTCCAGACTTTAGAGAAATACTGTGCCAAATGTGTCAGAATGTTTAAATATTGCTTTCCCATTCACTATTCAATCTGTACCACAAGGTGGTTCTGAGGTTTGCAGGTGAGCACTGAGGGGTGTCTGCGTTGTCTAGGATTGCAAAATGCTAGAAGAGAACTAAACACCCAGCGATTTTCCATTGCACCATGCGGCTTGCCCTCCCCTTCAGCTGACTCTTGGCCTAGGCTCCCTTCCAAGGTGTGGTTGTACAGGGCATTCATCTTTCTCAAGGCCAAGGACTCAAAGGGTGAGCAGAGCTGCCAGGAGTCGGGGGCTCGGTTGAAAACCATCCCCAGTCCCTGCACTTGCTATGGGCTCAGTATCGGACAGAGCTGGCTGGGACACCACATGTGTACGTAGTCTTGCTTGCCAGGGATCTTTGTCTTTCACTGCGGTAGCTTTCTTTGCATGTGTGCGTGCGTGCGTGTATTCACCTGTGTGTGCAGGTACACTCACCTGTGGCTGCTGTTCAGTGTCTTTTTCTAACACTCTCCTTTTTTTTTTTTTTTTTTTTGTCTTTTTGAGAGTCGGGTTGGTCCCCTGTAGTTACCAGCTGGTGGAAACTCCACTATGTAGACCAAGCTCGCGCCCTGAACTCACAGAGATCCATTTCTACCTCCCAAGTGCTGGTATGCACACCACGACTTCAGGCACATCCAGCTTTTCTGTGGATTCTGGGATCTAAATTTGTCCTTGTGCTTACTCAAGAAGCTTTTACCCACTGAGCCATCTCTCCAGCCCCTTTGCTTCAAGAAGCTTCTCTTCCAGATTCTTGAGTCAGTGGAGAGTTTCTGTACTCAGTAAGCTCATCCATTGTAGTTGTTCCCTCTTCCACGCCAGTGGACATCAGGAGGTGCAGTTATTTCCTGTGCACAGCCTACCCCACTCTGACTTTCCTCCTCAGCCAAGAGCCCTGCTGTGACCTTTTTCCTAATGAATATTCTTTAACTTGGAATGAAGTTCTCAAATGCCATTAGTGGCCTCTTGACTGCTTCTCACTGCCCTCTGACTAAAAGAAATAACCTTCGAGGCCAGCAAAATGTCTCAGTTGGTAAAGGTGCTTGCCATCAAGCCTGATAGCCTGAGTTTGATCCTGAGACCCACATGGTGGAAGGAGAGAACCTACTCTTTTTTTTTGAGACAAGGTCTTCCTGTAGCACCAGCTGGCCTGGAACTAGCTATGTAGACCAGGCTGGCCTTGAACTCACAGAGATCCACCTGCCTCTACCTCCCAAGTGCTAGGATTAGCACTTGGTGCTAAAAAAAAAAAGGTGTGAGGCACCACGTCTGGCAAGAGCCTACTCTTAGAAGTTGTCTTATGATCTCTGTTCTCTCTCTCTCTCTTTCTCTCTCTCTCTTTCACACACACACACACACATATACAAATAACTAAATGTAATATTTTTTTAAGAAGAATCTTCTGGGGCTGGAGAGATGGCTCAGCGGTTGAAAGCGGACTGCTCTTGCACAGGACCCGAGTTCGATTCCCAGCACACACATAGCAGCTAATAACTGTCTTTTTTTTTGAGACAGGATCTCCCTGTAGCCCCAGCTGTCCTGGAACTCACTCTGTAGAGCAGACTGGCCTTGAACTCACAAAGATCCGCCTGCCTCTGCCTCCTGAGTGCTAGGATTAAAGGTGGGCACCGCCCCCACGCTAATAACCATCTTTAACTCCAGTTCCAGGGGAACCGAGGCCCTCTTCTGACCTCCAAGGCATTGCATGACACGGGTGCACCAACCTACATACAGACAGTATACTCATACACATAAAATAATAAAATAAAAAAAAAGAAGAATCTTTTGGCCGGGGTCTGATGGCACATGCCTTTAAGCTCAGCACTCAGGAGGCAGAAACAGGTGGATCTCTGTGAGTTCAAGGCTAGCCTGGTCTACATAGTGAGTTCCAGGCCAGCTGGGACTACAGGGGACACCCTATCTCAAAAAGACATGCATGCATGAACACACGTACACAAAAGAGTCTTTTTTTTTCCCCTCCCTTGTGCCTTCTCAGAAATTAGACAAAAGTAGCAAAATCATTTGAAACTTTTTTCCCTTTATTCCTGTGCCATAAGCTTGTTGTCATCTCACGGTGTCATTATTAGAGAGCTGCAGATCAAGGGCCACCCCGTTGGACTGGAATGCTGTGGGTTTAATGGGGGACCTGTATTTAGGTGAACCCTTTCATCCAGGACTTCAAAGGCTTTTCCCTTGTTTAATAGTTTTTTATTTTTGTCCCAAGCCCTAGAGAGTGACATCAGGGTACCATGATCCGAGGTGGCTTCTGTGTGTATTTGCTTGTTTAGTGTTTTGTTTGTTTTCCTAAGCTCATTATGGACAGTTCCAAGAACTTAACAGCCTTGAAGTTGATTCCCATTACTAAGTAGCAGCTTCACCTGTGGAATAGGTGAAGCTTTCAAAGAAGGGAAACAACCACTGTGGAGCCGGGGAGGGCAGGGCTGGGAGGGAAAGCCACTGTGAGAGACGCACGTGGCTGGCCCGGCCCACCAAGTGAAGAGGGCCTCTCCAGAGCTGCTACGAGCTCACCTGAGAGGTGATTGGGAGAGCTCTTGGAGAGGCTGTGAGTGTAGCCTAGTCCCCAGGTTAGTCTGCCACGGCTGGGAAGAAAGCTCTAATTAAGTTAAAATACGACTGGAGCCCAGTCTCTGCGGTCAATTAGAGGCTATTGAAAGAGCCTCTGGGTAACGCCATCAGCCTGACAACCGGCTGGCAGGGGTAGCTGGGGGAATGTTGGGCCCACGCCTTCCACTCGCTGGTTTTGCTGAGGCTGGGGAACTTCTCACGAGCTTCACCACGTACTGGGGGCCCCTAGTTGCTCTGATGGATAAGGAGACTTCTCTACCATGGCTTTCGTTGTCCTCCCTTCCCCCCAGTAGAAGCAGTTCTTGTCTTACTAAAGCTCCTCCCCTGTCACAGGCTGCTTGTCCTCTGGAGTCCACAGCGGGTAGAGTCCTGCTGTGGCGCCTCACCTGTGTTTTACCATTACTTCAGGTCTGCCCTCTGCTCCCTTGGCTCCCTCACTGGTAAGCAGCTTCCCAGCCTGTTCTGGGCATGGGCTGCAGCAGTGGTTTGCTATCCTGACTGCTTTTGTCTGAGTCCCCCTTCCCAGCCTGCTGGATCTCAAGAGTGGAAGCTAACCCTCATTACCTAGACTCCTCTCACTCCCTTGAGCCTTTAAGTTGCCACACATCCAAAAGTGAGGTGCTGGGAAAGCAGAGCCCACGAAGCACCCTCTGCTCTGCCCTGCCACGCCTGTGCCTGCTGCAGTGCATCGTGAGCAGACTCCAGTGTTTCTCACCAAGGGACCCAGCTTTGAATTAGGGACTATTTATTTATTTATTAAGTCTTTTTGAGACAGGGTCTCCCTGTAGCCTCAACTGGCCTGGAACTCACAATGTAGACCAGGCTGGCCTTAAACTCCCAGAGATCCACCTACCTCTGCCTCCCAAGTGGTGGGATTAAAGGCATGTGCCACCACACCTAGCCAATATTTCATTAGTTTGTGTGTGTGTGTGTGTGTGTGTGTGTGTGTGTGTGTGTGTGTCGGGGGGGGTGTTTGAAGGTCGGGGAGTTTTCTGGAGTTGGTTCTCTCCTCCACCCTGCTGAGACAGGGTCTGTCTTGCTCCTCGGTGCTGGGGGTTCCAGGCTAGCTGACCCACAAGCTTCTGCTTATGGTGACATTATAGATCCATGCCACCGAATCTGGCTCTTTCAGTGGGTTCCAGATGGAACTTGGCTCATCAGACCTGTGTGGCTGGTGTCTGTCCTCTGAGCCATTTCCTTGTACTTTTTTTTTTTTAATAGTAGATATAGTCTATCCCAGCCTGGAGTCAAGCTCATTCTCCACAGTCCTCCTGCCTTAGCTTCCTG
>VZQC01011134.1:245640-280130 GCA_009823505.1 Rhizomys pruinosus | reverse complement strand
GGTCCTCTGTAAGAGCGGTCGGCGCTCTTAACCGCTAGGCCATCTCTCCAGCCCCAAGGATCCACTCTTAAAACTGTGAAGTGTCCAGCTAGGTGTGGTAGTACACGCCTTTAATCCTAGCACTTGGGAGGCAGAGGCAGGCGGATCTTTGTGAGTTCAAAGCCAGCCTGGTCTACAGAGTGAGTTCCAGGACAGCTGGGGCTACAGGGAGACCCTATCTCAAAAAGACCTATTTAAAAAAAACAAAAAAAACTGTGAAGTGTCCCCATTCTTCCCTCACAGAGGGAGGCTTCGCCTTCCAGCTCTGTCATTAGCAGTATCCCAGCCCTGTTCCAAGACATTTTTTTAAAGTTTTATTTTATTTTATTTATTTATTTATGTGTATGAATATACTACCTGCATGTAGGTCTGTGCACCCTTGTCATGGAATGCCACGGAGGTCAGAAGAGGGTGTCAGATTCCCCTGGAACTGGAGTTCTCCTGGAATTGTAGTTATGGATGGTTTTCAGCTGCCATGTGGGTGCTGGGGATCGAACCCGGGTCCTCTGCAAGAGCGGTCGGTGCTAACAGCTAGGCTATCTCTCCAGCCCATTCCAAGACATTTTATAGAAATGCAGGTTTAGGGGCTGGAGAGATAGCCTAGCGGTTAAGAGCACTGACTGCTCTTGCAGAGGACCCGGGTTCAATCCCCAGCACCCACATGGTGGATGAAAACCGTCTTTAACTCCAGTTCCAGGAGAGTCTGACACCCTCTTCTGACCTCGGATGCACAGACCCACATGCAGACAATACATTCATACACATGTGAAAATAAAAAAAAGAAAAAAAGAAAAGAAATGCAGGTTTAGGGACTTGTCTTGAATGTCTGGGGGAGGAATTTCATCTATGGCTTCCGAGGGTCCTCATGTCCCCTGCTTGCTGCCGCTGGAACAGTCTGGAGAGATCAGGTCGGTAGAGCGCTTGCGCAAAGCCCAGGTTCCCATTCTCAGCACTACGTACGTGCTCAGCATCCTGGCTCATACCTATAATCACATTACTCCAGAGGAGAGGCCCGAAGACCAGGATTCTAAGGTCACATAGGCTACATAGGGAGTTCAAGGGCTTCATGAGATACGGTCCAAAAAAACAAAACACAGGAGGGGAGAGCTGGGCACGTGCCTGTAGGAAGAAAGCAAGAGGAGGCCAGATGGCATCTACGGCGTGCCTCAATACCGGACGGTAACTACGGCGCGCCCCAGTGCCAACGGCGCGCCCCAGTGCCGGACGGTATCTACGGCGCGCCCCAGTGCCAACGGCGCGCCCCAGTGCCGGACGGTATCTACGGCGCGCCCCAGTGCCGGACGGTAACTACGGTGTGCCCCAGTGCCGGACGGTAACTACGGTGTGCCCCAGTACCAGACTCAAAGCTCTCAGTGCACCCCTGTCTCCAGACCACAGTGAATTCCAAACCCCCATAGACAGTCGACTCACTTACTAGAAACAGGTTACACAATGTGAAGCCAAGACGGGCTTATCTAGAATTCACTCCAGTAGCACTGAACTGTGAAATGTTTGAAATAGAATTCATTCTCCTCAGAGCCGTCGCATGAAATGCCGGGATGGAGATTTGGCCCCAGTATGTGGCAGGCGCAGTGAGGCAGCAAGATTTACCCCCAAAGGCACAGACTTGGTTGGCACAGTTGGGATCGGATCTCTGATGTGGGGTATCTGTCATACTTCTCTTTATTTCAGGAAAGCTCTTTTGATTGAGAGAGGAGGCCAACTACCAATTAGACCTGTGTCCTGAGCAGTTTTATCATAGTGGGACCAGACGGCACTGATCTGTCCCCTCGCTATGCCGACTGTCCGCTTGCTGTCCCCTGCAAGCCTGTGTATCATCTGGGATGCCCTCCATCCCAGGAGCAGACGCCCCCTCTGCAGTTGCTCAGGGCTTGACTACTTTGTCGTCGCTCCCACCTTCTCAGCGTCATTTCTGTTTGCATCTGCCTGACTTCCTGCTAGATTGTGCTGCAGACCAAACCTGTGACCTGAACTACTAAACAAGGGCTGTGCTCCTGAGCCACATCCCGGCTCCCAGTTCCTTTTCTTGCCAGCTCCTGACTTGTGGGGCAGAAAAAGGGGAAAGTATGCCCACTGGTGCCTAGAGATGCTTCCCTTCCACCCACAAGCCATGGAGCGCCTGCCAGATAATGGGTCTGAAGGTGCAAAGAGAAGGCCTCGGTCCCACATTGAGGACTCGGCACTGGTGTTGGAAGCATCGATGCCATCGCCACTCTTCACCAGCCTCTTCTCTAGTAAGTCCTGAATTATAATTCTGTCACCTGTCAGTACCTCGGCCATCCGCTGATTCTATGAAGCCTCTCGCTTCCCGCCCCTCTCACCTCGTGCCGCACTGATGGTCTTCAACCCTCTATGCTACTGTTGCTGTCAGAGAATTAAGCAGCCTGGTACTGACCATCCGCATGTCTCCCCCTCTACTTGTCTAGGCCTCCTTTAAAAAAATGTCATTTGGAGCACTTGGGAGGCAGAGGCAGGCGGATCTCTGTGAGTTCAAGGCTAACCTGGTCTACAGAGCGACTTCCAGGCCAGCTAGGGCTATAGGGAGACCCTGTTTAAAAAAAAAAAAACTATTTATTTATTTATTTATTTATTTGAGTGTCTGGGGATGTGATGCGTATACCAAAGTACGTGTGTGGTCAGAGGACTACTTGCAAGAATCAGTTTTCTCCTTCTACTAAGTAATCATAGGATTCAAACTCAGGTCACCAGGCTTGGCAGCAAGCACTTTCCCTGCTGAGCCATCTCACTGACCTTAGGCCTACTTAATGATGAGACAGTCAGTTGTAGGGCAGTTGAGTCGCCCACAGGGAAGATGGGTTTATTGGACCTCACAGCCACATGGCTGTCCCTCCTCCAACCTTTAGCTCGGAATCCCTCTGAACATGTGTCACTGGGTTGCCAGGCTAGTGTCCTTTCTTTCCTTCCTGTGCCTCCGCAGATAGCACTAATTGATGGCCAAGGCACTTAGTCTGACTGAGCCCAGTTATAGGCCCCAGGTGTGAGTGGCCTCGGTATTGTGTCAGGGTTGAAATCTGGGGCCTGCAGACCTCCAGGTCCAGTGCAGGTCTTTCTTGGGCTGCCTCCTCCTCCTGTTCCTCCTTTTGTTCCTCTCTTCCTCCCTCTCTTCTTCCCTCTATTCTCTCTCTCTCTCTCTCTCTCTCTCTCTCTCTCTCTCTCTCTGTCTCTCTCTTTCTCTCTCCTCGCTATATTGTACGAGCTAGTCTTGAACTCCTGCCTCATCACATTAATTTAGCTTCTCCACAGGAATGAAGTCACCTTCCTTTCTCCCCACTGACACTCTCTTCACCCTCTCCGGCATCGCAGCTCTCGACCTGGGCTCTGTGTTCCCGCCTATCTGCTCACCAACATCTGCTCACCAACATCTGCTCACCAACATCTGGCTCTTTCTCTCTTCTGCCTTCAGCCTCCCAAGTCCCCGTGAATTAATTCTCTCCGCCCTTCCAATCTCTCCTGACCTAAAAAATAGAGTCACAGTCTTCTCTTCATCTTCGTAGTCTCTAACCTTGACCCATTCTGTCCTCCCTGTCCTCTTGAAGCCATCAGCTCTATGGGTCGTTCCTCCATGACAGCCCCTCTTGCCTTTCCTTCATGCAGAGCCCAGCCCCCCTGGTGGTTCCCATGGCTCTTCAGGGGTCTCTGGCAGGTGTCTCCTCTCTTCCATCCATTACACACATAGATGCCTGGCTAATTGTCTCACGGCTGAGAACTTACTGTTCTGCTCAAATGTACTTTAGCGATCATACTCCCCTGGGCCCAGTCCCTCTCACAGCTCTCCTTTGTTGGTTCCATCCGGTAGGGCTGGACTTCATGTTCAATGGATGCTTGCTCCTCCACACCCTTGTTCTAGCTGCATCTCCTGGAGCGTCCTCACCTTCCTGCCAGTCCCTTAGTGTTCAGCCCAAGTTCCTTCACCTTCTACTGAGCCCCAGAGCCAGGAGTGGTCTTCTCTCCCAGCCTCCCAAGGCACCCTTTGTTGAGTCTTCTAAAGCACTTTACTCTGTTTCTGTCCCAGTTTTTGGTTTCTGTGAATAGGAATTTATTTATTATCTTTAATGTGTATGAGAATTTTGCCTGCATGTATGTGATTCCCAGCACCCACATGGCAGTTAAGACAGTTCTTAGTCATCATGTGGGTTCTGGGAATCGAATCCAGGTCCTCTGCAAGAGCAGTCAGAGCTCTTAACCACTGAGCCATCTCTCCAGCCCTTGTCACAACATCTAGGGCTAGAGGAGGGTCATGGTCATTGCTCAGAGCTGAAGCTACCTCAGGGCTTTGTTGTTGCTGTTTTGGTGACCAAATAAATGTAATCCAGAATTTGCTGTTGTGGTACATAGTGCTGTGTTCCTTTTTTTTTTTTTTTTTTGTTTTTTCGAGACAATGTCTCCCTATAGCCCCAGAGCTGGCCTGGAACTCACTCTGTAGACCAGGCTGGCCTTGAATTCACAAAGATCCACCTGCCTCTGCCTCCCAAGTGCTAGGATTAAAGGGGTGTGCCACCACACCCCAGCAAGAACACTGTGTACTCTTGCATAGGACCCAGGTTCAGTTCCTAGCACCCACATGGTGGCTAACAACCATCCTTGATTCCATTTCCAGGACATCTGATGCCCTCTTCTGGCCTCTGTGGGGATTGCATGCATGGGTGCACTTACATGTAGGCAAAACATTTATTCGTACACATATGGGAAAAAATATAAAATATTCAAATTAGGTTAAATTTTAAAAAGTGAGAGACTATACACAAAACTTAGAAAAATCTCCACTTCTCTGGTATTCCTGGATCCCCCCTCTGTAGGGCTATGATCCGCTGGCCTGCTCCCTGTAGACGGGACATCTGGTCTTCTGCACAGCCCATATAAGACACTTGGTTTGAGATGGTGAGATGGTGCAGTGGGTCAGGGCCCCTGCCACCAAGCCTAACTACCTGAGTTCAATCCCTAGGACCCACATAGCAAAAGGGAAGGACTGGTTCTCAGGAACTGTACTCTGACCTCCACACACAGAGTGTCACACAGGCATCCCACATTGGTGGCCTTGCCTGGGCCCAGTTAGCAGCTTGCTGGGTTCCTCCTCTGTCTCTGTGGTTTCTCCTTCCCACCTATGTTGTCACTGTACACTTTGTCCCTGTCCTCAGCAGGGCTGGGGTCAGCTGAGGACAGGACATTGGCCTATTCATGTCTGGCTTACCCAGGACCAGCACATGCGTTGTTGCTTTGTTAAGGTTTTGAAAAGAATAGCTGAGGTTTAGGCAGAACTAATTGGTATAGTTATAAGTGACTGAATTAACAAAGCACGAGTCTGCATTGTAAACATCTAAGAAAGGGAAAAAAAGGAAAATAGAGGAAACGAGTCGCAGATTACAGAAACTGAGGGTCAGGCCCACAGCTGCCTCTTTTGAAGTGTTTATTCATTGCTGCTCATTAAAGTCAGTCTCTCTCTCTCTCTCTCTCTCTCTCTCTCTTTCTTTTTCTCTGGGGATCAAACTCAAATCCTTGCCCATGCTTAACGTGGGCTGTACCATTAGGCTATACCCGAGCTCAAAGACAGTTTCATGCTGTCCAGGCTGCTGGCCTTGAGATTATCCTTGAACTTGGGTCCTCTTGCCTGCCTCTACCAAGTGCTGGGATTATAGGTGTATATCACATTTTTTGAAAAAATATTTTTATTTTATGTGGATGAGTGTATTGACTACATGGGTATAAGTGCACCTGTGTTATATAATGCCAGGAGGGGTCAGAAGAGGGTGTCAGATCCCCTGAAACTGGAGTTACGGACAATTGCTAGCTGCCATATGGGTGCTGGGAATCGAACCATGGTCCTCTATAAGAGCAGCAGCCAGTGCTCTTAACCACAGAGCCAACTCTCTAGCCCCATGTATCACTTTTTTTTTTAATTTTAACTTCTGTATGTGTATGAATGTACTGTCTGCATGTAGGTCTGTGCACCCGTGTCATGCAATGCTGCGGAGGTCAGAAGACAGTGTCGGATTAAAAAAAAAAATACAAAAAACCCAACAACACATGTCTGCATGCTCATGCAGAGGATAAATTTGATGTGTTGTTGGTTTTTTTGTATTTTTTTTTTTTTTCCTAAGCACTTGGGAAGTCACAGGCGCAGGGGCAGATCGTTGTGAGTTGCAGGCCAGCTGATGTCACAGAAGTGAGTTTCCCAGGACAGCTGGGGCTACAAGGGAGACCCGTCTCACAAAGACAAAAAAAAAAAAAAAAAAAAAAAGAAGGTAAAATAGGGGCTAGAGTGCTTATAGAGTTAGCTCCGGCTGTGTTCTTTTTGGTATTTGTTTGAGTCTTTTCGAGAAGGGTCTCCTGTAGCCCGCGCTGTCCTGGAACTGCACAAAGATCCGCTCTGCTCTGGCTTCCAATTGCTAGGATTAAAGGCGTAGTGCGCACCGCCACTGGCGGGAGAGCGTAGAGGGAGGACTGTCTTTGCAAGAGGATCGTGATTAATCCCCAGCATCGCACAATGAACACTGAGAACCATCTTGTTAACTCCAAGTATCAGGGGAAATCAAGACACCCTCTTCTGACGAGAATCTGAGCACAGCATTGCACGACACGGAGGCACAAACTACATGCAGACAGTACATTCACTAACAGCAGACAAGAGTAATAAAAAAATTTTTAAAAGTAAAGATAATAAAAATAAAGAGAGTTAAAAAAAAATTAACAAAAACAGCGATCTGATGAGTGCCGTGTGGCCATCCCCAGCTTCGCCATGGCTGCGCCCTCCTCAGCTGGCTGGCTTGGTCCCTACCCATGTTCATTTTGTATGATAGGGTATGTGGAGTCTTTTTATTTTATTTTTTTGGTCTTTTTTGAGACAGGGTCTCCATTTGGTCCCAGCTTGCTTGGAGATTGCTATGTAGACCAGGCTGGCCTTGAACTCACAGCGATCCACCTGCCTGTGACTCCCGAGTGCTAGGATTAAAAGCGTGCACCATCACACCCGTTTTGTTGTTTTGTTTTTAATGCTACCAGGGGGTGGGGATTGACACCATGACTGAGTCATTCAAGCCATCCACTGCAGGTGCATCCCCCAGAAGTGAAACATGAAAGTTTTCAATTCTCTAAAGTTCAGTTTACCTATTTTGTTATAGTGGTGGTGGTTTGCAGTTTTGCAGTATATCTAAAAACCACTGCCTGAGACAACATCACACAGATGTAGTCCTTGGTTTTACAGCTTCAGCTCTTACATTTAGATACATGATCTAATCTGAGTTGTTTTATGTATGCTGTGAGGAGGGGTCCATCTTTATTCTTTTGAGCCAAGCATGACAGCACACACCTGCAATCCCAACACTTCAGAAGGCTGTGGCAGGAGGGTCCTGAGATGCAGGTCAACCTGTGCTCCATGGTGAACCCATGGGCAGCCTGAGCTACATATGTAGCCTGACCCTGCCTCAAAAGCCAAAATCAGGGGCTGGAGAGATGGCCATAGCAGTTAAGAGCAACCAACTGCTCTTCAGAGGACCCGGTTCGATCCCCAGCACCCANAATCCGGGGCCTGGAGAGATGGATGCCTAAAGCTTTAGTTTAAGAGCACCAACTGCTCTTGCAGAGGACCCAGGTTCGATCCCCAGCACCCACATGGCGGGCTGAGAACCATCTTTTATCCAGCCAGTTCCAGGGGAACCAACACCCTCTTCTGACCTCCGCAGCGTTGCACGACACGGGTGCACAAACCTACATGCAGGCAGTACATTCATACACATTAAAAAAAAATAACAAATTAAAAAAAAAAAGCCAAAAAACAAAGCCGGGTATCCCAGCACTTGGGAGGAAGAGGCAGATGGATCTCTGTGAGTTCAAGGCCAGCCTGGTCTACATAGTGAGTTCCAGGACAGCTGGGGACTACAGGGAGATCTGTCTCAAAAGACCAAATTAAAGGTGTGCACCACCATACTCAGCCCTATTTTACTTCTTATGTGTATGAATGTACTGTATGCATGTAGGTAGGTGTGCCCATGTCAGTGCAATGCTGCGGAGGTCAAAAGAGGGCATGGGATTCCCTTCACCGTGTGGGTGTTGGGGATAGAACCCGGGTCCTCTGCAAGAGCAGTTGGCCCTCTTAACCGCTAGGCCATCTCTCCAGCCCCATTGTTAATTTTTTTTACCATGACAAAACTTTAAAAGAGAGACATAGAGACCTCACCAACGGAGCACTTCCACATAGCTTGCAGTCGATGCAGTCCAGTGCTGCAGTGCTCTGGGTTTGAGTGAGGAGCACCCGGAGAGGGTTGTCCTGTGGCCTGGGCTTCGTCTCCCAGGTCACATGTCCATGGATGAGGGAGTGAGGTTTTGTCTGAAGAGAAACCAAAACAGATGGAGGATGCATCACTTGTCATGGCTCTCTGCAGAAACTGGGGACCCAAAAACAACCAGAATCCTTTTCTTAGAGTTCAGGGAGCAGCAGTATGGAATCCAGGGGCTGAAGGGCGAGCCCCTCCCTGGAGTGTGCAGTGGGACCATTTCTTGTCCCCTCCAGTTCTGGTGCTGCTCAGCTCATCCACAGGTGCCCTGTTCATCTCTGCCTCTCCCATCGCACAGCCATTGCCCCGCATGTGTCTGATTTCATTTCTTTTTCTTAGAAGAACCTCAGTTGGCCAGGTATGGTGGCTCACTCTTGTAATCTCAACACTTAAATCTGAGATAGGAGGATTGCTAGCAGTATGAGGCTAGCCTGGGCGAAAGAGTGAGACTATAAAAAAGAACAGAAAAGCCGGGCATGGTGGTGCCTTTAATCCCAGCACTTGGAAGGCAGAGGCAGGTGGATCACTGTGGGTTCAAGGCCAGCCTGGTCTACATAGTGAGTTCCAGGACAACTGGGGCTACAGGGAGACCCTGTCTCAAAAAGAAAAAACAAAAACAAAAACAACTCACAAACAAATAGTAGCTAGGGATCTGGCTGAGTTGGCAGAGCAATTGTGTGGCCTGCAGGAGGCACTGTAGCTGAGCCCAGCCCAGACATGTTCACTCAAGTCTGTCATTCAGCACTCGGCAGGTAGAGGCAGAATTAAAAGTTCAAGGTCACCCTTAGTTACATAATAAGTTCCAAGCCAGCCTGGAATATATGAGACCCTGTCTTCCCCCAAAGGATTTTTAAAAATCATATTGGTTTTCTTTTTTTTTTTAATTTTTAATTTTAAAAAATTTTTTATTTATTTCCGTATGTGTATCAATGTACTGTCTGCATGCAGGTCTGTGCATCCGTATCGTGCAACGCTGCGGAGGTCAGAAGAGGGTCTCGGATTCCCCTGGAGCTGGAGTTCTCCTGGAATTGGAGTTTCAGACGGCTCTCGGCCACCATGTGGGTGCTGGGGATCGAACCTGGGTCCTCTGTAAGAGCAGTTGGCACTCTTAACCACTAGGCCATCTCTCTAGCCCCCTTATTTATTTTTTTATGTGTGTGAATGTACCATCTGCATGTAGGTTTGTGCACTCATGTCATGCAGTGCCACGGAGGTCAGAAGAGGGTGTTGGATTCCTCTGGAACTGGAGTTAAAGACGGTTCTCAGCTGCCATGTGGGTGCTGGGGATCGAACCCAGGTCCTCTGAAAGAGCAGTCATGTGGGTGCTGGGGATCGAACCCGGGTCCTCTGCAAGAGCAGTCGGCACTCTTAACTGCTAGGCCATCTCTCCAACCCCCAAAATCATACTAGTTTAGAGCATACTCTAGTAAGCAACTAGTATGATTTCATGTTAATTTGATTACATTTGCAAAGATCCTGTTCCAAATAAGGTCACGTTTATAAGAAGTACACAGGAGGGAAGGCATGGTTCAGTTGGCAAAGGCCATAGGCAGAACAGGCAGCACTGCCCCCATGCCCAAGAAGCAGGTTTGAGTGTGAATCTGTCTAGCTGAGTCCTTGGGTGTCCCCCGGGCATGCGTCTACAGTGACTAAACTCGACTACAGCGCATCACTTGCTGGCTGACTTCACTTTTTTCCATTTGAGACAAAGCTGTGCTGAGCTCCTTCCCAGTTGGCAGCCTTGACTGACAGGTGACCCATCTAGACTCTTCTATCAGCTTTCCACCAGAAAGTTCTTGGGCACATTCTAGGAGTATTCACTTAAAGATATGTTTCCAAAAAAAAGGTTAATTTCTTTTATTTTTAATTATTATTTTAATTATTTTTTTAATTTTATTTTTGTATGTGTATGAATGTACTGTCTGCATGTAGGTCTGTGCACCCGTGTCGTGCAATGTTGCGGAGGTCAGAAGAGGGTCTCGGATTCCCCTGGAACTGGAGTTAAAGATGTTTCTTAGCTGCCATGTGGGTGCTGGGAATCGAATTTGGGTCCTCTGCAAGAGCAGTTGGTGCTCTTAACCACTGAGCCATCTTTCCAGCCCCAAAAGGTTAATTTATTTTTTATTCATTTGTTTTTTTGTTTTGTTTTGTTTTGTTTTTTGGTCTTTTTGAGACAGGGTCTCCCTGTAGTCCCAGCTGTCCTGGAACTCACTCTGTAGACCAGGCTGGTCTTGAACTCACAAAGATCCGCCTGCCTCTGCCTCCCAAGTGCTAGGATTAAAGGCGTGCGCCACCACGCCTGGCTCATTTGTTTTTTTATGTGTATGAATGTACTGTCTGCATGTAGGTTTCTGCACCCGTGTGGTACAATGCCGTGGAGGTCAGAAGAGGGTGTCGGATTCCCCTGGAACTGGAGTTCTCCTGGAATTGGAGTTACAGACGATTCTCAGCCACCATGTGGGTGCTGGGGATCGAACCCAGGTCCTTTTGCAAGAGCAGTCGGTGCTCTTAACCACTAAGTCATCTCTCCAGCCCCAAAGGTTAATTTCTTACTGTTTGCCACAGACACACATTACTTTGAGGGCTTTGTTGTGCCAGCTGCTGAAGTTATTTTAGATGCTACAGTTAAGTTGACCCAGAAATGAGTCCTCCTTTGAAACTTCCTCTAAAATGTGACAGTGACTTTGATTCACATTGTGCAGTTCCTTCCTCTTCAATCTTTTTTTAAACTTAAAAAATTTTTTATTTTCTGTCTATGAATGTATTGCCTGCATATATTTAAGTGTTGCCATGTCATGCAATGCCCACAGAGGCCAGAAGAGGGGGCCAGACCCCGTGGAACTGGAGTTTTGGGTAGTTGTTAGCCGCCATGTGGGTGCTGGGAATCCAATCTGGGTCCTCTTCAAGACCAGCCTCTTAATCTCTGAGCCATCTTTCCAGACCCTTCTCTTCAGTCTTGACTCTGGCCTTGACCAATAATAAAATCTGCCTTCTATATTAAATGGTGCTATACATATATAAACTACTTCAGACACAGAATGGTGTATAGATATCATAATTCATATATATATAATTCTAGTAAGCCAGATGTCTGATAATTGCAGTTATTTTCAGATGACTACTTTTAGACTTTTATGGAGAAAGTGTAAGCTCCTTATACCGGGACTGTGTGGGTCATTTACTTCGGCCTACTTTCCGGAGGACTCAGAGTGAAGGCAGCGAAGTCAGAGGTGGGGGCTTGACTTTGGATCCGTTCCATTGCACCTTTTCCGTAGTTACCTTCAATCTGTGTTTCTATGCCAGCTGATGGGAGTGATTTTCAGCCCAAGTGTTTTCATCTCTCGGCTCTCAGGAGGGTGGGAAAGATGTCAGCAGGCAGCTGCTGAAGTTCTGCAGGACGCAGGGAGGAGGCCAATGTGACCCAAGTGGAGAGAGAGGAGGGTGGAGCTGATCCAGGCACAGAGGGCTCTGGATGCTGGTCTGGGGAACTTAGGTCGGAACCCCCTCCTGCACAAAGAAGAGCTTGGCAGGCACCAGATGAAACAGCGAACCCTGTGTCAGGGCTGGGCCTCATGTAGAAATGGAGGCTGAGAGAAGAAGCAATAGATGCCAGGCGTGTTTAGAGAGCTTCCGGCCCGGCCTTCATGGTATCAGCTCTGCACGTCCCGGGCTTTGGCAGCCATGCATTTCTGTCCTAAGTGGCACAGTGATTCATTCTTTTGTTTGGCCATGGGCTCTTCTGTCTTCCTTACCAAAATTCTAGATCTAGGCAAATGTGGCAGCACACGCCTCTAATCCCAGCACTTGGGAAGTGGAGTTAAGATTAGGAGTTCAAGGACAGCTTGGACTACATGAGACCCTGTCTTTAAAAAAAAAAAAATCGGGGATTAGAGAGATGGCTCAGCGGTTAAAAGTACTGACTGCTCTTGCAGAGGACCTGGGTTCAATTCCCAGCACCCATCTAGCAGCTAACAATTATCTGTAACTCCAGTTCCCAGGGATCCAACACTCTCTTCTGACCTCCGTGGGCACCGCACGACACCAATCCATTTACGCACATGCAGGCAATATACTCATAGACATAAAATAAAAATAATAAATGAAACAATCTAGAGGTGCCGTCAATATACTGTGTACAAGCTGCAGAAAGCAAGAGGTAGGTGAGAGAAGCTCCTCATTAAAGCACAGAAAAGCAGTCTGAGAGTTGCTTGCCACAGGCAATGTGACATGCAGTAGAGTTCATCGTACTGCTAGAAAAATGGCCTGAGGTCCTCAGAGCTTTTATAAATGTGTTGAAAGGGATCATAGACTCTTCTCCTGATGTCCACCCAGAACTGTCCCTGTCTCACAACACAGCCAGGCTGATTTTTTTTTAAGGTGTCCATTAAAAAAGATTTTCTGAGGTGAGCGCTTTGGACCAGAGTTTGATCTTCCCAGCATGTCAAAGTTGTTTTTAGCTCCAGCCAGGATTGATTTATGTCGGGTCCTGGTAGGCTCTGTTCCCAGTGGAGGAGGGAAGGGGCTGCCACCTTTGGTGTTGGCCTCAGCTGTTAAAGTCCTGGGAACGACTGGGAATGCACACGCAGCAGTTGCTATGGGCTTCTCCAATGTTTGTTTCTAACCTTTTGGGTATTATATTTCTTCTATTGGAATTTTTGGTTTCTCCATTTTCTAAAAACATGTTCACATTATGAAATTAATGGCTGTTTTTCACCTAAGGATATGGGACAGAAAAATATAAATTGTTAAATACGGAAACCTCTGGGTAGGAGCTAGGGATGTGGTTCTGTCGATAAAGTAAGTTGCCTGACGCACACGAAATCCTGTTCTGTCCACACCACCATATAAGTCAGGTGTGCTAGCACAAGCTTGCGTGCTCAGTGCTCCAGAAGTAAAGGCACAAGGATCAGAAATTCAAGGCCGTCTTTGGCTGTATAGAGAGTTAAGGCCAGAGAACAAAACCCCAAAAATTTGGGGCTGGAAAGATGGCCCAGTGGTTAAGGGCACTGGCTGTTTTCCCAGAGGATCCAGGTTCCATTCCTAGGACCCACGGGACAGCTATCAATTATCCATAACTCCACTTTCAGGGGATCTTCTGCCCTCTTCTGGCCTCTGTGGGCATTGTACACATGAGTGCACTTACATCCATGTAGGCAAAACATTTATACACATAAAAATAAAATTAAACGAAACCCAAAAACTCTGGGTATACTGGTTGTCAGGTGAACACAGGTCCCACTGATGAGTCTTGTATTCCCAGACTCCCCAAGGTCAAGCAACACTCGGGTAAATGCTTCTTATTATTGTGGGTGGATGCTCAGAGCCCAGCTCCTAACAAGTGTGGCAGCTTCATTAGACCTTGGGGAACACAAAGTATTGTTACTTTTCTCATTGCTGTGGCGGAATACCTAAGAAGAAACAACTTAAGAGGGGAAGGGTTTATTGGAACTCAAAGTTTGAGAGAATAATAAAATCCATCGTGGTGGAGAAAGAATCACAGCAGGAACTGGGGGCTCCTTAGTTTGAGAGCAGAGGGCAGCAGGAAGTGGGGCCGGTCTCCAACACCTCAAGACCTCTCCTCAGTGATCTACTTCCTCCAGTGAGGCTACACCTCTGAAAGGTTCCACTCCTTCCAAAACAGTGTCACCAGGTGGGGTCCAGTGTTTAAGCACATGAGCCTGTGTGGGTAGAGGACTTACCACATTCAAATCATACCACCTAGTGCCCCACCTATGCAGCCTGGAGCAATAAGTGAACGTCTCTGATTGTATCCCTCTTCTTCCTATTGTCCCGAAGGCTGGAGTGAGCTCCAGGTAGTTGGCCCTTCAGTCCCTGGCCTGCTGTACACAGCTGTCAAAGGCTGCTTGACTACCAAGTGCCCCTGCTCCCTCCAGATGTTCTCTGGAGGGTTACAAGCAACACTTGAAGAAAGGTTAACAGCCAGGAATGGATCTGAACGTGTGCTAGGAACCAGGATATGCACAGAAAACCTGAGACATAGACTTCCTTGCCAAAGTAGTCATGCGTTGCCAGGTGACAGGGCCAGGCCACGTTCTAAGAAACCTCTCCATAGGTGATTTCATCATTTCACAAACATCACAGATTGCACTTAATACACACCAAGATTCTGAAGATATCACCAGGCCGCAGGATCTCCAGGGATCACTGTCATCTGCTTAGTCCGTTGTTGACCAAAACATCTCTGTCGGCCCTTGACTGCAACCCAAGTCAAGCAAGTCACACATTAAAATGATTTAGTAGGTCACTGCAGGAGACAGCCTGTGCTGATGGGAAAGACTTTGAGAAAGTGAGATAGTATGCCTTAGGGTTATGAGCCCTGAGGGGGGTTCTTGAGAGCCCCACCTTCTGCCTTTCTTCTTTCCCTTCTTTTTCCTTCCTTACCCCCTGGAGAAGCTGAAGCCTCAGATGAGGGATATTGCCCTGGTGAGGTACAGCTGGCCAAGGTAGCCGTATTGAATGAGAATCTCAAGAGCCGAAGCTCCAAGGCCGGAAGGCCTTCCCTGCCACTAACACCCAGGACCTGTCAACAATCAACTGATGCCCAAGGGAAGAGCCAAGCAAGAAGAGAAGCAGGCTGCTGTACAGTTTCAAGAGCTTCTGGGAAGGAAGTCTAAGACCACGCACTGGGCTCTGGGTCACTGGCCCTCTGTGTCCTGACAGTGGGGGTTATGCCATGTTAAGAGGGCAAGAAAGTTCAAATTCAGATCTCTCCCCCTTGTCTTTGTGTGTATGTAATGTGTGGTGTGTATTTATGTTTATGCACATGTGTGTGCAATACCTAGGCCAGAGGAGGTAGCTTTTTCTCTCCTCTCTACCTTCTTTAATGCAGGGTCTCTCACCTCATCTGAAGCGGATTGGTTTAGCTCGGCTGCTGAGCTGTCCATCCCTCCCCACTCCTAAATGCTGGAGTTGTAGACCATGCCTGGCTTTTACATGGGTCCTGGGGATTTGAACTTAGGTCTTCTTGCTTTCACAGTGCATGGTCTTCCGTCATCTCCCTATCCCGTCTCTGTCCATCCCTCCCCACTCCTAAATGCTGGAGTTGTAGACCATGCCTGGCTTTTACATGAGTCCTGGGGACTTAGGTCTTCTTGCTTTCACAGTGCATGGTCTTCCGTCATCTCCCTAGCCCTTACCTTACCTTTCTTACAAAGACACTAATCTTACATGAGGGCTCCAGCCACAATACCTCTTCTAACCCCAATTACTTTCCAAAGACACCAGATCCAGGTCTGGTGGTGCACGGCTCTGATCTCAACTTGGGAAGTGGAGGCAGGAGGGCCAAGGTCATCTCTCTCTTTTGCTACTTAGTGAGTTTGAGGTTAGCTTGGGCTACATAAGATTCTATGTCAAAACAAAAAACAGGCAGGCAAGGTACTAGGGAAGAAGAAGTAGGCAGATCTCTGTGAGTTCAAGGCCAACCTGGACTACATAGTTATATTCTAGGCCAGCTGGGGCTACAGGGAGACCCTGTCTCAAACAACAACAACAAAACACCAGACAACCCAAAACCCACTCAAAAATGAGATTAGACAATGAAATGAAAAGGGAAGTTTCAGAGCTAAGATATTGGAAACCCGGGCTGGACAGATGGTGTATTAGTCAGGGTTCTCTAAAGAAACAGAAGCAACAGGACGAATATATAACTATATACAATTTATTGATTTGCTCACGTGACGGAGCTCAACAGTAGCGCCGAACTGGAGAGGCCGGGAATCCAGGGAACTGCTCAGTCAGCAAGGCTGGATGTCTCAGTAGTCCCAGTCTAGTGCTGAAGGCCGGAATGGATTCCAGGAGATCTGCCGGTCTCAGTACAGGCTGGGATCCGAAAGGTTGATCGCAGCAGCAAGACAAACTCACCAGATGAGAGAAGCAAGCCGCGGGAGAAAGAGGGACCAGCTCCCGCTGCCGTGGCCTTAAATACTGCCTGCCGGCAGAAGGTAATGCCCACATTTGGGGTGGGCCATCCGGGTTGAGGTGGTCCAATCAGAAGACCCTTTTTCTCTTTTTTGTTCCTTAGTCCAGTCAAGTTGACACCCAGGATTAACCATCACAGATGGCTCAATGGTTAAGAACACTGGCTGCTTTCTAGAGGACTCAGGTTCAATTCCCAGCACCCACATGGCTGCTAACAACAGTCTGTAACTCCAGATATAGGGAATCCAATATCCTCTTCTGACCTCCTCAGGCACTGTACAACACAGGTGCACTTACATACATGTAGGCAATGCACTCATCACATAAAATACAAATAATAAAATATTTTTAAAAGATGTTGAGGCTGGGCGTGGTGGTGCACGCCTTTAATCCTAGCACTTGGGAGGCAGAGGCAGGCGGATCTCTGTGAGTTCAAGGCCAGCCTGGTCTACAGAGTGAGTTCCAGGACAGCCAGAGCTAAAACAGAGACCCTGTCTCAAAAGTCCAAAAAAAAAAAAAAANGGGGTTGCCTTTACTCTGTGTATCACTTTGGAGAGTAGTGCTGCTTTACCCACACCAAGTCTCCCACCCTATGAATGTAGAAATGTTCACATTGGTTCAGTTCTTCAATGTCTTTCAGGCCTATTTTGTGGTGAAAGTCTTTTACTTCCTTGGTTAAAATCCTTCCTAGACATCTCGTTCTTTCAGGTACTATTGTAAATAGGTTTGATTTCTTGGCTTTCTTTTAAAGTTGTTTATTACAGTCATATAAAAAAAGAAGTAACTGTATTTTGATTTGTGTCCTGTCTCTCAGGGATAGCTTCTTTTTTTTTTTAATTTTATTTATTTTCTTACGTGTATGAATGTACTGTCTGCATGTAGGTTTGTGCACCCATGTCGTGCAATGCCGCGGAGGTCAGAAGAGGGTCTCGGATTCCCCTGGAACTGGAGTTCTCCTGGAATTGGAGTTACAGACGGTTCTTAGCCGCCATGTGGGTGCTGGGGATCGAACCCGGGTCCTCTGCAAGAGCAGTCTGTGCTCTTAACCGCTAGGCTATCTCTCCAGCCCGCCAAAGATGTTCTAACGAAAGGATAATCATTTGTATTTGTCTGCCATACACCTGAAGAAAAGAAATTTAGGATGAACCAGAGATACACATGGGCAAATTTCTCCGACAGTGAAAACTGTGAACATTTGAAAGGTGCAGACTATGCCAGGAAGAACTGGTTTAGTGTGGTCGACACTGACATATCTTGTTTAAGATTCTAAGGTACAAAGATTTAAAGAGAAAGAGAATAAAAAAGAATTGCTTAGACAGAATAGGAAGGGGGGAATGAAAGCACTTTCAAGGGAGGAGAAAAAGCAAACAAAACAGGCCAAACAAAAGCTAGACTCCCCCTCACTTCCTTCTCAGGAGCTTTCCATGACAGAGGATAAAGTGTCCCTGTGCAGTGGAAGATTGAGAGCCAAAATGATTAGAGCCAGTCCAACTGACAGAAAAGGAATAGACATACTTTCCAAAAATCAAATAACTTGGGGCTGGAGAGATGGCTAAGCAGTTAAGAGCACTGACTGCTCTTGAAGAGGACCCAGGTTTGATTCCCAGCACCCATATGGCAGCTCACAACAGTCTATCTTCAGTTCCAGGGAATCCAACACCCTCTACTGACCTCTACAGGCATTTCAGGACAGGGATGCCCTGACACACTTGCAGGGGATACACTCATAAAATAAACATAATAAAATACTTTAAAAAAATAATAAAATATTTTATTAGTGTTGTGTGTCTGTAATCGCAGCCCTTGGAAGGTAGAGGTAGGTGGAGCAGGAGTTAAAGGCCATCCCTAGCTATGTAGTCAGTTTGAGGCCCACCTTGGCTACATAAGACTCCATCTCCAAAACCGAAAAGTTACATGCTGAGTGTGGAAGCTTATACTTTTAATCCTAGCACTTGGAAGGCAGAAGCTGATGGATCTCTGTGAGACTGAGGCCAATTTGGTCTACATAGTGAATTCCAGGCCAGCAGGGGCTACAGGGAGACACTGTCATTAAAAAGTGACAGTGGCAGGAGGACTGAGAATTCAAGGCCAGTCTAGGTTACCTTGTTAGATGCTGTCTCTGAAGGAGGATGAGGACAAGGAGGAAATTCTTGTATGTTTTTATTTTTCAACTATAGGGATTATGGGGATTGAACCCAGAGCCTTATGTGTGTGAGGCAAGTGCTCTGTCCCTAAGCCACATCCCCAGCCAAAAGAAGCTTTGATGATATGATTTAGACAAGAGAGGATTCAAAATAGCTGTAGTGTGGAGAAGACCCATAGAGGCACAGATGTTGAGCACTGAATCCACTTAGACAAGTAGGACCAAAGGAAGAGGGGAGGGGAGAGGCGGGCAGCGAGCAGTCTTGATTACTTGGAGTGGGTTTCACCCTCCACCCAGCCCTGCTTCGGACAGATGAACCTCTATCCTGCAAAGTGAATTAACCACTTCCTGTCTTGTCTTCATATCTTATGACCTATGTCTCCGTCCAGGTTTGGTGTTTTGGGATTGTCTCAGCCCATTTGGGCTACTGTAATAAAGATACCACAGGCTGGGTGCCTTCCACAATGAACACCCGTTTCTTACCATCCTAGAGGGTGGGGTGGGCGGGGGGGGGGGCGGAGGTCCAAGGCCACAGTGCTGGTGAGAACTGCTGCAGGCTTCTCGTGGGTGGCTGTGTTCTAAAATCTCCTGTGGTACAAGGAGCGGGGAGTTCACTCCTCCTCCTCCTCCTCCTCCTCCTTTTTTTTTGAGTCAGGGTCTCAGTATATAGCTACTACTGGCCTGGCAGCTGCCATGCAAATCAGGCTGCCCTTGAACTCGCCCTGATCTGCCTGTCTGAGCCTCCTGAGTGCTGGAATTAAAGGCATGCATCACCACACTCAGTCTTCTCTCTCTCTCTTTAAACTTATTTATTTTTATTTTCTTTTATTTATTATTTTCTTTTTTTTATTTTTATTTATTTCCGTATGTGTATGAATGTACTGTCTGCATGCAAGTTTGTGCACCCGTGTCGTGCAATGCTGTGGAGGTCAGAAGAGGGTGTCGGATTCCCCTGGAACTGGAATTCTCCTGGAATTGGAGTTTCAGACGGTTCTCGGCCGCCATGTGGGTGCTGGGGATCGAACCCGGGTCCTCTGCAAGAGCGGTCGGCACTCTTAACCGCTAGGCCATCTCTCCAGCTCCTATTTATTATTTTCTATGTGTATGAGTGTACTGTCTGCATGTAGGTTGGTGCACCCGTGTCATGCAATGCCGTAGAGGTAGAAGAGGGTGTCAGATTCCCCTGGAACTGGAGTCAAAGATGGTTCTTAGCCACCATGTGGGTGCTGGGAATCGAACCCGGGTCCTCTGCAAGAGCATTTGGCGCTCTTAACTGCTGAGCCATCTCTCCAACCCCTAAACATTTTTTATTGATTGATTGTGTGTGTGTATGTAGTGTACGCATATGTTTGTGTGTGTGTGCGCGCATGTGTATGTTTGGGGGTGTATTTGTGGCACTCCAGCAAGTGGAAGTAAGAGAACAAGTGAGGAAGTGCTTTCTTGGGGTTCTGGGATTGAACTCAGGTCCCCAGGCTCGGTGTCAGGAACCCTTACCTGCTTCGCCACCCTGAAGGCCTGGGAACTCTCTTCATTAATCCTGCTCCTAAATGCCTCACTGTTCCACTTGGATCCAGTCAACCCCCATTTCCTAACATTCCCACAGAGGGCTGTGATCTCAACATGAACTTAGGGAGAACAGATTCAGAAAATAGCAGGAACTATACCTTTTGGAACTCTGCAAAAAGAAGTTGGAGCACCTGAGTCAATAATTTATTGAGCGTTGCTGAGACCCAGGCTAACCCAGGCCTGTGGATGGAGGGGAAGGCCCCTAGTTCTGCCATGTCCTCTGCAATAGCCTCCAGGTCTCCCACAGCTTCTATGGGGCTGGCAGACTAGAGGCCCTAATGTGGATTTAAGAGCTGGTCACTTCAGCAGGGTGGGTGGGAAGAGTTACCGCCTTGTAGTCAGAACGTCATTGTGGAAGGTGCAGTGGGCAGGAGGAAGTCATAGACCTGCCCTAAAGCCTGGCCAGAGACTGCTCTGGGGGTTAACGACTTTGCGGAAGGTTAACACCAGTGCATGGAGTCCTCTAGCTACCCACAGGGCTGCTGATACTACACAGGGCTCTGGGTTTGATCTCCATCATAGCACAGAATCAAAGAAGAAAGAAGAAAGGAAATGGGAGGAGGGGGAAGGGAGATCAGGTCTCCACAGGGAAGTGTGCACACACTTGTACACATATGCATACACATACATACCACACATATATGCGATGAGAAAAGAAAACAGAAGCTCAGTTGCTAGAGTGCTTGCCTAGCTAGCATGCGAGTAGCCCTAGGTTTGATCCCCAACACTGCATATGGGAATGGAGGTGCAGCCTCTCATTAGTTAATTAGTGCTTGAGAGGTAAAGGGTTAGAAGTTCAATATCACCCGAGGTCAGCTTGGGCTACATGAAACCCTGAGTATGTGTGTGCATGAGAGAGACAGACAGACAGACAAACAGACAGACAGACAGAGACCGAGACCAACCCCCCACACACACTCCATTTTTACATAACCCCTTGTGGCCAAATTGAACCAGGATTACAGCCTCTCCCAGCACAGGTTAGCCAGGTGCTTGTCTGAGCCTCACATAGATGGTGTTCTAGTTTACTTTCATATTCCTGTGACAAAACACTCTGACTAATACCAACTTGGGGAGGAAAGGATTTATTCATCTTACAACTCCTGGGTCACTCACACACAGTTAGTTCATCACCAAAGGAGCCCAAGGTAGGAACTCAGGGCAGGAACCTGGAGGCAGGAGCTGAAGCACAGGCCTTGGAGGAACGCTGCTTGCTGGCTTGCTGCCCTGGCCCATAGTCAACTTGCTTTCTTATATAATACACAACAACCTGTCTCGGGGTGGCACAGCCCACAATGGGCTGTGCCCTCCCACATCACTCAACAAGCAAGAAAATACCCCAAGACATGGGCATAGGCCAGTCCAATGGAGGCAATTCCCCAGTTGCAGCTCCCTCAATGCAGGTGTGTCAAGTTGACACTACGCTGTCCAGCACAGAGGGATTCATACCACATGTATTCTTTTGTGTCTGATTTCTTTTGTTCAACATCTTGCTTGTGAAGTTGAAATCTCTCACCCAGAACCCAAGCCTTTTGCTTTGTTTTATTTGGAGACAAGGGCCTAGGCTGGCCTCAAACTCACAGGAATCCTCCTGCTTCACCCTCCTAAGTGATGGGATTACAAGCACAAGCCAACACCCAACACCCACGCAACATTAAGGTTTTCTTAGCTAAAGTTGGAACTCTCAAAAAGCTCTCAGCCCTTATTTCTATCAGGATTTTGAGAAAGTGCCAATACTCCACACTGGTTTCCTCATGGGTGTCTGTGGCACTGAAGACCTCTTGTCAGTTCATTATCAGCACTGCTACAAAGCCAAGGTCACTGTCTCCCTTCCCTCCCTCCCTCCCTCTCTTCTTCTCTTTCTCTCTTTCTCTGTGCTAGGGATCAGGGTCCTGCTACATCCATGGATCTACTAGGAGGTCCATTAATGACCAGGTTCTATGTGAATACTTTTTTTTTTTCGGTATGTGTATCAATGTACTGTCTGCATGCAGGTTTGTGCACCCGTGTGGTGCAATGCCGCGGAGGTCAGAAGAGGGTGTCAGAGTCCCCTGGAACTGGAGTTCTCCTGGAATTGGAGTTTGAGACGGCTCTCGGCCGCCATGTGGGTGCTGGGGATCGAACCCGGGTCCTCTGTAAGAGCGGTCGGCGCTCTTAACCGCTAGGCCATCTCTCCAGCCCGTCTATGTGAATACTTTTAAGGGAAGGGAGTTCAGAGTGCAGTGATCCCCCCAATTCAATGACATTGTGTCTAATGACCCCAAGATCTTGTTGATCGGCACTTGCATTCTGCATCAAGTGACCACTGGAGACCCTGGTCTCTGGTGCGTGTGACTTCGACTGAATCTTAGCAAGCACAGTTCATTTACTTTGAGGACTCTGTAAAGTTGCAGTACCTTGGAACAGCTTCCTGTGTCTGGTCTCTGCAGGTGAGATCACATCAAGGGTCACTGCATTTAAAAGAACATGGCCCTGCATAGGGTGCAGGTTTCAGTATAATCTCAGCCTGGATTCCATTGTGTTTGGCTGGCTTATTTTCTAAACACTGTGGCCTAAAATGTACAAAAAGGAAAAGAAAAAGAAACCCAAATGCAGTCGCTATTGTAATCAGGTCGGCAGGGTCTGGTTCTCATAGCCAAATAGATGAAAACACCCCAGTGAGTTCTCACAGTTCAGTGGGCTACTTTTCTCTACCCTGGGACGTGGCTTTACTAAATGCACCGTCTTTGCTGAGATGGACATGGGTGCGCACCTGTCACCTGAGCAAAGGAAGGGGGCAGAGCCTTCCTACCTTCCTAGGTCAGGGCCATTCATTCACAAACAATAATATTAGGTTACACATTCCCTCTGTGCCCCAGCAACAACTGAAGCCAAAGGCTTTCATTACAAACTGGCCTGTGGGAGTGGAGGGGCGGGCTGGCTTTTATTTCTTACAGAGAGCAGGTTGTGCTGGGTTATGACTGTAAATAGTGCTCTGGGTTTTGCTTTCAGGGTCTTCTTTTTCTTTTTCTTTTTCAGTACTGGGTACTCAGGGTCTTGCATGTGCTGGACAGGTGCTCCCAGCCTCTTGTGTTTGATTTATTTTTATGATTTTTAAAACTTTTATTTGTGCAAGTGTTTTTTTTTTTTATTCTGATGCAGCCTTTTGTGAGGTTTCTAAATATTGCTTTTTTTAAAACAAAATATTTTTATTGGTGGTTTGTGTGTTTCATACATCATTTCTCAGTCCAATTTAGATACAGTCCCTTTTCCATGCCCCACCCCCCCACCCCACCCCAGGTCACGCGTTCTGCCATACATCTCTTGCATCTTTTTCTCAGTCTTTTTAAAGTTTTTCTCTGCAGAGGCTTATTGTTTGGGCAGAGGTTAACTGTTTCAGTCAGTTCTTTAATCCAGTCTTTGAATGTGCAAGTGTTTTTATTACCTGTATGTTTATTGGTATGTGTGTGGTGCTGGGAATTGAACCTGGGTCCTCTGGAAGAACAGCCAGTGCTCTTAACCCCTAAGCTATCTCTCCAGCCCCTTTTTATTTTATTTATGGGCCAACAAGATGGCTCAGCAGGTGAAAGCACTGCTGCGAAACCTGATGACCTGTTTGATCCCTGGAACCCAGGGCAGGGTGGAGAGAGAGAAGTGACTCCACGAATGTTCTCTGACTGCCGTGTGCATGCTCTGATGGGCAGACCCACATTTACAATATTAATAAATAGAATAATTTCGAGACAGGGTTCTAGCAGGCTTGGAATGCCCTATGCTGACCAGGATGGCCTTGAACTCACAGGGAATAAAGGTATGTCTCACCGCTCCTTGTTCAAATAAAATAATTAAAAAAAAATTTACTTCTTTTTTTGTTTTTGGTCTTTTTGAGACAGGGTCTCCCTGTAGCCCCAGCTGTCTTGGAACTCACTCTGTAGACCAGGCCGGCCTTGAACTCACAAAGATCCTCCTGCCTCTGCCTCCCGAGTCCTAGGATTAAAGGTGTGTGCCACCACGCCCAGCTTATTTATTCTTTATGTGTATGAATGTACTGTCTGCATGCAGGTCTTTGCACCCGTGTTGTGCAATGCCATGGAGGTCAGAAGAGGGTGTCAGATTCCCCTGGAACTGGAGTTAAAGATGGTTCTCAGCTGCCATGTGGGTGCTGGGGATCGAACCCGGGTCCTCTGCAAGAGCAGTCAGTGCTCTTAACGGCTAGGTCATGTCTCCAGCCCTCAAATAAAATAATTTTTAAAATTAGTATTGTGTATTACTGGAGGTGTGCTCTTGCCACTGAAAGATATGGGGGTCTGATTCCCCTCTCTTGTGGGTTCCAGGGATTGAATTCAGGTCTTCAAGCTTGTAGGACAAGTACTTTTACCTACTGAACCACCTCCCAGCTCAGTTTTCTATTATATATTATTTTATTTTATTTTATTTTATTTTATTTTATTTTATTTTATTTTATTTTTTGGTCTTTTCAAGACAGGGTCTCCCTGTAGCCCCAGCTGTCCTGGAACTCACTCTGTAGACCAGGCTGGCCTTGAACTCACAAAGATCCGCCTGCCTCTGCCTCCCAAGTGCTAGGATTAAAGGTGTGTGCTACCACACCTGGCTTTTATTTTTTATTTTAATTTTATTTTTGTTCTTTTTTGAGACAGGGTCCCCTTTTAGCCCCAACTGGCCTGGAACTCATTATGTAGAACAGGCTGACCTGGAACTTACAGAGATCTGCCTGCCCCTGTGTGGTGGTTTGAATGAGTGTCCCCCATAGGCTTTGGGTGTTCAGACATTTGTCTCCAGTTGGTGGCACTGTTTTTGGAGGTCTTAGAGGTGTGCTGTTCTAGAGGAAATATGTCACTGGGGCAGGCTTAGTGAGTTTAACAAGCCTCGTGGTCTCCGATTGCCCTCTCTCTACTTCCTGTGCTCATTGGGAGATGTGACCCTCGCCTTGCTTCCAGCTACCAGCTGCCATGCTCCCACCACAATGGACTCTAATTCCTGGAACCATCAATCATAAGCTCAAATAAACTCTTCTTTTAAAGTTCCTTGGTCATGGTGTTTTTCACAGAACAGAAAGTGACTAATACAGTTTTGGTACCGAGAGTGGGTTGTTGGCTGTGAGAACCTGACCATGTGGATGTTGGGAGAATTGTGGAAGACTTAGAACTTTGGGCTAGAAAAGCTGTTGACTACGGTAAGCAAGCTTAAGGGGCATTTTAGAACCATGATAGAAAGCAGGCTGCAAAAATGGTAGTTCCAGAGGAAAATAAAGACTTAGGCAGCAACCGGGATATTTTGATAAAGAGCTAGCAGCAGTTTGCGCCCACAGCCCAGATGCTTGCCTGATGCAAGTTGAAAAGCAATGGACTAATGTCTTTGGTGGAGGATATTTCAAAACAGCCTAATGTAGAAATGGTGGTGTGGCTTTAATGGTGAATATTACAGATCTACAGTGGAAAAGAGCAAATGGGGCAGGGAATGCAGAATGTGTTTGGATCTGAAAAGCACTAGAAGATTAAAGGTGGGGCCAAGGCACTTGAAGAAGAGGTCCTTCATAAGGAGACAAAGTGATTAAGGAGAGGCCTGGAGATTTACAAGTAAACAAAAGAATAGTTACCATTCAGGGCAAGACCACACCAGCTAATCCTCCAACAAGTCAGGGCAGAGAAAATTGCAAATGTGGTTGAAATAGGCCAGGTCCATCCAAACTTGCAGCCAACTCGGAAATTTCATTCACGTGGTGCTGGCTTTTAGAAGCATGAAGTTTGCAAGAGTGAAGGGTTCATCAGTTCTTCCTCCACCTTTCAGGAGAGCTGCCAAGGTCAGGCAGGGTGCAGCAGGGGGGTCCTGAATAAAGAAGGCCCTGAATAGACCATTGCAGTGAATAGCCTGGTTGGCAGCAGAGACCCCAAGAAGACATTGAGATGCCAGACTGTGAGATATTTGCCAAGGAGAGCTGCATCAGGGAGTGGTACCAGCCTAAGAAGAGATGTGTGTTGCAAGCAAAGCTGGAAACAGCTGAGCCATCTAAGCCCTTTGGAACAAGTCCAGAAAGTTGCATGTGGAGTACTGGACTGGAGTTTGCTCTGCTGTTTTCAGACTTGTTTTGGTCCGTATATTTCCTCAAGTGTCCTCCATTCCTCCCTTTTGGAATGGGAATGTGTATTCAGTTCCATGTACATTGGGAGTTGTAATTTGCCTTTTGATTTTACAGGAGCTTACAGTTAGGAGATTGGCCTGAGTCTCAGAAGAGACTTTGGACTGTAGAACTTTTTTTTTATTTTATTTTATTTATTTCTTTGTGTCTGAATGTACTGTCTACCGCAGGTCTGTGCACCCGTGCCGTGCAATGCGCGGAGGTCAGAAGAGGTCTTGGATTCCCCGGAACTGGAGTTCCTGGAATTGGAGTTTCATTTTGGACTTAGTTCATGTGTTTGGCTGTTGGTGCTGGGCCTATCTACCTGGTCCTCTAGTAAGATGCTTGGTCAGCTCTTAACCCACGAGCCATCTCTCCAGCCCTGGACTGTGACTTTTGAAAGCAATGGAAGAATGGTAAGACGTGGGTTTTTAAGTTTGGACTAAATGCATTTTGCATTTTATATGGTCAAGGAGCCTATGGGGGCCAAGGAGTGGGATGTGGTGGTTTGAATGAGTGTCCCCCATAGGCTTTGGGTGTTCAGACATTTGTCTCCAGTTGGTGGCACTGTTTTTGGAGGTCTTAGAAGGTGTGGCTGTGCTAGAGGAAATATGTCACTGGGGGCAGGCTTAGTGAGTTTAACAAGCCTCGTGGTCTCCAGTCGCCCTCTCTCTACTTCCTGTGCTCATTGGGAGATGTGACCCTCGGCGTGCTGCTCCAGCTCCAGCTGCCATGTCTCCCACCACAATGGACTCTAATTCCCTGGAACCATCAATCGTAAGCTCAAATAAACTCTTCCTTTTATAAGTTCCTTGGTCATGGTGTTTTATCACAGCAACAGAAAAGTGACTAATACACCCTGCTTCCTGAGTGCTGGGATTAAAGGCCACACCTGGAAATATATATTTTTATTGCATTTTTGTACATTTAATGTAATACATCTTAATCATATTTAGAACCCTCTCCCCATTTGCATGTTCCCATAGCCTGCCCACCATATTTCACGCGTTTTGTTGTATATGTTAAGGAAGCAGAGGCAGGTGGATCTCTTCGAGTTCAAGGGCAGCCTGGTTCACAAAGTGAGCTCCAGGCCAGCTGGGACTAAAGGAGATCCTGTCTCAAAAAATACAACAACAACAAAACAATTCCCCAGAGCATGGGTTTGGGCTTCAAAGTGACTCAAAGATGAGTCACTTATTTCTAGTTTGAGACAAGGTCCCATTAAATTGCCAAGGCTGGACTAGAACTCACAACTCTCCTGCTTCTGTCTGAGTGCTGGGATTCTAAGCATGGGCTACTATCTCCATCTCGTAATCAATATTCTTTCATTACCTTTTATTCACTTATTTGGGTGTGTGTGCCATGGCTCCACGTGTGGAGGTCAGAGGACAATTGTGGGAGTTGGCTTTCTCTTCCTATCATGTGTGTTAAAGGGAAACTCAGGTCCTCCACCTTGATTGATTGACAACAAGCATCTTTACGTGATGAGCCATCTCTCATCAGCTGGTAAACAATATTCTTAGCAATTCTATTGAGTTTGACTAATATAGAGAAGATGCCTTCACAACTCATGTCATACCCTTTGCTGCTGTTATTCTTGTTTTGTTTTGTTTGTTTGTTTTTTGACAGGGTCTTACTATGTAGTTCAGGCTAACCTGGAACTTGCTATGGTAGACAAGGCTGGCCCTAACTCTCCAAATATGCATTTTAAAAATAAAAAAAAAGGCTCCAGGTGACACCCCCCCCCCCATGGGAGGCACGTTCCAGTTTGAGAAGGATTCTTGGAGCATCATTTAAAACCTTCCCAGTAGCCTGTGCCTGGCACCCTACTGTGGGGCAAACAATGCCCAGTAAGTGTGAGCTGCTCTCCTGACCCCTCTCAGGGGACCATGGGAGAAGCTTGCTCCTCCTGGGTGTGGGAGGAAAACTTAGACCTTGGTGTGGTGGTGTGTCCTTATAATCCTAGAGGTAAGGAGATCTCTGTGAGTTTGAGGCCAGCCTTATCTACATAGAGTTCTAAGACAGCTGGCAGCTTTGATTGATAGTGAGACCCTGTCTCAGAAAGAAGAAAAGAAAGAAAGAAAGAAAGGAAGGAAGGAAGGAAGGAAGGAAGGAAGGAAGGAAGGAAGGAAGGAAGGAAAAAGAAAGATGAAAACTGGGAAAGATGAGAGACTGAGCACCTGGTTCTAGAAGAAGGTAGACTCAGGCTTATGCAGGAGTTCTACTCTGGGGTAACCCCTTGACATCTGACCCACAAGCTCCCCAGGATGCACTGGGGCTTAGAAGCTGTCCAGGAGCCAGCTTAGTGTTTTGTGCATTTCCCTTGTCCTAGTCGAGCATCCAGGAACAGGGCCAGAAGAAGCAGTCACTCTTCCCACCTGCCCTACCCACTTTACAATTTTCCTTCCCCTTAGTCATCACTGTCTACGCCATAAAGGTGTTCATGTTATTTCCATTTTGCTGTTAGGTTCCTGGTAGTGAGATTTTGCATAACCCAGAGTTAATTCCGTGCAGCTTTAATCCCTTTAGTGGGTAAAGTAACATATTTCCAGTTTCCTGGAACTCCAATACTCTTGATTGTCATGCTGTTTACCACGAGAGATTAACTAATTTACTTGAGGTCACTAACTTATAAGTGGCGTGGTGTGTACACACACACACACACACACACACACACACACACANCCCAACTGGCCCTTGAACTCAGATGTAGAAAGGCTGACCTGGAACGTTACGAGATCTGCCTGCCCCTGTTGGGTGGTTGAATGAGTGTCCCCCATAGGCTTTGGGTGTTTTGTTCAGACAATTGGTCTCCAGTTGGTGACCGTAAAGTAGGTCTTATAAAGGTGTGGCTGTCTAAGAGGAAATATGTCACTGGGGGCGGCTTAGTGAGTTTAATCAAGCCTCTGTGGTCTACAGTTGCCCTCTCTAGCTGTCCTTGCTATTGGCGATGTTGACCTCGGCTCTATGCTCCACTTCCAGCTGCCATGTCTCCCACCACAATGGACTCTAATTCCATGGACCATAAGCCCCAATAAGTCAACTAAACTTCCTCTCATTTAGAAGTCTTTGGTCATGTGTTTGTATCACAGCAACAGAAACAGTGACTAATACGTTTTTGGTACCCGAGAGTGGTGTGTTGGCTGTGAAGAACTACCTACCATGTGGATGTTTTTGGAGATATGGGGTGAAGGACTTTTGAACTTTGGGCTAGAAAAGCGGTTGAATCTTTAAGCAGAGCTTAGTGGACCAGTTTATGTAGAAAGCCTGGAGAAAAGGCATGCGCCCAAAAATGTAGTTCCAGAGTGAATAAAGGAAGACTTAGGCACAACAACCGGGATATTTTGATAAAGATCTGCAGCAGTTTGCCCACATCCCAATGCTTCCTGATGCTAAGTTAGAAAAGAATGGACTAATGTCTTTGGTGGGAGGATATTTCAAAAACGAGTCCTCAGAGGACAATGGTGGTGTGGTTTTAATGTGAATATTATACAGATCTACCGTGAAAAAAGAGAAATGGGCAAAAGGACGCAGAATGTAGTTCGGATTAAATATACACTAGAAAGATTAAAGGTGTGGGCCAAGTTTGAATGAAGGAGAGGCTCCCTTTCATAAGGAGACAAATAGTCGTTACAGGAGAGGCCCTGGAGATTTTAAAAAGACAGTAAACAAAAGAATCAGTACCTTCCAGTAGGGCAAGACCACACCCAGCAATCCTCCAACAAGTCCAGGGTAGAGTAAAAATTCGAATGTGGTTGAATAGGCCAGGGTCCATCCAAACTTGCACCAAACTCGGCAAATTTCATTCACGTGTTGTGGTCTTGATGCAGAAGTATGCACAGGCGAAGGGTCATCAGTTTGCTCTCCTCCCACATTTCAGAGCTGCCAATTCAGGCAGAGTGCTAGCAGGGGTGTCCTTGAATAAAGAAGGCCCTGTTAGATGCCCATTGCATGAAGCTGTGAATGTGCAGACCTGGTTGGCAGCAGCGACCCCAAGAAACATTCGACGATGCAGACTTGTGAGATATTTGCCAAGGAGAGCGCATACAGGGAGTGGTACCAGCCTAAAAAGAGATGGGTGTTGCAAGAAGAGCTGGAAGAGCTGAGCCACTAAGCCCTTTGGCAGTCAAAGTCCCAGAATTTGCATGTGGAGTCTTACTGGACTTGGAGCTTGCTCTGTCTGTTTTCAGACTTTTTGGTCCAGTATTTCCTACTATGCCTCTATACTCCATTTGGAAGGGGAAGTGTATGCAGTTCCCACTTACATTGGTGACGTGTGAATTTGCCTTGATTTTACAGGAGCTAACAGTTAGAGATGGCCTGAGCTCTAAGAAAGACTTGGACTTCAGACTTTTTTTTTTAGTTTATTTTATTTTATATTTCTGAGGTGTATGATGTTACTGTCCTACATCGCAGGGTCTGGTGCACCCGTCGTGCAATGCCGCGGGTAGAAGAGGGTCTTGGATCCCCCTGCGCATGGAGTTCTCCCGAATGCGCTTTCAGAATGGTTCTCGGACCACCAGTGGGTACTGGTGAAGAACCAGTGTCCCTCTATAATGACGTCGAGCATTCTTAACCACTAGGCCATCTGCTCCAGCCCTGGACTGTGACTTTGATGAATGGCATGAAATGGGGTATAAGATCTATGGGACTTTTAAGGTTGGACTAATGCATTTTGCATTTTATATGGTCAGGAGCCTATGGGGGCCAGGAGTGGGATGTGGTGGGTTTTGAATGAGTGCCCCCATAGGCCTTTGGGGTTCAGACTTTGTCTTCCAGTTTGTGGCCACATGTTTTTGAGGTCTAGAAGGTGTGCTGTGCTAGAGGAAATATGTCACTGGGGCAGGCTTGGTGATTTTAACAAGCCTCGTGTGTCTCCAGTCGACCTCTCTCTAACTTCCTGTTGCTCATTGGGAGATGTGAACCTCGGGCGCTGCTCCCAGCTCCAGCTGCCATGCCTCCCACCAAGTGGACTCTAATTGCCCTGGAACCATCAATCGTGAAGCTCAAATAAACTCTTCCTTTTATAATGTTCCCTTGTCAGGTGTTTTTATCACAGCAACAGACAACCGTGCTAATACACCTCGCTTCTGAGTGCTGGGATTACAGGCCACACCTGGACAATATTATATTTATATGTGCATTTTGACATTTAATGTAATACATTCTTAATCATTATAAACCCTCTCCTGCTATCTTGCAGTTCCCATAGCCTGCCCACCATATGCATTCACGCATGTGTGTTAGTGATGTAGGAAGCAGCGACGGCAGGTGGATCTCTCTCGATTTCAAGGGCAGCCTGGTTCATAACAAGTGAGCTCCAGGTCAAGCTGGGACTAAAAGGAAGCCGTCTCAAAAAAAATACAACAACAAACAAAACATCCCAGAGCAATGGGTTTTTGGGCTTCAAAGTGGATCTCAAAGATTGAGTACTTATTTTTCAGTTGAGACAATGTCCCATTAAAATTGCCAAGGCTGGACTAGAACTTGTCACAACTTCTGCTTTCGTCTGAGTGCTGGGATTCTAAGCTGGTGCGACTATCTCCATCTCGTAATCAATATTCTTTCATTACCTTTATATTCACTTATTTGGGTGTGTGGGCCCATGCGTCCGGTGGAGTCAGAGGACAATTGTGGGGAGTTGGCTTTCTCTTCTATCATGTGTGTTAAAGGGAAACTCAGGTCCTCCCCTGTGATTGATTGACACAGCATCTTAGCGTGATGACCCATCTCTCATCAGCTGGTAAACAATATTCTTAGCAATTCTATTGAGTTTGACTAATATAGAGAAGATGCCTTCACAACTCATGGTCATAAAACCTTTGCTGCTGTTATTCTTGTTTTGTTTTTTTGTGTTTGTTGTTTGACGTGTCTTAACTAGTCAGTTCAGGCTAACCTCTGGAACTTCGCTATGGTAGACAAAGCGTGGCACCCTAACTCTCCAATATGCATTTTTTAAAATAAAAAGAAAGGCTTCATGAGGGTGACACCCCCCCCCATGGGAGGCATGTTCCAGTTTGAGAAGGATTCTTGGAGCATCATTTAAAACCTTCCCAGTAGCCTGTGCCTGGCACCCTACTGTGGGGCAAACAATGCCCAGTAAGTGTGAGCTGCTCTCCTGACCCCTCTCAGGGGACCATGGGAGAAGCTTGCTCCTCCTGGGTGTGGGAGGAAAACTTAGACCTTGGTGTGGTGGTGTGTCCTTATAATCCTAGAGGTAAGGAGATCTCTGTGAGTTTGAGGCCAGCCTTATCTACATAGAGTTCTAAGACAGCTGGCAGCTTTGATTGATAGTGAGACCCTGTCTCAGAAAGAAGAAAAGAAAGAAAGAAAGAAAGGAAGGAAGGAAGGAAGGAAGGAAGGAAGGAAGGAAGGAAGGAAGGAAGGAAAAAGAAAGATGAAAACTGGGAAAGATGAGAGACTGAGCACCTGGTTCTAGAAGAAGGTAGACTCAGGCTTATGCAGGAGTTCTACTCTGGGGTAACCCCTTGACATCTGACCCACAAGCTCCCCAGGATGCACTGGGGCTTAGAAGCTGTCCAGGAGCCAGCTTAGTGTTTTGTGCATTTCCCTTGTCCTAGTCGAGCATCCAGGAACAGGGCCAGAAGAAGCAGTCACTCTTCCCACCTGCCCTACCCACTTTACAATTTTCCTTCCCCTTAGTCATCACTGTCTACGCCATAAAGGTGTTCATGTTATTTCCATTTTGCTGTTAGGTTCCTGGTAGTGAGATTTTGCATAACCCAGAGTTAATTCCGTGCAGCTTTAATCCCTTTAGTGGGTAAAGTAACATATTTCCAGTTTCCTGGAACTCCAATACTCTTGATTGTCATGCTGTTTACCACGAGAGATTAACTAATTTACTTGAGGTCACTAACTTATAAGTGGCGTGGTGTGTACACACACACACACACACACACACACACACACACATACACCTTTCCTCATTCTGATGGGGGTGTGGGGTAAAGAGCTTGTAGCAAAAGTAGGGGTTTTTTTTGTTTTGTTTTTATCTTTTTCGAGACAGTCTCCCTGTAGCCCCAGCTGTCCTGGAACTCTCTCTGTAGACCAGGCTGGCCTTGAACTCACAAAGATCCGCCTGCCTCTGCCTCCCAAGTGCTAGGATTAAAGGTGTGCGCCACCACGATGGCTGCAAAAGTAGTTTTGAAGCCAGGTGTGATGGTTCATACCTTTAATCCCAGCAGCACTCAGGAGGCAGAGGCAAGCAGATCTCTGTGATTTCAAGGCCAGCCTGGTCTACAGAGTGAGTTCCAGGCCAGCTGGGGCTACAGGGAGACCCTGTCTCAAAAAGACAAAAAAAAAAGTAATTTTGTTCGAAGGGAGGGAGTCTTAATATTTATGCAGCAACCGGGGTCCTAAAGGGTACCCCATAGGGCGGTCTTAGACAAACGATGCAGCTTTAGCAGCGTGAATGCCAGCTGTCCAGTGTGGGGACTGCCCGGATGGTCAGCTGCAGTGTGGGGACTGCCCGATGGTCAGCTGCAGGGGTTCTGCTTCCTTGAAGTGAAGCAGCATCATTCACAAATGCATTTTCAAAACGACTTTTTTTTTAATTTCAATGGTAGAAAAAACAACTTGGAAAGCTCAGAACGTACTTACAGAAACGTCACTGCCAGCAGAGAGAACGGTTAGCGTTCTGGTGTTCCCTCCCTGCTGTCTCCAGGCATGTGTAACTTTTTCGGGAATTTGAACATACTGAATTGACAGTTTAACATGCTGGGCTTCAGAAAAGTGACTTCTTCCTATAATCTACAGTAACACAGGACCCAAGATTCAGAGCACAGCAAGTTAGAGCAGATGGGGGGGGGTCCCCAACTCTATCTCTTTTTTAAAAAATTATTTATTTTTTGTGTGTATGAGTATATTGCCTATTTGCTTTTTAATTTTTTATTTATTATTTTTTATGTGTATGAGTGTACTATCTGCATGTAGGTTGGTGCACCCATGTCGTGCAATGCTGCAGAGGTCAGAAGAGGGTGTTGGATTTCCCTGGAACTGGAGTTAAAGAGGGTTCTTAGCCGCCATGTGGGTGCTAGGAATTGAACCTGGGTCCTCTGCAAGAGCAGTTGGTGCTCTTAACTACTGAGCCATCTTTCCAGCCCCTGTATTGCCTATTTGTAAGTGCACCCATGTCATGCAACCCCTTAAAGATCAGAAGAGGGTGTCGGATCCCAGACCTCAGGAGGCAGAGTCAGGTGGATCTCTGTGAGTTCAAGGCCAGCCTGGTCTATATAGTGAGTTCCAGGCCAGCTGAAGTTACAGGGAGACCCTGTCTAAAAAAAAAAAAGACCCCCCAGAAAGAGAGAAAGAGAGAGAGAGAGAGAGAGAGAGAGAGAGAGAGAGAGAGAGAGAGAGAGAG
>VZQC01011134.1:214775-244894 GCA_009823505.1 Rhizomys pruinosus | reverse complement strand
AAAAAAAAAAAAAAAAAAAAAAAAAAAAAAAAAAAAAGCTGGCCAGTGTAAAGCCACGGAAGATGAGAAGGACTAACTCCCCAGGCACTGAGGGAAGCCTTCTGGACTGGGGAGCCTAAGTGACTGCCCAGAGGTGAGACTTCCAGAAAGTGCCCTCAGAGCTCTCCTGCCCTGTAGGACAGGGACCTGAGGACTCATCTGTGGAAGACAGAAGCTAGAAGGTGACCTTTGGTTTACTGGGAAATTTGGGGAGAGCCCTGGAAACAAGGTAGGTGCGTTAGCCAGACATTTCATTCATGCAACAAAATTCCGGCCATAAACAAGAGGGGAAGGATTTATTCTGGCCCAGGGTTTCAGCCCATAGTCCTGGGCTCTGCTGAGTCTAGGCCCAACAGCAGAAAATCATAGCCGTGGGAGTACGGGAAGAGGCTACTCACCTCGAGGTAGACAGGAAGTAGAGAAGGGACTGAGACCAGGTATCTCCTTCAAGGCACACTCCCAGGACTGTCCCCCAAAACAGACCACCACCTGGGTTCAAGCCTTCAACAGATGAGCCTGTCCAGGACTATTCATAGTCAAATCTTAACCATTAGAAAGGTCTGGGCAGCCCACCATGTGCAAGATGCCAACCTGGTCACATGGGTCAATGGTGTGTGGAAGTTCCAGGAAGGGCTCCCCATACCCCAGAGCAGTTCTCTCAAGAAAGTGGTAACCCACAGAGCCAGCGATGTGGACAGAACAAGCCTTATCTGCACCTGGCACCTTCAAACCCTGTTGGTTTATGTACACTGGCCCTGCGCGCTGCACCTGCTCGTCACTCAGGAGGAGGCGTCAGGGCAATGCATGAACACCAGCCCCGCGCCGCTGGTACCTGCAATGCATGAACACTGGCCCTGTGCGGCTGCTATCTGCTCATCACTCAGGAGGAGGTGTCAGAGCAATGCATGATCACCTGCCCTGTGCTGCTGCACCTGCTCGTCACTCAGGAGTAGGTGTCAGAGCAATGCATAATTTTCCCAGTGGTTTATTTTTTTCCTCTGCTTATTTCCCTGCTTTGTAGTTAGACGGTGTAACAGCCATCCAGGAACTTCCCATTTATAGGGATGACTTTAACTGGGAAAAGAAAACAAACAAACAAAAACAAAACAGGAAGCTGGTAGGGTGGCACAGGCATTAAAAGCACTTGCTCTTCTTGTGGAGGACCCAGGTTCAGTTTATTTTTATTATTGTTGTTGTTGTTTTTGTTATTATTTTTTGATCTTTTTGAGACAGGGTCTCCCTGTAGCCCCAGCTGTCTTGGAACTCACTATATAGAACAGGCTGGCCTTAAACTCAGCGATCCACCTGCCTCTGCCTCCCAAGCGCTGGGACTACAGGCCTGCACCACCATGCCTGGCATGATGGTTGTTTTTATATTTATTTATTTATTTTAAGATTTGAAAACATTTTTATTTTATTATTTTTTTAAATTATTTTTGTTTGTTTGTTTGTTTGTGTTTTGAGACAGGGTCTCCCTACAGCCTCAACTGGCCTGGAACTCACTTTGTAGACCAGGCTGGCCTTGAACTCATAGAGATCCACCTGCTTCTGCCTCCTGAGTGCTAGGATTAAAGGTGTGTGCCACCAAGCCTTGCTTAAAGACGGTTTTTAGCCCCCATGTGGGTGCTGGGAATCGAACCCGGGTCCTCTGCAAGAGCAATCAGTGCTCTTAACTGCTGAGCCATCTCTCCAGCCCCCTATTATTATTGTTTAAATTATGTATATATGTGTATAGACTTATGCACATGTGTTCAGTGCTGGAGTTACAGGTCACAAGAGCTGCTGATTTGGGTGGGGAATCAAACTCCAGTTCTTCGGAAGGGTAGTGTGCAGTCTTAATAGCTGAGCCACCCTCCAAGCCTTTCTTCTACCTGCTGCATGACCTCAAGAGTCCCCCAAGAGCCCTTTAAAGCCATTTCTTTTCTTTCCTGTTCTTTTTTAGACAGGGTCTCCCTGTAGTTCCTGGAACTTGCTGTTTAGACTAGTCTGACCTCCATCTGTCTTCAGAGATCCACCTGCCTTTGTCTCCAAGTACTGGGATTAAGGTGTGCACCACCATGGTTGTTTTTAATGTCAACTTGACTCAAATTAGAATCACCTGAATAGAGGAAGCCTCACTCCAGGAATTGTCTTAATTACCTTACTTGATCTAGGACGACCCATCCCAAACGTGACTGTCACCTTCCGGCAGGCGCCCAGATAAAAAGGAGCATGGAAGAAGAAGGTTCATCTTTGCTCGTTCGGCCTCCCTCCCACCACTAAGTTAACTTATCCTGTTGCTGATATCAGAACCAGCATTTCCAGGCTTCTGTGGTCGACTAAGGACCAGCAGCTCTCCTGAAACCCTCCAGGTTTTCAGTGCCAGTTTGAGACTGCTGAGAGGCCCAGCCTGGTGACTGAGCAACCGCCAGGTTGTTGGGTTGTCACCCCCCCCAACCCCCAGAGTGTAACACAAACACTGTGGGACTATATGACAGCTGTGGTACCAGCCAGCCTCAAGAACTGATGAACTCCAGGTTCTTCTTGGCCTCACAGCTGTGATTCAGCTGTTGTATTATTTCAAAGGAAGCTGATCATATATATATATATATATATATATATATAGTGTGTGTGTGTGTGTGTGTGTGTGTGCATTCATCCTGCCAGTTCTGTTCCTCTGTGTACTTGTGAATACACACACAAAATAAAAAAAGTAAAATCTACAAAAAGGGCTGAAGTTGGGGCTGGAGAGATGGCTCAGCAGTTAAGAGCACCGACTGCTCTTGCAGAGGACCCGGGTTCGATTCCCAGCACCCACATGGCAGCTAAGAACTGTCTTTAACTCCATTTCCAGGGGAATCTGACACCCTCTTCTGACCTCTGCAGCATGACATGGGTGCACCTACCTACATACAAACAGTACACTCATTCACATTTTTAAAAAAAAAAGGCTGAGGTTATACTTCAATACTGGAACACTTACCTAGCATACAGGTAGGAGTACTTCAAAATAAATAATAAAGTAAATAAGTAAATAAGCAACTAATAGGAAAGCGAATATTGAATTCATTCTAAACTATCCTAAACAAGTTGACACTGGTTCGAGAAAGTTACACTGTCTCTCTCAAACTCTTAAAGGTGTAGTAAATTCTTTTCAATGGAGAGCCTGGGAAAAGGATCTAATTCCTTTAAAAGCTGAGCTGGCCTGCAGCTCAAGCCAAGCTGTAAAACTGTGTGGGAAGTAGAAAGGTTAGAAAGGAGCCCAATGCTATGGCTGTTTCTAACGATCCACTGGGAGGGGTGTTTGGACGGGTCTCAGTGTTGGCTGCCGAGGAAACCAACAGTCGGAAAAATAACATCATGGAGTTTTTTATATGGCCCACTGGTGTTGTGATGCAACGTGATTATTTTCCTGACTTTTCTGTTCTTGACACAGGAAAAGGAGGGAATTGGGGGAGTGCTCAGATGCATAATTACAAGCACTTCTCTCAGATAAATTATAAACAGGCAGTTAAAAAAAAAAAACTCTTCAGCTACAGCCAGGAAACAAAGCAGCTTTTAAAGGTTTTCTGTGTCAAGATGCCCTCATTTCAAAAGCACCAAAGCTGTGTGTAACCCCAAAGATATTTTTTCTCTCCAAATAATGATTAAGCAAATTAAGAAAAAAAGTAAAGTAGTATCATTCCCTAACTCCCCATTCCTGGGCCTATGGCAGACATCATTAATCAATCAAGGCAGATTATCTACCCCACTCTTATCCTCAAACCTGGCCGGTGCCACAGAATTCTTCTCCACAATGTGTGACTGACATCTACCATAAAGGGATGAGAAACGACATCTGAGCTGAGCCAACTAGAGTCATCTGGAACAGTGTGGTCTCTGGAGTCATCTCACCTCAGGCACTTAAGCTTTCAGACAAATATCCTTATCTGTAAAAGGCAGATAATAAGAGCACTTATCACATAACACTGTTGTAAAGATTAAGTCAGTTACCACATCTACAGAGCTTAGAAAGGAGAATAGAGAATGTCGAACAATTTTTTTTGCCCCTAAATTAAAGATTTAGCTGGACACGGTGGTGTATACCTGTAATCTCAACACTGAAGAGCTGAGGCAGGAGAATTACAAGTTTGAGGAAAGTCTGGGCTACATAATGAAGGTAAACCTGGGAAACATAACAAGACAGCATACCCCCCCCCCGAAAAAAAATAAAGTTAAAGAAGATCGTTTACCATTCAACCCTGTAAGAAACTCTATGGATCTCTATGAGTTCAAGGCCAGCCTGGTCTACAGAATGAGTTCCAGGACAGCTAGGGCTACAGGGAGACTCAAAGAAGACCAAAATAAATAAATAAATAAATATTAAATAAATAAATAAAATGAGTTGAAGATTTATTGCTTAGCAACTACTATATGGCTGATCCTGTACAAAATGCTGAACAGCTAGCAAGGCCAGGCATGTATCAATTTTATCTGAGTGACACATAGAAATCTTGCTAAAGCTGATGTCTTTTCAAATACCATGATATAATGACAACTTACTTATTTTCAGCTAGTTAACATAAAATTAGGTTTAACAGGAAAAGAATAATGAAGCTGGGTCTGGAGGCTTAGGCCTGACATCCCAGCTACTGAGGAGACAAAATGATCACAAATTCAAGGTCTTCCTAGGCTATAGGCCAAGGTCAAGGGCAACATGGACAACTTAGCAGAAACCCTGTTTCAAAATAAGCTCATTGGGGAAAGGCCTGGTGACCCAAGTTGGCTCCTTGGGATCCACATGGTGGAAACTGCTTCCCAAATTTGTTGTCTGACTTTCACACATGCACTGTGTACATACCCACACACATTTACATAAATAAATAAATGTAATAAATGATAAAAGTTTAAAAATATTTCTTTAAGCTGCTGAGGGTATAGTTCTGTGGCAGAGTAATTATCTATCCTGGGTGAGACACTTCGTTTAATCCCTAGCGTCATGGTGCACACCTTTAATCCCAGCACTTGGGAGGCAGAGGCAGGCAGATTGATCTCTGTGAGTTCAAGGCCAGCCTGGTCTACATAGCGAGTTCCAGGAGAGCTGGAGCTACAGGGAGATCCGGTCTCAAAAAGTCAAAAAAAAAAAAGCATAGGTCTCCTATGGGAATTGGGCAGTAGCCCCTAACCTCAGTTGAAGAACTTTTGGCAACTGGTTACCGCTGGGTGAGGAAGACTAGGTCTTTAAGGGCTGACTATCCAGTGGATAACTTGCACTGAGAGATGTCTGGGTATAAATGCTTGCCTGATTAGGACTTACTATATACGCCAGAATACATGAAATCCAGTAGGAGGATTGGGGGGGCAGCACAAATGGGGGAGGGGGTCTAAATTTGATTAAGATCTGTTATATGAAATGCACAAAAACTCAATAAAAATATTTTTAAAAGAAAATTTAAAAATAGATAAATTTCTAAAACAGTAAAATTATGACTCTCAATAATTCTATGCCTCACAAAATATAAAAGAACATATATGAAATCTCTTAATTAAACATTAATGAAGGAACTAGTAAGATGTTTTAGATTGTTTAAAGAAGACATCAAAGAGGTACAGGTTTATATGGAATAAAGGAATTTCTAAAGGAATTTGCAAAGAAACACGAAGGGAGCTTTTCTGAGGCAGGATGAGGAGAGGGGATGGATTTATTATTTGCATGTGTATAGATAAGAATTAATGCCAGGTGTAGTGGCTCATGCCTTTAATCCAGCACTCAGGAGGCAGAGGCAAATGGATCCCTGTGAGTTCAAAGCCAGCCTGGTCTACATAGCGAGCTCTCAGCCAGCCAGGGCAACATAGTGAGACCCCATCTCAACAAAACAAAATAATAATAATTAGTATGTTGAATTATTATTGCTATCTTCATTAGAGTTGTAATGTAGCTTAAAGGCAGTGAAAGCCACAGAGCCAGCCCCCACAGGATCAGAGTCAGGTAGCTCAGAAATGCATGCTATAAATAATTCACGGTTTTTCAGAAAAAAAATTCATAGTTTTTCACCAAAGGACAAAATGCTCCAAGTTTACTTTCAAGTAACGTTGTTAGGATATCAAGAAGAGGGAATAAGTGGGGGTAAGCAGGGGGGGGAGAACACACACACACACACACACACACACACACACACACACACCTTTAATCCTACCACCCGAGAGGCAGAGGCAGGTGGAACTGTGAGTCTGAGGTCACTCTAGTCTATAAGTCTAGCATGTTCCAGGCCAGCCAGGACAACACAGTGAGAGAATATAAAAGGAAGGAGGCAAGGAGGGAGGAGGGAAGGGAGGGAGGGAGGGAGGGAGAGAGGGAGAGAGAGAGAGAGAGAGAGAGAGATGGAATTCCCACAAAAGGCCATCCAGTCCTGGGGAGTGGAGACTCCCAGGACTATAATAGATTGACAGGCAAAAATCTGTCCAACTCAAAGTCTGGGAAGGAGAGGTCTCAAAGCAAGGTGTGGAACTTAAACACACTTCAGCATATGGAAAAACATCATTGAAAGGCCGTTGACAAGGATATTAAACCTTTTAGAAAATATTAATGATAGTGCCGGGTGTGGTGGTGCACACCTTTAATCCTAGCACATGGGAGGCAGAGGAGGGCAGATCTCTGTGAGTTCAAGGCCAGCCTGGTCTACAGAGCGAGTTCCAGAACAGGACAGCCAGAGCTACAGGGAGATCCTTTCTCAACAATAACAACAACAAAATAGTAATAAGGGATGGAAAATAAGAAGAAATTAAATATAAGACAATCATGAACTTTTGGAAGACTGGAGGTCTGCATGAGAACTGAGCTCTGTGACCTGGATCAGTGGTGGGCACTCCAGCAGCCCAATGTCAAAGGCAGAAGAATCGTGAGCTCAAGTCAAGCTTAGGCAGCATAATGAACCCTCAAGTCAAATAGATACATAATAAATAATGAATACAATCTATGCACTCCTGCAGCTGGCTTAGCCTTGAATAATGCCTGTGGAGTCATTCTAACGGAGAGACTAGTTGTTCCTCCAAAGAGTGAGAGATAGCTTTTCCAACTCCAGCAAAGAAGGGTGGCAAGAAGAGCCACTCTGCCATTGAGGAGATGGTGACGAGGGAGGACACCATCACCTTCACAAGCACGGCTTTGATTGGGCTTCCAGAAACGCGCCTCTCAGGCACGCAAAGAAATCTGGAAATTTGCCACGAAGGAGATGGGTACTCCAGATGTGTGCTTTGATACCAGGCTCAACAAAGCTGTCTTGGCCAGAAAAAAATAAATAAATAAAAGAATGTTCTGTGTAGAATCCGTGTTTGTTTGTCCAGAAAATGCAATGATGAGGATGAGGATTTTCCAAACAAGCAGTATACTTTGGTAACCAATGTCCCTGTCACCACATTCAAAAATCTATAGACAGAGCCGGGCGTGGTGGCGCACACCTTTAATCCTAGCACTCTTGCAGAGGACCCAGGTTTGATCCCCAGCACCCACATGGCGGCTGAGAACCATCTTTAACTCCAGTTCCAGGGGAATCTGATGCTCTCTTCTGACCTCCGGGACATTGCATGCGTGGGTACATAAACCTACATCAGACAGTACATTCATACACATACAAAAATAAATAAAAAATTAAAAAAGATAAGCTGTGCTGGAGAAATGATGAGGAGCTGATGAGGGGCCTCAAAAGACAAAGTGACAACAAATTCCAAGATCTTAGTTGACGTTTACTTGTGATTCTAGAATCAGACAACACCTCCTTCCCTCCAGGAGGATGAGTGTTCTGATAAGTCGAGCAGGGGTCTGGTTTTACAGCTGAGATGAGCAGAAACAGGCAGCAGCCTTTGCTCCTCGGCTTGTAAAGATTAAAGCGGGGGCACTCCCTTATCCCACATGAGAAGAGCTTATTTAGGGGTATATATATATATATATATATATATATATATCCCAAATCTAATTGGCTATTAGCTCTCTCCTTGGAGGAATAACTCACAGCGGATGCCACAAGCTTATGTCCTCTAGTGGTTAGGATATATTATGAACCACAATAAGAACTTTTCATCCTTTATAGAAAAAACACAGTTTATGGTTTAGCATACCATCCAAGCATCTGTGTCTATACTCACAGCTTAGCTTACAATAATAATTAGTACTGTTTAAATGCCTGTACATCTAATTGCTTGTGCTTTGTTAGTAGGATTAAAAAGGTTCCCCTGGATAAGCTGTGAACCCATGAAGGGGAACAACCTGAACAGACTAGAGTCCAAAATGACATCTCCAGAGAAAATAGACTGTTTTGCTACTCACCCACTTGTGCCCCTTTCCCAAAGCCTAGGGAACAACTTGCAGTAGAGGAGGCATGTTAGAATATAAGGGCTGCGGTAAGATCGGATCCATGCTGGGTGAGCAGGGCTTGTCGGACTGTCCAGGTGGGATGTGTCTCGGTCTCCAACATGGCACCTTTTTGTCCATTCCTATTTTGTTCTTTCACAGACTTTAATCAGAGAGATGATGCTACAGGCTCTGGCAACCATTGTGGAATAGGTTTGTTTAATTTTTTTGAGACAGGGTCTCCCAGTTGGCCTAGGATTCACTATGTAGAGCAGGCTGACTTCCATGTCACAGGGATCTGCCTGCCTCTGCCTCCTCCTCTGCTGGGATTAAAGGTATGCACCACCACGCTCCGCCCATTATGGACTATGAAGTATGATTTTCATAACTAAGTTTAGCAGAGTGGTTAGACATGAACTCTGATCCCAAGAAACATACTGAACCAACTCTTTATTGCTTCTCCCTGAGAAAGAACCACTGTTCTATATAACTGGACCCCATTCCAATTTCATCAGGAAGGCAACAGTTATATATTATATATTAATATATATATATATATATATATATATATACCCCTAAATAAACTCTTCTCATGTGGGATAAGGGAGTGCCCCCGCTTTAATCTTTACAACCGAGGAGCAAAGGCTGCTGCCTGTTTCTGCTCATCTCAGCTGTTAAAACCAGACCCCTGCTCGACTTATCAGAACACTCATCCTCCTGGAGGGAAGGAGGTGTTGTCTGATTCTAGAATCACAAGTAAACGTCAACTAAGATCTTGGAATTTGTTGTCACTTTGTCTTTTGAGGCCCCTCATCAGCTCTCATCATTTCTCCAGCACAGCTTATCTTTTTTTAATTTTTTATTTATTTTTGTATGTGTATGAATGTACTGTCTGATGTAGGTTTATGTACCCACGCATGCAATGTCCCGTAGGTCAGAAGAGAGCATCAGTTCCCCTGGAACTGGAGTTAAAGATGAACTGGGTTATGGCTTCAGCGCCATGGTGGTGCTGGGGATCAAACCTGGGTCCTCTGCAAGAGTGCTAGGATTAAAGGTGTGCGCCACCACGCCCGGCTCTGTCTATAGATTTTTGAATGTGGTACAGGACTGGTTACCAAAGTATACTGCTTGTTTGGAAAATCCTCATCCTCATCATTGCATTTTCTGGACAAACAAACACGGATTCTACACAGAACATTCTTTATTTATTTATTTTTTTCTGGCCAAGACACTTTGTGTGAGCTGGGTATCAAAGGCGCGTTTCTGGAAGCCCAATCAAAGCCGTGCTTGTGAAGGTGATGGTGTCCTCCCTCGTCACCATCTCCTCAGGCAGAGTGGCTCTTCTTGCCACCCTTCTTTGCTGGAGTTGGAAAAGCTATCTCTCACTCTTTGGAGGAACAACTAGTCTCTCCGTTAGAATGACTCCACAGGCATTATTCAAGGCTAAGCCAGCTGCAGGAGTGCATAATTGTATTCATTATTTATTATGTATCTATTTGACTTGAGGGTTCATTATGCTGCCTAAGCTTGACTTGAGCTCACGATTCTTCTGCCTTTGACATTGGGCTGCTGGGTGCCCACCACTGATCCAGGTCACAGAGCTCAGTTCTCATGCAGACCTCCAGTTTTCCAAAAGTTCATGATTGTCTTATATTTAATTTCTTCTTATTTTCCATCCCTTATTACTATTTTGTTGTTGTTATTGTTGAGAAAGATCTCCCTGTAGCTCTGGCTGTCCTGTTCTGGAACTCTGCTCTGTAGACCAGGCTGGCCTTGAACTCACAGAGATCTGCCCTCCTCTGCCTCCCATGTGCTAGATTAAAGGTGTGGCCACCACCACACCCGGCACTATCATTATATTTCTAAAAGGTTTAATATCCTTGTCAACGGCCTTTCAATGATGTTTTTCCATATGCTGAAGTGTGTTTAAGTTCCACACCTTGCTTTGAGACCTCTCCTTCCCAGACTTTGAGTTGGACAGATTTTTGCCTGTCAATCTATTATAGTCCTGGGAGTCTCCACTCCCCAGGACTGGATGGCCTTTGTGGGAAATTCCATCTCTCTCTCTCTCTCTCTCTCTCTCTCTCTCTCTCCCTCCCTCCCTCTCCTCCCTCTCCCTCCTTCCCTCCTTGCCTCCTTCTTTATATTCTCTCACTGTGTTGTCCTGGCTGGCCTGGAACATGCTAGACTTATAGACTAGAGTGACCTCAGACTCAAGTTCCACCTGCCTCTGCCTCTTCGCGGTGTAGGATTAAAGGTGTTGTGGGTGTGTGTGTGTGTGTGTGTGTGTGTGTGTGTTCTCCCCCCCCTGCTTACCCCCACTTATTCCCTCTTCTTGATATCCTAACAACGTTACTTGAAAGTAAACTTGGAGCATTTTGTCCTTTGGTGAAAAACTATGAATTTTTTTCTGAAAAACCGTGAATTATTTATAGCATGCATTTCTTGAGCTACCTGACTCTGATCCTGTGGGGCTGGGCTCTGTGGCTTTCACTGCCTTTAAGCTACATTACAACTCTAATGAAAGATAGCAATAATAATTCAACATACTAATTATTATTAATTTTGTTTTTTGTTGAGATGGGGTCTCACTGATGGGCCCTGGCTGGGCTGAAGAGCTGCCGTATGTAAGACCAGGCTGGCTTTTGAACTCACCGGGACCCATTTGCCTCTGCCTCCTGAAGTGCTGGGATTAAAGGCATGAGCCACTCACAACCTGAGCATAATTCTATTCTATACACAATGCAAATAATAAATCATCCCCTCTCTCTCATCCTGCCTCCAGAAAAGCTCCCTTTCGTGTTTCTTTGCAGATATTCCATTTAGAAATTCCTTTATTCCATATAAACCTGTACCTCTTTGATGTCTTCTTTAAACAATCTAAAACATCTTACTAGTTCCTTCATTAATGTTTAATTAAGAGATTTCATATATGTTCTTTTATATTTTGTGAGGCATAGAATTATTGAGAGTCATAATTTTACTGTTTTAGAAAATTTATCTATTTTTTTAAATTTTTTTTAAAAATATTTTTTATTGAGTTTTTGTGGCATTTCATATAACAGATCTTAATCAATTTAGAACCCCTCCCCATTTTGTGCTGGCCCCCCCAATCCTCCTACTGGATTTCATGTATTCTAGGCGTTTTATATAGTAAGTCCTAATCAGGCAAGCATTTTATACCCAGACATCTCTCAGTGCAAGTTATCCACTGGGATAGTCAGCCCTTAAAGACCTAGTCTTCCTCACCCAGCGGTAACCAGTTGCCAAAAGTTCTTCAACTGAGGTTAGGGGCTACTGCCCAATTCCTAATAGGAGACCATGCTTTTTTTTTTTCTTTTTTTTGACTTTTTGAGAACGGATCTCCCTGTAGCTCCAGTGCTCTGGAACTCGCTATGTAGACCCAGGCTGGCCTTGAAACTCACAGAGACAATCATGCCTGCCTCTGCCTCCCAAGTGCTGGGATTAAAGGTTGCACCATGAGGCCTTAGGGATTAAACGAAGTGTCTCACCCAGGCTATATAATTACTCTGCCACAGAACTATACCCTCAGCAGCTTAGAAATATTTTTAAACTTTTATCATTTATTTACATTTATATTCATTTATGTAAAGTGTGTGTGGGTATTGACACAGAGCATGATTGTGAAAGTCAGACAACAAATTTGTGGGAAGCAGTTTTCCACCATGTGGATCCCAAGGACAGCCAACTTGGGTCAACCGGTCCTTTCCCCAATGAGCTTATTTTGAAACAGGGTTTTCGCTAAGTGTTCCCATGTTGGCCCTTTTTGGGGACCTTGGGCCTTTTTTAAGGCCTAGAAACATGAATTTGTGACATTTTGTCTCCTCAAGTAGCTGGGATGTCAGGCCTAAGCCTCCAGACCCAGCTTCATTATTCTTTTCCTGTTAAACCTAATTTTATGTTAACTAGCTGAAAATAAGTAAGTTGTCATTATATCATGGTATTTGAAAAGACATCAGCTTTAGCAAGATTTCTATGTGTCACTCAGATAAAATTGATACATGCCTGGCCTTGCTAGCTGTTCAGCATTTTGTACAGGATCAGCCATATAGTAGTTGCTTAAAGCAATAAATCTTTCAATCTTCATTTTATTATTTATTAATATTTATTTATTTATTTATTTGGTCTTCTTTGAGTCTCCCTTATGCCCTAGCTGTCCTGGAAACTCATTCGTAGACACAGGCTGGCTAGAAACTCATAGAGATCGCATAGGGAGTTTCTTACAAGGGTTGAATGTAAACGATCTTCTTTAAACTTATTTTTTTTTCGGGGGGGGGGGTAGCTGTCCTTGTTATGTTTCCCAGGTTTACCTTCATTATGTAGCCCAGACTTTCCCTCAAACTGTGTAATTTCTCCTGCCTCAGCTCTTCAGTGTTGAGAATTACAGGTATACACCACTCGTGTCCAGCTAAATCTTTAATTTAGGGGCAAAAAAAATTGTTCGACATTCTCTATTCTCCTTTCTAAGCTCTGTAGATGTGGTAACTGACTTAATCTTTACAACAGTGTTATGTGATAAGTGCTCTTATTATCTGCCTTTTACAGATAAGGATATTTGTCTGAAAGCTTAAGTGCCTGAGGTGAGATGACTCCAGAGACCACACTGTTCCAGATGACTCTAGTTGGCTCAGCTCAGATGTCGTTTCTCATCCCTTTATGGTAGATGTCAGTCACACATTGTGGAGAAGAATTCTGTGGCACCGGCCAGGTTTGAGGATAAGAGTGGGGTAGATAATCTGCCTTGATTGATTAATGATGTCTGCCATAGGCCCAGGAATGGGGAGTTAGGGAATGATACTACTTTACTTTTTTTCTTAATTGCTTTAATCATTATTTTGTAGAGAAAAAATATCTTGGGGTTACACACAGCTTTGGTGCTTTTGAAATGAGGGCATCTTGACACAGAAAACCTTTAAAAGCTGCTTTGTTTCCTGGCTGTAGCCTGAAAGAGTTTTTTTTTTTAACTGCCTGTTTATAATTTATCTGAGAGAAGTGCTTGTAATTATGCATCTGAGCACTCCCCCAATTCCCTCCTTTTCCTGTGTCAAGAACAGAAAAGTCAGGAAAATAATCACGTTGCATCACAACACCAGTGGGCCATATAAAAAACTCCATGATGTTATTTTTCCGACTGTTGGTTTCCTCGGCAGCCAACACTGAGACCCGTCCAAACACCCCTCCCAGTGGATCGTTAGAAACAGCCATAGCATTGGGCTCCTTTCTAACCTTTCTACTTCCCACACAGTTTTACAGCTTGGCTTGAGCTGCAGGCCAGCTCAGCTTTTAAAGGAATTAGATCCTTTTCCCAGGCTCTCCATTGAAAAGAACTTACTACACCTTTAAGAGTTTGAGAGAGACAGTGTAACTTTCTCGAACCAGTGTCAACTTGTTTAGGATAGTTTAGAATGAATTCAATATTCGCTTTCCTATTAGTTGCTTTAATTATTATTTACTTTATTATTTATTGAAGTACTCCTACCTGATGCTAGGAAGATGTTCCAGATATTGAAGTATTAACCTCAGCCTTTTTTTTTAAAAAGGAAATGAGTTACTGTTTGTATGTAGGTAGGTGCACCCATGTCAATGCTGCAGAGGTCAGAAGAGGGGGTGTTAGATTCCCCTGGAAATGGAGTTAAAGACACGTTCTTAGCTTGCCATGTGGGTTGCTGGGAATCGAACCGGGTCCTCTGCAAGAGCAGTCGGGTGCTCTTAAACTGCTGAGCCATCTCTCCAGCCCAACTTTTTTTTTTTTTTTTTTTTTTTTTTTTTTTTTTTATTTTGTGTGTGATTCACCAAGCTACACAGAGGAAACAGAACTTGCGGTGAATGCAACAACACACACACACACACACACACACTATATATAATATATATATATATATATATATGAATCAGCTTCCTTTGAAATAAATACAACAGCTGAATCACAAGCTGTGAGGCCAAGAAAGAACCTGGAGTTCACAGTTCTTGAGGCTGGCTGGTACCACAGCTGTCATATAGTCCCACAGTGTTTGTGTTACACTCTGGGGGTTGGGGGGGGTGACAACCCAACAACCTGGCGGTTGCTCAGTCACCAGGCTGGGCCTCTCAGCAGTCTCAAACTGGCACTGAAAACCTGGAGGGTTTCAGGAGAGCTGCTGGTCCTTAGTCGACCACAGAAGCCTGGAAATGCTGGTTCTGATATCAACAAAGGATAAGTTAACTTAGTGGTGGGAGGGAGGCCGAACGAGCAAAGATGAACCTTCTTCTTCCATGCTCCTTTTTATCTGGGCGCCTGCCGGAAGGTGACAGTCACGTTTGGGATGGGTCGTCCTAGATCAAGTAAGGTAATTAAGACAATTCCTGGAGTGAGGCTTCCTCTATTCAGGTGATTCTAATTTGAGTCAAGTTGACATTAAAAACAACCATCTCAGCTGGGCGTGGTGGACACGCCTTTAATCCCAGTACTTGGAGACAAAGGCAGGTGAGTCTCCTGAAGGACAGATGGAGGTCAGGACTATCTAACAGCAAGTTCCAGGCCAGCAAAAGACCAAAAAAAAAAAAAAAAAAACAGGAAAGAAAAGAAATGGCTTTAAAGGGCTCTTGGGGGACTCTTGAGGTCATGCAGCAGGTAGAAGAAAGGCTTGGAGGGTGGCTCAGCTATTAAGACTGCACACTACCCTTCCGGAAGAACTTGAGTTTGATTCCCCACCCAAATCAGCAGCTCTTGTGACCTGTAACTCCAGCACTGAACACATGTCAAAGTCTAACACATAATACATAATATTAAACAATAATAATAGGGGGCTGGAGAGATGGCTCCAGCAGTTAAGAGCACTGATTTGCTCTTGCAGAGGCACCCGGGTTCGATTCCCAGCACCCACATGGGGGCTAAAAACCCGTCTTTAAGCAAGGCTTGGTGGCACACACCTTTAATCTTAGCACTCAGGAGCAGAAGCAGGTGCGGATCTTATGAGTTTCCAAGGCCAGGCCTTGGTCTACAAAGTGAGTTCCGGCCAGTTGAGCTGTTGGGAAGACCCTGTCTCAAAACAAAACACAAACAAACCAAACAAACCAAAAATAATTTTTAAAAAAATAATAAATAAAAATGTTTTCAAATCTTTAAAAAATAAATAAATATAAAAAACAACCATCATGCCAGGCATGGTGGTGTAAGGCCTGTAGTTCCATGCGCTTGGGAGGCAGAGGCAGGTGTCAGATCGCTGATTAAGCCAGCCTGTTCTATTATAGTGAGTACAAGGACAAGCTGGGGCTACAGGGAGACCCTGTCTCAAAAAGATTTCAAAAAATAATAAACCAAAAACAACAACAACAATAATAAAAAAAAACTGAACCTGGGTCCTCCACAAGAAGAGCAAGTGCTTTTAATGCCTGTGCCACCTACCAGCTTCCTGGTTTTGTTTTTGTTGTTGTTTTCTTTTCCCAGTTAAAGTCATCCCTATAAATGGGAAGTTCCTGGATGGCTGTTACACCGTCTAACTACAAAGCAGGGAAATAAGCAGAGGAAAAAAATAAACCACTGGGAAAATTATGCATTGCTCTGACACCTACTCCTGAGTGACGAGCAGGTGCAGCAGCACAGGGCAGGTGATCATGCATTGCTCTGACACCTCCTCCTGAGTGATGAGCAGATAGCAGCCGCACAGGGCAGGTGATCATGCATTGCAGGTACCAGCGGCGCGGGGCTGGTGTTCATGCATTGCCCTGACGCCTCCTCCTGAGTGACGAGCAGGTGCAGCAGCACAGGGCAGGTGATCATGCATTGCTCTGACACCTCCTCCTGAGTGATGAGCAGATAGCAGCCGCACAGGGCAGGTGATCATGCATTGCAGGTACCAGCGGCGCGGGGCTGGTGTTCATGCATTGCCCTGACGCCTCCTCCTGAGTGACGAGCAGGTGCAGCGCACAGGGCCAGTGTACATAAACCAACAGGGTTTGAAGGTGCCAGGTGCAGATAAGGCTTGTTCTGTCCACATCGCTGGCTCTGTGGGTTACCACTTTCTTGAGAGAACTGCTCTGGGGTATGGGGAGCCCTTCCTGGAACTTCCACACACCATTGACCCATGTGACCAGGTTGGCATCTTGCACATGGTGGGCTGCCCAGACCTTTCTAATGGTTAAGATTTGACTATGAATTGTCCTGGACAGGCTCATCTGTTGAAGGCTTGAACCCAGGTGGTGGTCTGTTTTGGGGGACAGTCCTGGGAGTGTGCCTTGAAGGAGATACCTGGTCTCAGTCCCTTCTCTACTTCCTGTCTACCTCGAGGTGAGTAGCCTCTTCCCGTACTCCCACGGCTATGATTTTCTGCTGTTGGGCCTAGACTCAGCAGAGCCCAGGACTATGGGCTGAAACCCTGGGCCAGAATAAATCCTTCCCCTCTTGTTTATGGCCGGAATTTTGTTGCATGAATGAAATGTCTGGCTAACGCACCTACCTTGTTTCCAGGGCTCTCCCCAAATTTCCCAGTAAACCAAAGGTCACCTTCTAGCTTCTGTCTTCCACAGATGAGTCCTCAGGTCCCTGTCCTACAGGGCAGGAGAGCTCTGAGGGCACTTTCTGGAAGTCTCACCTCTGGGCAGTCACTTAGGCTCCCCAGTCCAGAAGGCTTCCCTCAGTGCCTGGGGAGTTAGTCCTTCTCATCTTCCGTGCTTTCTTGGCCAGCTTTTTTTTTTTTTTTTTTTTTTTTTTTTTTTTGTCTTTTTGAGGACAGGGTCTCCCTGTGCCCCAGCTGTCCTGGACAGCTCCACTCTGTAGACAGGGCTGGCCTTGAAACTCACAAAGATCGACCTGTCTCTGCCTCCCACTTTAATCCAAGTGCTGGGATTAAAAAATGTGTGCCACCATGCCCCGCTAATTTTATTTTTTATGTGTTATGAATATACTGCCTGCATGCTTAGGTTTGTGCACCTGTCATGCAGTGGCCACAGACATCAGAAAGGAAGGGTCAGGATTACCCCTGCAACTGGAGTTTAAAGACAGTTCTCAGCCGCCATGTGGGTGCTGGGGATAGAGCCCAGGTCCTCTGCAAGAGCAGTCAGCGCTCTTAACTGCTAGGCCATCTCTCCAGCCCTGGGACAGCATCTTATCTGGGCTGCAGTGATGGCTCCAGTTCCAGGGGAGTCCGACGCCCTCCTCTGACCTCCGCGGCATTGCACGTCACGGGTGCACAGACTTGCATGCAGACAATACATTCATACACATATGGAAATAAAAAAAAAAAAAAAAAAAAAAGCAATGTTTGATGCTGGATTAGTTATTTTTCTCCTTCCACAAAACACCTTAGAAAAGCAAGGAAGTGTTAATTTTGGCTCTCGGTCTGCAGGAACAGTCAATCGTGATGGGAAGCATGGTAAGAAGTTTGAAGCAGCTGGTCACATGGCATGCATGGTTGGGAAGCAGTGATGGATAAATGTTCTTACTAGCTTATCCACTTCCTCTCTCTCTCTCTCTTCTCTCTCTCTAACTCTCTCTCCTCTCTCTCTCTCCTCTTTCTCTTCTTTCTGGAGGGGTCTTTTTTTTTTAGACAGCGTCTCCCTGTAACTTCAGCTGGCCTGGAACTCACTATATAGACCCAGGCTGGCCTTGAACTCACAGAGAATCCACCTGACTCTGCCTCCTTGAGTGTTGCGGATCCGACACCCTCTTCTGATCTTGAGGGGTTGCATGACATGGGTGCCACTTACAAATAGGCAATACAGGGGCTGGAAAGCATGGCTCAGTTAGTAAGAAGCACCAACTGCTCTTGCAGAGGAACCCCCAGGTCCAATCCTTAGCACCCACATGGCGGCTAAGAACCCTCTTTAACTACAGTTCCAGGGGAAATCAACACCCTCTTCTGACCTCTGCAGCATTGACGACTGGGTGCACCAACCTACATTGCAGATAGTACCCACTTCATACACATAAAAAAAATAATAAATAAAAATTTAAAAAAGCAAATAGGCAATATACTCAATACACACAAAAAATAACATAATTTTTTAAAAGAATAGAGTTGGGGGACCCCCCCCCATCTGCTCTAACTTGCTGTGCTCTGAATCTTGGGTCCTGTGTTACTGTAGATTATAGGAAGAAGTCACTTTTCTGAAGCCCAGCATGTTAAACTGTCAATTCAGTATGTTCAAATTCCCGAAAAAGTTACACATGCCTGGAGACAGCAGGGAGGGAACACCAGAACGCTAACCGTTCTCTCTGCTGGCAGTGACGTTTCTGGTAAGTACGTTCTGAGCTTTTCCAAGTTGTTTTTCTACATTGAAATTAAAAAAAAAAGTCGTTTTTTGAAAACTGCATTTGTGAATGATGCTGCTTCACTTCAAGGAAGCAGAACCCCTGCAGCTGACCATCGGGCAGTCCCCACACTGCAGCTAACCATCCTGGGACAGTCCCCACACTGGACAGCTGGCATTCACGCTGCTAAAGCTGCATCGTTTGTCTAAGACCGCCCTATGGGGTACCCTTTAGGACCCCGGTTGCTGCATAAATATTAAGACTCCCTCCCTTCGAACAAAATTACTTTTTTTTTTTGTCTTTTTGAGACAGGGTCTCCCTGTGCCCCCAGCTTTCCTGGAAACTCACTCTCAGTTAGACCAGGCTGGCCTTAAATCACAGAGATCTGCTTGCCTCTGCCTCCTGGAGTGCTAGCTGCGGATTAAAGGTATGAAACCCATCACACCTGCATCAAACTACTTTTGCAGCCCATCTGGGTGGCGCACACCTTCTAATCCTAGCACTGGAGGCAGAGGGCAGGCGGATCTTTGTGAGTTCAAGCCAGCCTGTCTACAGAGAGAGTTCCAGGACAGCTGGGCGTACAGGGAGGACTGTCTCGAAAAAGAATAAAACAAAAAAAAAAAACCCTACTTTTTGCTAACAAGCTCTTTACCCCACACCCCCATCAGAATGAGGAAAGTGGTATGTGTGTGTGTGATTGATATAAGACCTAAGATCGGATCATGCTGGGTGAGCAGGGCGTGTTCGGACCTGTCCAGGTGGGACTGTGTCTCGGTCTCCAACATGGCACCTTTTTGTCCATTCCTATTTTGTTCTTTCACAGACTTTAATCAGAGAGATGATGCTACAGGCTCTGGCAACCATTGTGGAATAGGTTTGTTTAATTTTTTTGAGACAGGGTCTCCCCAGTTCCTATGCTGAGCCAGGACTTCCATGCACAGGGATTTCTGCGTTCTGCCTTCCCCTCTTGGTGAGATTAAAGGTATGCACCACCACGCTCTGCCCATTATGGGACTATGAAAGTATGATTTCATAACTAAGTTTAGCAGAGTGGTTAGACATGAACGTCTGATCCCAAGAACATACTGAACCAACTCTTTATTGCTTCCCCTGAGAAAGAACCACTGTTCTATAAACTGGACCCATTCCAATTTCATCAGGAAGGCAACAGGTAAAGATATATATATAGAGATATATAATAATATATATAATATATACCCCTAAATAAGCTCTTCCATGTGGGATAAGGGAGTGCCCCCCGCTTTAATCTTTACAAGCCGAGGAGCAAAGGCTGCTGCTGTTTCTCTTTCCTGCTCATCTCAGATTAAACCAGCCCCTGCTCGACTTACAGAACACTCACTCCATCCTCCTGGAGGGAAGGAGGTGTTTGTCTGATTCTAGAATCACAAGTAAACGTCAACAAATCTTGGAATTTGTTGTCACTTTGTCTTTTTGAGGCCCCTCATCAGCTCCTCATCATTTCTCCAGCACAGCTTATCTTTTTTTAATTTTTTTATTTATTTTTGTATGTGTATGAATGTCTGACTGTCATGATGAGGTTTATGTACCCACGCATGCAATGTCCCGGTCGCAGAAGCTCGCATCAGATCCCCTGGAACTGGAGTGTAAAGATGAATCTAGGCTCAGCCGCCATGGTGGGTGCTGGGGATCAAACTGGGGCTCCTCTGCAAGAGTGCAGGATTAAAGGTGTGCGCACCACGCCCCGGCGCTGTCTATAGATTTTGAATGTGGTGACAGGGACCCTTGGTTATACCAAAGTATCTGCTTGTTTAAACATCCTCATCTATCATCATTGCTTTTGGACAAACAAAACACGGATTCTACAACAGAACATATCATGTTTATTGATTTATTTTTTCTGGCCAAGACAGCTTTGTTGAGCTGGTATCAAAGGCGCGGTTCTGGAAGCCCAATCAACGCGTGCTTGTGAAGGTGACTGGTGTCCGCCCTCGTCACCATCTCCTCAACCGGCCAGCGGTGGCTCTTCTTGCCACCCTTCTTTGCTGGAGTGGAAAAAGTCTATCTCTCACTCTTTTGGAGAACAACTTTTAGTATCTCGTTCTCGTTTAGAATGACTCCACAGGCATTATTCAAGGCTAAGCCCAGCCTGCACGGGAGTGCATATAGATTGTATCTCTTATTTATTATTGTATTAATTTTTGACTTGAGGGTTCATTATGCTGCCTAAGCTTGACTTGAGCTCACGATTCTTCTGCCTTTGACATTGGGCTGCTGGGAGTGCCCACCACTGATCCAGGTCACAGAGCTCAGTTCTCATGCAGACCTCCAGTTTCCAAAAAGTTCATGATTGTCTTATATTTAATTTCTTCGTTAATATTTTTTCCTCCCTTATTACTAATTTTGTTTGTTGTTATTGTTGATTTGAATTCTTGTTACTTTGGTGCTGTTCTGGAACTCTCACTGCTCTGTAGACCAGGCTGGCCTTGAACTCACAGAGATCTGCCCCGCCTCTGCCTCCCATGTGCTAGGATTAAAGGTGGTGACACCACCAACACACGGCACTCTAATTACAATATTTCTAAAATGGTTTTTTTAATATCCTTAGTCAAACGGCCTTTCAATGATGTTTTTCCATATGCTGAAGTGTGTTTAAGTTCCACACCTTGCTTTGAGACCTCTCCTTCCCAGACTTTGAGTTGGACAGATTTTTGCCTGTCAATCTATTATAGTCTGGGAGTCTCCATCCCCAGGACTGGATGGCCTTTTGTGGGAATTCCATCTCTCTCTNGGGCTACGCTAATGTTTGCTGAAGATAAGCCTCAGGATGTTCCAGCCCACAGGACATTCCAAGCTTATCTTAAACACGTTTTGCATGTCCTGCCCTTCCCCTCCTTACTTCCTACCTTTCTGCAAAGTATAAATGTAACTGCTTATTTCATTAAAATAGACTTTGACAACCTTTGCAAAGTCTCGCTCTTTTCTCTCGCCCATTATATTTCAGGTTTGGGGTCTCCCCTCGAAACCCACTAGTAACTGAGTCCCACAAAATACGGGACAGTGCCACTTTCCCTTGAGGTGTTTCCTAAGAGCGTTTCATGTTTCCGCTTAATATTCGTTGACTGGAACCTAGTTACAAAACCAGATTTAGCCGAAGAGAAGTTGAGAAATGAAGTCTTACAGCTAAGACTTCATTTGGTTCCAGTGTTACCACCTGGAACCAAATCGGGGTTTGAATGATGAAAACTAAGAACAGTGCTGAGGTTTGCATTAACCTTGTGAGTCTTCTAAACGCTGAAGAGTATTTTGAAATGGCTAAGGTTTATTTTTCTCTGTGAATTTTTTTTTTTTTTGTCTTTTTGAGGCAGGGTCTCCCTTTAGTCCCAGCTGGCCTGGAGCTCAATATGTAGACCAGGCTGGCCTTGAACTCACAGAGATCCACCTGCCTCTGCCTCCTGAGTGCTGGGATTAAAGGCATGCACCACCATGCCCAGCCGATTTCCCTGTGAATTTTATCACAGTGAAAATCGTTAGACTTTACTGTTAGGTTCATTTTGAGGGGAGACTTGGTGCAGAGAGGAGAAAATGTCAGGACTCCGATGAAAAGGAAGTCAGGTTTATTTTGGGCATGGTGGCTGGACTGCCTGTGTTGGGATTAGGATGACCAGCGTTACAATGTCCCCCAAATGGGAGTTTTATACTCAGGCACACAAGGGAGTGAGTTTATGAGGAAGTGGGGGTGAGGAGATGGGGGAATGGGTGTAGGTGGGTCTGCGGCTGGTGTCAGTAGAAGCATCTTGATGGAAACTGGGACCTGTGACTGGTATCCATAGGAGCATCTAGAGAGACTGGGGCCTGGTTCTGGTCTCCAGTGAGGTGTGATTGCAGGATGTTGCAGCAACTTTTCTCAGATTGCAGGAGCACAGTCCAGGGCAATTATTTCTCGGGACTTCTGCCTCAGTTGGCCTCCTGAAATCCCTGCCTTAGGTGGGCTACGACCTTACATTCACCACTAGTCAAAACCATGGAATGAGCTAGGTAGGTCGTGTAGGCGTAACTGGTATCGAGCTTGCTTACCATGCACAAAGCCCAGGGTTCTGTCTCCATATTGCATCAACTTGGTGTTGGGGCAAATGCTTGTAATTCCCGGGTACTTAGGCAGGAGTATCTGCCTTAGCTATGCCCTGAATTCAGGCCAGCCTGGGATAAAAGACCACGTCTCAGACAGCAGCAAAAACACTGTTAGAGGTCCGTTAAAAAGAATTGGGATGCGCACACCTTTAATCCTAGCACTTGGGAGGCAGAAGCAGGTGGATCTTTGTGAGTTCAAGGCCAGTCTGGTCTACAGAGTGAGTTCCAGGACAGCTGGGGCTACAGAGAGACCCTGTCTCGAAAAGACAAAAAAAAAAAAAAAAGAATTGGAATGGAAATGAACACAGGGAGGCCCCAGCAGTTTTACCATGTGTGCTTCTTTGTTTTTTGGCTTCTTTATTTTTTTGTTTGTTTGTTTTGTTTTGAGACAAGGTCTCATATTGCCTAGGCCAGACTCAAATTCATTGTGTTGCCAGGAATGACCTTGAACTCCTTATCCTTAGCCTCAACCTCCCAAGTGGTAGGATCATAAGTGTGAGCCCCAACCCCAGCTGCCACGCCTCCTTTAAAAGTTTTTAAATTGGGGGGCTGGAGAGATGGCTCAGCAGTTAAGAGCACTGGCTGGTCTTGCCGAGGAGCTGGGTTTGATTCCCAGCACCCACGTGGTGGCCGGCAACTGTCATAACTCTTGTTCCAGGGGATCCGATGCTCTCTTCTGGCCTCTGCTAAGTTTGCACAACATGGGTGCACTTACCTACATGCAAGCAAAACACTCACAGACATTAAAAATAAAAATAAATTAATTAAAAATTTTTAATTACATATATTTACTTATTTTATTTTTGTATAGGGTGTGTACATGTGAGCGTGCTTGTGTATGTGTGTGTATGTACACTCGTGTGCCACAGTGTATCTGTGGAGGTAAAAGGACAGTTTTGGGCGTTTCATCTTTCCTTCTACCTTGTGGGTCCTAGGGCTTGAACTCAGGTGGGCAGGCTTGGCAGCAGGTATCTTTGTCCTTACCTGCTGAGGCATCTTGTGGGTCCCATGCCTGATTTTTAACTACAACCTCTTCATTGTATTAGGTCTCAGGCCTCCTTCATGTGGGCAAGGGAATGGATGTCAAGATGGAGCAGCCTGGGTCAGGTGCCTACCTTATGAGCGGCCTCTGTGACCAGGGTAACAGGGAAGGGGTGCTGGGCAGAGGTACAACCATCCTGACATCTCACCTTTTTTTAAATTTTGCATCACCAGGGATTGAACCTAGGGTATTGAATGTGCTGGGCAAGAGCTCTACATCCCTGCCTATGAGATTTTTCCTTAGGATTTGGCTCTCCCCTCGGGGAAGCAGCAACTGGAAGACCTTAGAATTACTTCCAAGTTCCCAAAGCCAGTTAGTTACAAGTGGGCTTTGGAACCAACAGGATGCTTATGTAGAAGTCGGTTTGGGCTTCCATAAGGACGGTCTAAGAGCTAGGCATGATGGCACACACTCTCAATTCCAGCACTAGAGAGGCAGAGGCAGGCAGATCTCTGTGAGATCAAGGCCAGCCTGGTCTACATAGTGAGTTCTAGGCTAGTTGGAGCTACAGGGAGACCCTATTACAAAATAAACAAAATAAAAATCAAAGCGAAAGCTTTTTTGTGTGATTTTGTTGTTTTGTTGTCAGAGTTTCACTACACACTCAGGCTGGACTGGGACTCTCAATTCTCTTGCCTCTACCTCCCAAGTGCTGGGATTACAGACGTGTACCTACAGGCATGTACCACCATGCCCAGTTTCTTCTCACAGGTCTGAAGGCACGGAAGTTCTAGATCAGTGTAGCAGCTCATTTAATCCCTCTCTTCCTGGCTTGCACATACCCACCTTTTGATGGTGGTAGGACAGACAGTGATCTGGTTCCCAGGATATTTGTTCTGTAGGGTCAGGACTCTACCCTTGTGACATCATTTAACCTTCGATTTGTTTGTTTTGGGGGACCAGGTCTTACTTTGTACCCCTGGCTGGCCTGGAACTCACTATGTAGAGAAGGCTGGCCTTGAACTCACAGTGCTGGGATAAAGGAGTGCACCACAGTGCCCAGCTTAGCTTTTATTAAAAAAATTTGTTTTTGAGACAGGGTCTCCCTATAGTCCCAGCTGGCCTGGAACTCACTCTGTAGACCAGGCTGGCCTTGAACTCACAGAGATCCGCCTGCCTCTGCCTCCTGAGTGCTAGGACCAAAGGCATGAGCCACTACGCTCAGTTTTAAAATGGGTTCTGTAAGGAGCTGCAGGCTTTAGCTTGCTTACACTGAGCTTGCTTACAAGGAAGTTGACTCTGTGAATTGTCACCTCGAGCCTTTTTCCAAGAGCTGGGTGCGGACGTGCAGTAAAAGCCACCAGCCTTTCTCAAGAGCTGGTGCGGACATGCAGTAAAAGTCACCAGATACTCCAGCCTGATGTCTCAACTCAGTGATTTGCAAAAAACAGACCCTCCTCTGACGCCAGACCCTGTTTCACCCACCCCTCCCATTTCTTGCCTTTGCAAATAAATACAACGGCTTGTGCTCAATAAATAGACTTTGACAAACTTTGCAAAGTCTCCTCTTCTCTCTCGCCCATTATATTTCAGGTTTTGGGGCTCCCTCGGGTACCTATCGTTACATGCCTGAGGCCAGGGTCATATTGGCGCCCACGTGGGGCTGAGGTAAGAAGACCCCTCTACCAGACAAGGAACAAGGAGGTCCGGCCAGACGACATAATAGAGAGGGTCGCTTTGCCATCAGCGGAATTGGAAAACCTCGGAAAAAGAGAGGGCGCTTCCCATCAGCGGAACGCGGAAAACCTCGGAAAAGAGAGGGCCCCTCACGAGAATCGGGGCAAAGGGATTGCCACCCACGTGACGCAAATCCTGAAGGAGAGAAAAAGGTAAGTAGTTCCTTGATCTATTAAAGATGGGCAATTCACTGTCTAGGGAAGAGAGTTCAGTTTATGACAGCCTTCAGGGGAGAGAAGAGTCCAGGTTACAGACTCCCCTTCTTTAGTACCTATCCTTAAAACTACAAAACAGTTCCTAAAGCCTAAAAAGTAATCCAAGGAAATAATGAGCCTTATGTTCAATTTGTGGGGCTCAGGGTATGAGAGCTGACCTGAACGCTGCTCACAATGGAAAGGGCCCAGGTCACAAAAAAAAAATTTGGTAAAGTTTTTTATATTCATTGGAGATTCTCTGTCCATGGGTTATATTGGATGGCCCCTCCATTCATCCCAAAATATGGGACAAGGTGGTAGGAAACTTAATGCCCACATTAAGGAAAAAGGAAATCCTCATAATTAAGTCATTGTCTATGCAAGCTCTCTTGTTAACGTTCATCAGTGTCTTAGATTTTGTCATGTGTGTTCCTCTGGTTGGTTTCTGTTTTAAAAGTGGCCACTTCAAAGTTTTTCATTCTATATTGTGGCACATAAATTAAGTTACTTTTGGCATGCCTCTTAAACTTTTTCAAAGGCCTAATTTGAACCCGGGTTCCTAAGTTCCTACAAAAAATTCTAAAACTGGTTTTCTAAGGTTTATTTGTTATCTGTTAAGACTGGATTTGATCTCCAAATTAAACGGTCTAAAGTTACAGGTATTTAGCCAGCGTTGGTGGCGCGCACCTTTAATCCCTAGCACTTGGGGAGGCAGAGACAGGTGGATCCTTGTGAGTTCAAGGCCAGCTGTCTCAGAGTGAGTTCCCAGGGACAGCTGTGGGCTCGGGGGAGACCCTGTCTCAAAAAGACCAAAAAAAAAAAAAAAAAAAAAAAAAAAAAAAAAGAAAGAAGCATGTGTGTGAGGTGTTGGTAATTCCACATGTGTATGTGACTATTGGTAATTTTCCAATCCCATCTGGTCAGTGGGCGGGGCCTTAAGTGTGAGTGAGAGTTGTTTTTGGTAAAAGGATGCATCAAGCATTTGGAACCAGTAAGAAAAATGTTGGCAAGATAATGTGTGTTTGAGTGGCTGGGGCTTACTGTCCTGCACTGGGAGGAGTTGTGGTGTTTTCAGGCAAAAGGTATGGAAAGGATGAACAAGGGACTAAAATTGTACTGTTTTTACTGATTAAAGAAAGGAAAAGCCTATTCTTGAGTCTCTGATGAGAAACAAGGCAGGTTAGAGATTTTTTTTTTTTTTTGGATGCACAGACAGACTGGAGTTTGGTCATAGAAGGGCCTTTCTCACCTCTCACCACCTGTTCTTGCTTTAGACTCAAGTCACATTTGAACCCTGACTGCCTCGGTGACCACTGTCAGAGGTGGGTCACTTTAAGTTCACACCCACTTAGAGCCTCACAGTAGACTCTGGATCAGGACCAGCAGGCTCATCTGGGAAGGTGACTTCCCTTGTCTCTAATACCCAGTAGGGTAGCCTGTCTCGTAGCTGTGAGAAGGCAGCTGCTTCATGAGCAGCATCTTGTTTAAACCTATATTTACAAAAATCTACCCAGGTTGCTATCACCAAAGGACCAGAGATGAATCTGCTTCTTACAGGCTAGTAAATTTGCATCAGCAGTCTGCCTTGGGAGGAGTCTTTAGAGCTTGGGAAATTCTGGCACTCTGGCAACCTTTTCCATCTTTGCTGGAGACTGATTTGGGGTCTGGCATCTGGATCAGTGGGGTGTGACATGGCTTCCAGGGGGGCATTAAGGCTCTTGCTTCCAAGGAGCAAGGGAGAGCAGTCTGGAGCAGCTTTTTTGGGGCTCTGTTATGTTTCTGCAAGAATTTTTGAGCTGTTTTCTCCTCCCTCCCTTCCTCTCATGGGAGGGGAAAGTGGACCTCTCTGGGTCTGCCCCCCCCCTTGCTGATCAGGCTGGAAAACTGTGTGTTTGTTTGTTGAGAAGGATTTGGTCTCAAAGAACTGGGTGGATCGTTCGTGAAGGCTGTGCTTCATGTTTTTGGTCTCCTGGCTGGGTGTGGTGGCACACACCTTTAATCCTAGCACAGCCAGGGTCTTTGGGTGCAGAGAACATTACTATGAAATTTCTGAGTGCTGTTACAACTTAAGAGTCATATTTTACCCTGATTTAGGTTTTCATCTCTAATTTAGAGTTTTCATCAAGGTGCTAAATTTTGGTTTGAAACTAGTTAAACATATTGTTTTATGGAAGCTGTTTAAAGAATAGGCTTGCATCTAATGCTAATGATTTACTTGATAATTGTATCTGGGAAGGAGGGACAGACTTTAGGACTTTCATAATCTGCTGCTGAAAGCCTGATAGGGCTTCTTGAATCCTCATACATAGTTCTTGGCCCGAGGAAAAGTTTAAAAAAAAAAAAAAAAAAAAAAAAAAAAGAGGGACCTGTGGGTCTTGGAGACCAGTTTAATAAGCTAAAATCTCTGCAAGATGGGGAATTACACCTTCAAAGGAAGCTATGTTCCAGGAGAATTGTTTTGTGGCATGTGTTTGTTGACTGTGTGCTGCATGGTTTTCTGTAGCTATTGTGTTTCAAGTTTGTGGCATGGAGAAAGTTTATCATCTCCAAATCAGTGAAGGCATGGGCTAAGAATGAACGCAGAGGAATTCTCGCCAATTGACTGGTGGTGAGCCTGTGGATGGCGCTAATGGAGATTTGGCCTGTGTGCCGGAGACCTTTTCTCTGATAGGCTTTGGAAGCTTGCATTCTCTTGTGGGTTTTCACCCACTAGGAGGACACATTATGGAGCCCGTAGGTGTGTTTTGGCTTCCCTGGATGGGGGCATCTGTTGCTTCCCCAGCCTTCCCAGGTGGTGGGTATTCAGAGAAATTGTGAGAGGAGCCCTCCTCTCCCATCAATTGCCTTCTAGGAGGTTTTGAAATGTGGTTAAAATTTGCCCTGCAGCTGGGGCCCTGGCTTCCCCTTCTGGCCACAGTCAGGTGGGGAAGGTCACAGAGGCTAGAAGGACAGGCATGCCCGTGGAACATTTTGCAGCAAGCATTCCATAGAGGTGTCCTAAGGCGCTTTATGCTGCAAATTGAGCTTGTAAATTCTAGGCTTGGTGTGGTCATGTAGCTGTTTGTAGATACTCTGGTTATCTTAGTCCAATGTTTGTTCTGTGCTTTGATTCCAATCCTCCGGAGACAGACTGTGGACCTCCCCCTACCAAGTTCGTTAAGATCGAATCCATCTCAGCATGTTTAACTCAAAGTCTAGAAAAATTTACAGGCCTTGAATTTCTAACAACAAACAAACTTGGTTCCGATAAATTGTCTTTTTTAAGACAAAGTTGGTAAAGTCTCTTAATAACGTAAATTGATATTTTGGTTTAATTTAAATAAGAAATTCTTTAAATAAAACTGTTTTAATGCTTCTTAAGGCCCATCTTCAAGCTGTGTGTAGTTTGAGTGAATGGGATTCCTGCTTTCAATTCATTATGTCCTACAGGTTTAAATCTATTTAACTATATAAACAAAAATAGATTCGATTCATAGAAAATGTTGTCTTTATACCCCTTAGTGTTAACAATTTTAATTGGGTTTTATAGTATGCATATTATCCAGTTTAATGATATGTTGTTAATTTATAATAGTAATATTTATTAATATTTATTGTTATAAATAAATTATATAATAATTGATAAAAAATTCAGTCTAATGGAAAATTGTTCATTGTTGGCTGTATGTTTTGACCATTATTATTTATATTACTGTTGTGACTAATACTGGTAATGTAATTATTGATTAATTGTAATAAGAATTAATAATGATTATAATGTTGTGATTGATAAATAATTATTATCTTCCAAAGTCCTTAATAACAGAGACAAGATGAGATCATTTCAAGACTGACAAACAACTTTGGCCTGTCTTATCTTTTGGGAATCCTCAAATCTTTTAGATTTGTAAATAATATTAGGGTCAGTTAGGCTAGCAGAAGGACAGCTTAGAGTAATTTGACCAAGGACAGGTAGAGCAAAAGAATAAGTAAACCTTTAGAGGTATTAGGTTTCATTGAAGGCAACTGTGGGGCAGAAGTGGACAAATCCAGGTGTGCACTAGGGATCCTAAGTGTTTTAGTGAGTTACCTAGGAATTTATTCTAATTTTGTAAATATAACACCTATAACAAATTATGAAAAAATTTCATTTTCATTGAACATCCAAATGATAGGTTCGCTGCTCTTACGGCAACCTAACAAAATCATTCTTCTTATGTATGTGATGTATGTACATGTATGAATGCCTGTGGCACATGTTGTTTGGATGAGTGTTGGCTTTTTGTGTTCAAAGTATGATTATGTTAATAGGACATGATATATAAAAACATTTGTCTCAAGTTACTTAAGTTGGAATTGCCCTTCCATCTTAAGATGCAAATTTATATTGAACAGCCAAAACAAGGTCGATTGCAACACAGGTTAATGGGTTATATGGTCAAGGAATTTAAAATAATGAATCTACACTGGTACAACCAAGTTTTCAGTGTATTAAAGTGTTGATAAGTTTTAGATGTTTAAAAA
>VZQC01011134.1:178109-213286 GCA_009823505.1 Rhizomys pruinosus | reverse complement strand
GGGTGAATTGTGAGATTACAACAATATGGACTGAACTATGGGAACCTTGGGTTGTTCAAAATATGAACATAGATACTTGAAAACCCACCTTTACAAGTGGGGCTCCCCCTCTTTTTGTAAAAGGATCCTGAAAGCCAAAGCTGTACCTATTCAGGCTTTCAGCTACTGGCCTTGCTTATCTCAAAAATTTATAAGTACCAGCCCAGGTGGCCACCCAAAGGCGGGCAACTTCCTCTCCCCTCTTACCAACCTAAGACAGGAGCCCTGAGGATGACAGGGTGTCCAAAGACGGGTAAGGAAGAGGGTCTTGTAGAGGTCGAACCTAAGACAGGGATGGTCACATAATCGGCTGCAGATGCCACTCTGCCTGATACTTATCCATACCTTCTTAATGTAAAGAAGGGGGATATGTAAGGAGCTGCAGGTTTTAGCTTGCTTATGCTGAGCTTGCTTACAAGGAAGTTGACTCTGTGAATTGTCACCTCGAGCCTTTTTCCAAGAGCTTGGTGCGGACGTGCAGTAAAAGCCACCAGCCTTTCTCAAGAGCTGGGTGCGGACATGCAGTAAAAGTCACCAGATACTCCAGCCCGATGTCTCAACTTAGTGATCTTGCAAAAACAGACCCTCCTCTGACGCCAGACCCTGTTTCACCCACCCCCTCCCCATTTCTTGCCTTCTGCAAAATAAATACAACAGCTTGTGCTCAATAAATTAGACTTTGACAACCTTTGCAAAGTCTCACTCTTCTCTCTCACCCATTATATTTCAGGTTTTGGGGTCTCCCTCGGGTACCTATCATTACATGACCTGAAGGCAGGGTCAGGGTTCCTAGCTGCCATGTGGGTGCTGGGAATCGAACCCAGGTCCTCTGCTAGAGCAGAGGATCTTAACCACTAAGCCATCTCTCCAGCCCCTAAAATTTTTTTTTTACTTTTACTTATGTATATGTGTGTATCTGTGTATGTGCAGGTGGCTGAGGTCAAAAGAAGGTGGCAGATCGCCAGGAGATGGAGTTACAGGTGATTGTAAGCTGCCTAACATGGATGCTGGGAACTGAATTTAGGTTTTCTGCAAGAGCAGCAAGTGTTCTTAGATGCTGAGCCATCTCTCCAACCTGTTAGCTTAATTTTCACCTTATAGGACCTGTCTCCAAATACAGTCACATTGGGGATTAGGGCTCAGGGAGAGGCGCAAATCCATCTATGCTGTGTGCTTAGGGTATAATCATGAGATAACGATGCAAAAATGAAATGAGCTTGTCACCGCCCCCTTTAGTTTTGCAGGGCAGCCAGGAAGAAGCATCGGGCTGGGCCAGGTGTTTGTTTGAACTTGATCCAATAGCCCTTTGTAACCCACAGCCCAAGTCTCTGGAAAATACTAGGGGAGGCTTGTAACAGGTGGGTCCAGCCCCCTGTTCCACTTTACACCAAATGTCCACCTAGGAAAGAGGATCTGATGTGTGCGTTGCCGGGATAAAGCAGAGCCTGTGAAGAGCAGAGGTAGAAGATGAGACCGCAAGTGGCTTCACCTCCCCCTCCTGTTCCAGAGGACCGAGCCCCCTCATTGTGTCTCTGCACTCTGGAGCAGGACAGGGAACAGCGAGGAGGGAAGGAGAGGAGAGAGGGTTAAGCCCGATGGGGTCCCTCAGTGTGATGAAACAGGAGCGGGGAGCCTGCCAAGAACAGGTCAGGTTCAAAACAGGAAAGCCCAGGGCAGTGATAAATGACCACTTCTCCATCGGTTTTACTCGGCTCTCTGGGGAAAGTGCTGGAGCCGGTCTCATTCCACATTCCCCCCCCCAAATCTTTTCGAAGAGGAAACGCAAACACGCACAATGCACCTTGCGGAGTTGCCAGAGCTTAATCTCTTCCAGGTGCCCAGATGCTAAGGTGATGGGGAAGCTGCAGCACATGCTGGCAGCCACAGGAAGAGGGCCTTGGAAGGGGCAGAAGTCACGTGGAATGCCTGAACAGCAGCCGGTTGCCCTGCAGGGCTCCAACTTCGCCGCCCCAGCTGGGGGTCCTTCCGGAACAGCATGAGGAAGCCTGTTTTCCCAGATACCCGTCGTTTACAGGATTTCTTCTAGAATGGCTGGCTTTCCCTCTGAATGCAGTGTACAACTCTGGGGGACCTCCATCCATTCTCACCTGCTTCCTGATTCAGGGTCTCCTGTAGGCCAGGCTAGCTTTGAACTTGTTTGATCCTCCTGGGTGCTAGGATATCAAGAACATGCCTCTTCTCCTGGTTTTATGGCATGCAGGCAATGGAACCCAGGGTTTGCTTCATGCTACGCATACACTCTATGGAATGAGCTACATTCCTAGCCTTATTCTTGTTTTTTTGAGACAGGGTCCCAGGTATCCCAGGCTGTCCTTGAACTCACTATGCAGCCCATGCTGGCCTTGAACTTCTGATCCTATTACCTCCATCTCCAAGTGCTAGTATTACAGCTCGTGCCACCATGCCTGGCTCCACCCATTCTTGTTTGTTTGTCTTTTCAGACCGGGTGTCCCTTTTGTAACTCAGACTGTCCTTGAAAATGGAGACAATCTTGCCTCTACTTCCCAAATGCTGGGATTACACGACTGTGCTATTCCATACATATACATATTCGGTCTTTTTGAGACAGAGTCTCCCTGTAGCCCCAGCTGGCCTGGAGCTTGCTATGTAGACCAGGCTGGCCTTGAACTCACAGAGATCCGCCTGCCTCTGTCTCCCAAGTGCTGGGATTAAAGGCATATGCCACTATGCCTGGCCCAGCTATAATTTTTAGAGACAGGGTCTTGCTATGCAACCCCAGTTGGCCTGGAGCTTGCTCTGTTTATGACTCTGGCCTTAAACTGAAGTGATCCTCCTGTCTCAGCTTCCTGAGAGCCAAGTCCCTTCTACTTGGTGTGTATACTGTAGACCCTCCTTGGCTTCTAGAAGCCCTTCCCCCCCCCTCCACTCTGTTGGGGTGACATTTGGGGTGACCTCAGCCTATCCTGCACTGGGACAGTATATCCTCAGGTACCATTTGGTCTTTCTTACTTTTTCTAACTAACGTGGCCCGTGGCATCCCCCCTGTTCTCCATCCTGCTCCATTTTGACAAGCATTTGAGAAGAAAACAGAAACACCCCTGAAGGCCTATGGCCAGAGTCCCAGAAGGGTTTTACCCTCTGCTGGGTTGCTGGGGGTTCCTCTACTGTCCTACAGGAGCTCTGTGTTAAGTAACTCCTGGTGACCCTGCCACTATTTCAGATCGGTCACTGGATTTGCTCTTGGCATGTCCCCACCCCCAAATGATTCTGCTCTTTGTTCTTGGGATCACGGCTGCAGATAGCAAAATGATCCCCTGTTTAATTTTTGGTATCAGGACCCCAGGCCTGGTCTTCACAGACTGAGCATTAAGTTAGAAGATTTTGTAGGACCTGGGGGAGGACTTTGGCACATATATATCTCACCTTATGGGGGTGAACTTTCGGAAGTTTAAATTACTGGGAGGGGAACCAGTGAGAGAAGTGACTCAGGCAAACATTGTTAATGAGTACCAAGCTGCTGAGGGAAAAGCAGCTGAGAGAAAGGACATTTCTATGGTGCCAAAATTCTATCCAAGTGGAAATTTGGAAATTACCCTGAGTGGAAAATTCCACCAGGGAAAAGTAACTTTATGAAATAAAAGTATGTGATCCAGTGACCAACTTAGCATCATTTGTAGAAAGACTCCAAGACATTATTGTCTTCCTGATGTCATGGGATGTGAAACATTCTTGGTCCAAATGATTACCTTTAATTCGAGCACCTTAATTTCTCAACCACGGCCTGAGTGTGCATGGAGCCTCGTGGCTTTTGTATTCTGTGGATTCTGCAGGAAATTGAACTGATAAGACCTGTGTACACAGAGAAAGAGACTGTAAGGAATTGGCTCACAGGCGTGGAGGCTCAGAAGTGGTAGCCAAGTCCTGCATTTGAAGGCCTTCAGGTCCCTATGTAGCCAAAGACAACTTTGAACTCCTCGTCCTCTTGCTTCTGACTTCCAAGTGCTGGGATTACAGGCATGTGTACCACACCCAGCTTCAACATTTTAAAGTATCTGGGGGGCTGGAGAGTGGCCTAGTGGTTAAGAGCGCCAACCTCTCTTACAGAGGACCTGGGTTCGATCCCCAGCACCCACATGGCGGCCGAGAACCGTCTGAAACTCCAATTCCAGAAGAACTCCAGTTCCAGGGGAATCCAACACCCTCTTCTGACCTCTGCGGCATTGCATGACACGGGTGCACAAACCTGCATGCAGACAGTACATTCATACACATACAGAAATAAATTTAAAAAATTAAAGTATGTGACTCCAGTTCCAGGAGAACTCCAGTTCCAGGGGAATCTGAGACCCTCTTCTGACCTCCGCGGCATCGCACGACACGGGTGCGCAGACCTGCATGAAGACAATACATTCATACACATAAAAAAAAAAAAAATTAAAGTATCTGAACACTTTCATAATGACTGGGTGGGAGTGAGGAAGGAATGAGCGAACCCTTGCCAATCGGAGTGAGCCCATAAGTGCATGTAGGCATTGGAGAGGATGAATGCCGACTCTGGGACAAAATCTCTCTGTTTTGGAGGCCCAAAGAATAACATCACAAGCTGGATTGAAGCCCCCCCCCCGAATTTGTATGTTGAAATCTCAACCCCTAATACTCCAGAATGTAACTGTCTTTGAATATAAGGCCTTTACAGAGGTAGCTAAGGTTAAATGAAGTCCTTGGAGGGGCCCCTAATCCACTGTGACTGATTTAAATGCAGATTGGCAGAGAGAAAAGATGTAGGCTGAACTGTTCCTTCTCCTCACCAGATTCATTCACCATTGTCTAGGCTTCACTTGAGGGAGGCTCAGCTCTCCCACAGGAAGGACAGTCCAGATGAGGCAATGTCCATACTCTTCTGTGCTTTCCAGTAGCGGGGACAAAATGAGCTGGCAGCTGGAGCCCACCCACCTTGGCGACAGCAGAAGGGAGACACAGGAAGACTCTGGGCTGCAGCTTTCTCAGAATTTTGATCACTGGGGCAGAATTAGCTTTGTTTGCCCTGTGCTATTAGTAAGGTTATATTTTAGCAATAAATTACAAAACAAAAAAGGTTTAAAATGATTTGCAGTTATTGAAAATACATGTATCATACAAAGGTGAAGCTAGGGATGAGGATTGATATCTGAGACACAGGATTAACATCCGAAGGCATAAACTCACTTCTAAAATGACATCATATAATTGAAGTAGTCTGGCTTTCACTAGAATGGAGATGAATGTTCATCTAACCTCCTTCAGTTAGCTAGAGCTACCTCACTGGGACAATTTACAGAACTTCTTTAGGCCACATTTCCCTCATCTGAAAATGGGCAGAATACCTCTTACCTTGCAGAGTTATGGGGAAGATTCTGGACACAGAACTCTGGCTAGATACAGACAGGGTAGGTGTTATTACTGGTGCTATTTGTGGGGAGCAGTGAAGGCGATGGAATGTAGAAGGGGAGTACAGATAAATATGAAAGAGATCTTATTTCAGAATGTGGGGTGCCACATTAAAGGACAGGGAAACGGAATTTTAAAAATGTAAAAACCACAAGCCATATGAATATTAATGAATTTGACTATGTAAAAAATATAAATTCTTCGGGGTAAAGATCACTAAGAACACAATCAAAGGAGGGATGAACTGGGAGGGTCACTTTCAATTTATATCAAACAGAGCTTCTGGCCAAAGGAAGATGTCCTTCTGTTGGACAATGACCTGTGAGAAGTTCAGAAAAGAGGACCAGGGAATATACAGGACACAGTTCTTCTGGTTTCTTTTTTAAAATATTTTTATTTATTTATTACTTTTTATGCATATGAGTGTACTATCTGCATGTAGGTTTGTGCACCTGTGTCTTGCAATGCTGCGGAGGTCAGAAGAGGGCATCAGATTCCCCTGGAACTGGAGCCAAAGATGGTTCTTAGCCGCCATGTGGGTGCTGGGAATCGAACCTGGGTCCTCTGCAAGAGCAGTCGGTGCTCTTAACCACTGAGCCATCTCTCCAGCCCATCTTCTGGTTTCTTAACGGCCTAGCTCAACCGTCTGTCTCTGTTTTCCGTGTGTCCTCAGACTTGCTGCATCTTCTTGTCACCCCTTCGGAGTATTCACATTCCAGCCATGTGTGACTGGCCTAAGACTTTAATCACATATAGTCACTAAGAATGCATTCACTGACTTGCTGTATTGGGGACTTGAGCCGGCGTGACAATGTTCTATATACTGTGTGGTTAAAACAATGTAAACGTCTCACAGTTTTGGAGATGAGAGGTTGGAAATGGAGGGTGTCAGCAGGCCAGGAGCCCTCTGGGGGGGGGCTCTTCTTTGTCTCTTCCTGGTTCCAGGTGCCCCTGGATTGCTTGCTGTGGCTGTGTAACTCCAACCTCTGCCTCTCTCCATAAGGTTTCCTTTGTGTCTGTGTTCTCTCGCCTCATAAGGACACTAATTGTTAGATTTAGGGCTCATTGTCTAACCTGATGACTCAATCTCAAGATCCTGACTAATTACATCTGTAAGACTTATTTTCAAAGCTTACCACATTCTAACATTCTGGATGAGTATGAATTTTGGAGAGGCATTTCCCAACTGTTCCGCAGACCTTTTCAGTTACAAGTTATAAAAAAGTTCTGCCGGGGGCTGGAGCGATGGCCTAGCGGTTAAGAGCGCCGACCGCTCTTGCAGAGGACCCGGGTTCGATCCCCAGCACCCACATGGCGGCCGAGAGCCGTCTGAAACTCCAATTCCAGGAGAACTCCAGTTCCAGGGGAGTCCGACGCCCTCTTCTGACCTCCGCGGCATTGCACGTCACAGGTGCACAGACTTGCATGCAAACAATACATTCATACACATACGGAAATAAATAAAATTAAAAAAAAAAAAAGTTCTGCCAGGCTGGAGAGATGGCCTAGCGGTTAAGAGCACCGACCGCTCTTACAGACGACCCGGGTTCGATCCCCAGCACCCACATGGCGGCCGAGAACCGTCTGAAACTCCAATTCCAGGAGAACTCCAGTTCCAGGGGAATCCAACACCCTCTTCTGACCTCCACAGCATTGCACGACACGGGTGCACAGACCTGCATGCAGACAGTACATTCATACACATACAGAAATAAAACAAACAAAAAAAAATTCTGCCTAGGTAACTTAACTTATTGGTAGCAGTCTTCCTTCCTTCCTTCCTTCCTTCCTTCCTTCCTTCCTTCCTTCCTTCCTTCCTTCCTTCCTTCCTTTCTTTCTTTTTCTTTGACAGGGTCTTACTATGTAGTCCTGGCTCCTGGCTGGCTTGGAACCCACTATGTAGATCAGGCTGGCCTTGTACTCAAAGAGCCTGCTTCTGTTTCCTGAGTGCTAGAATTAAAGGTATATACCACCATACCTGGTTTTGGTAGCAATCTTACGAAGATATCCTAGTCTCTGTGTCTATCAGCAAACTATGTATAGCCCTTACTTAGATTAGGCTACATGACACGTGCCCATCTCTATATCACTGTGGGCGGGCCTGAGCATATGCCTCTCTCTAGAGCTGGAAGGATGTCCAGTTTCCCTGAAGGCGTACAACGGAGGTGCAGGCACGGGACCAAAAGAAGGACGAACAGGTATGAGGTGGCAAAAAACACCATCCATGGTGGTCCTCCATCATAGGTGAGCCCTCGGAGGGCAGTGACTATTGTTATCCCAATTGTATTCCAGAGCCTTTTCCAGAGAACAGAAGACACTCAAATAAATATTTGCTAAATTGGTTTTGAATTTTAACATGATTCAATCTCTGAGGGCTTTACCCACTATCAGTCTCAAACTCAGCATTTGATACAGGGTGATCCTTGTCTGTGGAGACATTGCCCTGTCTAGGTAGACCAGATGGCCTTTAAAAAAAATTATTTAATTAAACTATTAGGCTTCCTATATTGTAAATCATCACAGGATAGTTCCAACAGAACTGTGGGAGTCTTAGAATAACAGTCATTTGTTGGGGGTCATCAGGAAGAACACTGGTGGTATCTTTGACTCTGCCACATAATAGACACAGCATGGTAAATTCTTGAATTCATCCATGATACTGAATGCCTGCTCATATGATAGTAATTCTTACACAGATGATCATAGGTAACTTTTTCTTCTCCACCTTCATCTTTCAGGATTTGTTTGTGACTAGCATCAAATTCTGCCTATCACCCACCGCAAAGACAAAAAGTTTAGTAAGAAAGATCCATTTGGTAGACAGATGTTAGCCTCTTGGCAGTCTCTGGGACAGCTGAACACAGGGAACTGGTTTTCTAGGTGACCCTGTGAGAATGTGGCTCTCTGGCTTTCTCTTCTCAAAGCTGCTGGTGGATTGTGACTTTTTGTGTGTGTATATCTTTTCTTTCTTTTTTTTCCAGATGGTAATGGAGATTCAATTTATTGCATGCTGCGAGTCACTTTTATAAGCAAAATGATGTCATCTCTCAGAGCCAATCACAGACCCAAGTGTCCCCCCCCCCCAGCATCATGTGCCTGGGCCACGAGTTGCTCCCTTATGAGGTGGGATCATAGGAACCCCATGACTTCCATATTGTGTCCTGAGGGATGCTACCTGCAATCTGAAAACTAGCCCCTAATTCAAACTGGATCTTCCCGTGTGTGTCTTTTCAAGTCAGAGTCTCATTCATGCTGGGCATGGTGGCAAGCTCCTTTAATCTCCCTCAGGGGGCGGAGGCAGGTGAATCTCTTCTTGATAGAGAGCAGCCTCATTGGCGTAGTGATTTCCAGGCAAGCTGGGACTAGGGGGACCCTGTCAAACAAAACAAAATGAATAAATAAAAACAACAAAATAAATTAGGTAGCTGTAGTTGGCCTGGAACTTGCTATGTAGACCAGGCTGGCCTTGATCTCACAGAGATCTGCCTGTTTCTGCCTCTCAAGTGGGAGTAAAGACTTGTGCCACCACACTTGGCAAACTATTCATTCTTACAAACATCCGTATAAGGAGCCATGGATTGGCTCAAAGTACAGCAGGAGAGAAACACAAGTGGGAGGTACACTGAGAAAGGGACCATGCTCCATCCCTGCCCTAATGTACATGTGTCAATACAGGTTGGAGTACTGTTATCCTCATGTACCCTGAAGCCTGGGTGCAGAATGTGACATTCTGGGTTGACACACATGTTGTCCAGTGGTTTAGCCCGAAGTGTTATGCCTTAATCACCCATAGAAGGGACTTGTTTTCCAAGCATCTGAAGAAGGGTCCTGCCTAGAGGGAGAAATCAGACAGCCCTTAAGGCAAAAGCTGGATTTAGGAACTGCGCTGTGGAGTTGGATTTGCTGACCTAGATGTAGTTTGAAGCCCACAAAGCTCATAGTGCAGCAGGACTCTTTCTTGGCTGGGGGTGATGTTGCAATGAGTGGGTTCTCAGCAGAAGTCTGAAGAAATCAGAGGCAGAGTGACAGCCCCAAGACCACTGCTCCCAACATCACCCCAGGACCTTCCTGTTTGTTCCATGGGTGGGAGAAGGAGAGAAAAGGAGATCTGCGTGTAAGCACTACTGTGTTCTCAAAAGGAAAAAGCCCGGGGGTGAGTTTGAGCTGTGTGCCCAGTCCACACATTCTGGTCAATTATTTTTAGAGTGAGAATGCAGAATCAGCCACAGAAGCCAAAAAAATTTTGGAAATTTGGCTTAAAACTGTATGAATTGGAGGCTGGCGAGAGGGCTCGGCAGTTAACAGCACTTGCTGCTCTTTCAGAGAACCTGAGTTTGGTTCCCAGCACCCATGTCAGGTGGTTCACAGCTGCCTATAACTCTAGGTCCATAGGATCTGATGTCATCTTCTAGCCTCTCCAGGTACCCACACACGGACATACATCCACACACAGACACACACATATGCAAACACACACGCACACACACACACACCCCAATACATACATTAAAATAACAAAGCCTGTGTGAATCAAGTTCTAGTTCTCCCTTTCATTGCTAATTTACAAGAGGAAGACTCCATCGGTAACATAGAGGTTGAAAGGTCTGTGAGCAGTGAGGCCTTCCCATAAGACACAGCAGGTAAAACACCTGTCTCCTCACACCCAACTAAAATGAGAGGAAGAGCACTTTGTGTGAGCACCAGTTCTCTACAAGGGAGGCAAAAGCAGAGAAGGCATCAAAAAGTTTTTCAAATAGGATTCGAATCCCAGCACTGGAAAAATGAAAATTCAAGCTGGAAATTTGTTGAAGAGATAACTAGCTTCAAATATCTCAGAAAAGGATGTCAGACAGGGAAAGTCAAGAAGACAAGCCAGCTGTATTCCCGAGTATCCCCAAGGGCTTAGGACAGAGGCACCAGGTACTGATGACCATCTATGGCTGTGATAGAAGAACACTGCTCAAGTTTCCATGAGATGCCAAGATCCCTGAGCCTGTCCCCAGCCAGGGTGGCCAGGTACTGTCCTCCATCAGGAGTGAACGTCAACATTCCAGCCAGCGAGCCTTCCATTCTCCCTTCCCACACTGGGCACTAGCCTTGGGCAGACACATTTATAACCCCTCAGGGGTCACAGACCTCCTTTGGGAAAATAGACATTGAGAGACGGTCATGAAAGTGTCCCAGTGTTACCAGGGAAACTGAATTCACTCAATTTCCCTCCTTGGGGTTCTTAGTTTTGTTAATAAAAGAATTTAGAAGCCGGGTGTGGTGGCGCACGTCTTTAATCCTAGCACTTGGGAGGCAGAGGCAGGCGGATCTTTGTGAGTTCAAGGCCAGCCTGGTCTACAGAGTGAGTTCCAGGTCAGCTGGGGCTACAGGGAGACCCTGTCTCGAAAAGACAAAAATAAATAAATAAATAAATTAATTAATTAATTAATTAAATTAAATTAAATAATTTAGAAATAGAAAGGAGCTCAAGGACAATTTTATTAGAGTTTGGGAAAACAAACAAACAAACAAACAAACAAGGCAAGCAAGCTGTAGATCTCAGAGGCTGCCAGGAAGGGAAGAAGAAAGAAAGTCACGGCTTTTAAGTTAGAGTCCAAGAAAGCAGGCAGATTCAGCAATAGAGGTTGGGAAGCCACCACATGGTGGAGAAGGGGTTGGGTCAGAGAAAATGTGAGAAACCCAAAGGTCAGGGAAAGCAGGCCCTGACTTTGGCTAGTATTCAAAGAGAGAGAGAGAGAGAGAGAGAGAGAGAGAGAGAGAGAGAGAGACAGAGACAGAGAGAGACAGAGACAGAGAGACAGAGAAAGAGAGACAGAGAGAGAAAGAAAAAGAAAGAAAGAAAGAAAGAAAGAAAGAAAGAAAGAAAGAAAGAAAGAAAGAAGGAAAGAAAGTTAAGCTTTCTGAGTTCTCAGCAAGCTCTGCAACACTCCCTGACAGGTGCTCTCTAAGCAGCTGTAAGGCGGAGGGGCTTCTGGAAAGCACATGCACATTATCTCATTAGAGGGGTAACTTATTATTCCTTACGTCTCCTCAGCATGTCTTCAAGTGAATTAGCTTTCCTGGGATGGGTTCCTGGCCAGCTGATTGACAGGTCCAGCTGGATTAACTCTTAAGGGGAAAGAAAATAGTATTTAATGTTCTAATCTTTGGATCAGACCAGAATGTCATGTGTCTACCCAGGGCCAGCGGTATTCCATTCCATTCTTTCAACCAGGAGGCTTAATGTTACCAGGAAGAAACTCATCCTCAGTGGCCTTAAGGCTACTGGAACACCAGGGCACCTGTCCCTGTCTGATTACTCATTCCTTTTTTAAAATTTTTTTTCCAGACTTCATTCACTTTATTGAGATAGGGTCTCCCTTGATACCCCACCACACCAGCTCACTTAATTTTTTTCATTAAAAAAAAAAAAGCTCTAGGTAGTGGCCACAGCTGGAGCCTGGGCTCTCTGTACTGAGACTCTGGTCTTCACAAGATGGTCAGTGAATTCCTGATAGGGAGACTTGGTGAAGACTGTCTCTTTCCAAAGGTCTGGAGTCAGGTAGCTGTAGGTCTTAGAGATGGCATCAAAGGTGGCCTTGGCGAAATTGCCCAGGGTGGCAGTGTAGCCCCTGGCTGATGTGTAGCAGTCATCAATACCAGCCATCATCAGTAACTTCTTGGGCACAGGAACAGAGACAATGCCAGTACCTCTTGGGGCAGGGATGAGGCTCACCAGTACAGAGCCACAGCGCCCTGTCACCTTGCATGGGACGGTGTGGGCCTTGCCAATCTTGTTTCCCCAGTAACCTCTCTGCACAAGTACAATGGAAAGCTTAGCCAAGATGATGGCCCCTAAAATTGCAGTGGCTACCTTCTTGGAGCACTTAACACCCAGACCAACATGACCATTGTAATCCCCAATGGTGACAAAAGCCTTGAACCTGGTCTGTTGGCCAGCCCGGGTCTGCTTCTGCACTGGCATGATATATTTTTTGTTGTTGTTGTTTTTTCGAGACAGGGTCTTCCTGTAGCCCCAGCTGTCCTGGAACTCACTCTGTAGACCAGGCTGGCCTTGAACTCACAAAGATCACCCTGACTCTGCCTCCTGAGTGCTAGGATTAAAGGAGTGCGCCACCATGCCCGGCTCACTGGCATGATCTTTAACACCTCATCCTTAAGGGATGATCCCAGGAAGAAGTCAATAATCTCAGATTCCTTAATAGATAGGGAGAACAGGTAGATCTCCAGGGATTTGATCTTCATGTCCTTGACTAGGTGGCCCAGCTTGGTGACTGGGATCCACTCCTTGTCTTCAGCTTTGCCTCCACAAGCCCCACGGCCCCGACCACAGCCCTGGAGACCACTACCAAATCCTCCACGGAAGCTGCCACAGCTTCACAAGCCTGGGCCCCAGGATCCTCTGGGGCCTCCCACTGCACCGGCATCACCCGCCAAAGCATTAAGCCAGTGGGCCCCTGAGGACGCCTAGAGGGGGGGTCTTCCGTGGGTGGGGACTGCCTGATGTCCACAGATTCCACGGCACTGGCAGCGGGCGAGTGAGGAGACAGAGGGACTCACGTGTTTCCAACATTTTCTTTTTAACATAGGGTCTCATTATATAGCCCAAGTTGACCTTAAATTCAAGATCCTCCTGACTCAATATCCCTAGTGCCGAGATTTCCCGTGTGTAATACTGCTTGGGTTTGAAATCTATGAGATTTTTAGTATGTCCTCAAATATGGATAGATGATGGCAAAACAGATCATTTGTGAAAGTCTGTAGTGTGAGAGACGGAGACCAACACGAACTGGAAGAAAGAGGAACTGGGTGCTCGAGGGATGATTCAGTGGTTAAAAGCCACTTGCTGTTGTTGCAGAGGACCCTAGTTCTGTTCCTAGTATCCACGTGAGGCAGCTCACAACCATCTGTAAGTAATTCCAGCTCCAGAGGATCAGAACCCAAATCTGGCCCCTAAAGTTGCCCATACTCATGTGCACATACTCCTTTTTTTTTTTTTTTTTGTCTTTTCGACAACAGGGTCTCCCTGTGCCCCAGCTGTCCTGGAACTTACTCTGTAGACCCGGGGCTGGCCTTGCAACTCACAACGATCCGCCTGCCTCTGCCTCCCAACGTTGCTCGTGATTAAAGTTGTGCGCCACAACGCCCAGCTGGACAACATACTCCTGACGAGAGACATCTATTATTGTTTTAATTAATTGGGGCTGGAGAGATGGCCAGCAAGGAGCCACTGGTTGCTCTTGAGAAGACCCAGGTTTAGACTCCTAGCACCTACACAGTGGCTAACCAACTGTCGGAAGTCCCGTTCCCGGGAATCTGATACCTCTTCCGACTCCTTTGGGCCTTGTATTACACAGGTATTGCATTTGCATACATGCAGGCAATAACCTCATTACACATAAAAAAAAAATGTATTAAAATTAGCCGGGCGTGGTGCGCACGCCTTCACTTTAATCCTAGCAACTGGGAGGCAGGAGGCAGTGCGGATCTTTGTGAAGTTCAAGGCCACAGCTGGGTCTCAGAGTAGTCCAGGACAGCTGGGGGCTACAGGGAGACCCTGTTCAAAGACAAAAAAAAAAAAAAAAAAAAAAAAAATTAAATTAAGCCCAGGTGATAATTTTAATACCCAGCCTTGGAGGCTGAGTAGGTGGATCTCTATGAGTTTGAGGCCCGCCTGAGCTACATAGTGAATCCCGGCCACGATGAGGGTTACAGGGAGACCCTGTCTTCAAAAAGGACAAATACTAAATAAAATTATTAAAAAACATTTAATGAAATTAACTAACAATTTCAAAGGGGGCTTGGCATGGGACCAGAGAGGACAAGAACTTGCCCCAGGAAAACGGGACACAGGCACGACCAATGGCTCAGGGCTCCTTGGGTGTATGTATACAGTTGAAGCTGCCTGTCTGCATGTATCCTTTGGCTGTAATGATGCTCTCTGTTGGGCTCTGCCAAATAATATTACTCAATCCATAAAGCTCCCTCCTTTCCATATGGTTCTTCGGGGGAAAAAAGAGGGGGAGGGGGCTTGGGATTTCAGGTTTAATTGCGTTAGATTTAGCGTGCTGCTAGCATACACAAGGGCACCGAGTTTCATCCGGCAGCAAGAAGAAAGGATGCGGTGGGTTTGCGGCCTGCGAAATCTAGCACTCTGCTTCTGCGAGAGAGGTTGGAGAGAGGAGGATCAGACATTCATAGGATCCTGTCTCATTTAAAATAAAAAGAGATCAATGTTCCCACACCGGGGAGTCGAACCGGGGCAATCCTCGGAAGAGGGGGCGTGGTAGAATGTAAGGGTGCGATTGGGTGGGATGGTGAACACTACAGCATTGTAGTCTGGACACTCATTTTGATCAACTTTGATTGAAACAAACAAAAACCTGTCACCCCCCACTGGATGGTGTGCGGGTGTAGGTGTTTGGTCACAACAGCCTGCAGATAGGCTTTGCATGAAGGAAGCTTGTTCTCACGGATTATCATTATAGCTAAAATGAAAAAAAAAAAACTGAGAGAAAAGATGCAGGACAGTTATGCAGAATGCATGATTGGGATGGGGTGGGGGTGGGGGGGAGGGGACAGGGAAATTAAGCCTGAACTGAATTGTAAAAATGTATGAAATGCAAAAGCATCCCTAAAACCTAACTTTAAAAACAAAATAATAATAATAATAATTGTGATTTGGCCTGAAAAAAAATAAAACTAAAAATAAAAAATAAAATAAAATAAAAGAGATAGCACTAGAGAAGATGGGCAATAAAAGAAAGAGGGGGACATCTCTGGCAGGGCCAACAAAATAAATATGCCTGGAGAGCTAGACTAGAGCAGTAGATTTCTGAGTCCATGAAACTCAAGAACATGGTGGTCTCTAGTTGAGTTCTCCAAAGCAGCTGCTGGAGCCACATTTGGATGGCAAGGATGAGGGGGAAGAGACTGAGGGCAACTGGAGCTGTGTCACAGGTCGAGAAGGCCATGGCAGTGCTGAAGGAGGTGTGGGTGAAGAGTTGTCCCCAGTGCAGCCCAAGCGGTCAAGGCTTTATTCCTGTCGTGGTCGGTGGTTGGGCCCTCCTAGGCTGGGTATGCCCTTAAAAAAGGCAGCAGAATACGGCCGAGCCAAAGCCCAAGGAAGCAGAGTGGAGTCAGCAGGTCCTCCCTCCCTACCTCCCTGAACGTGAACCTCGATGCCCAAGTCTGTCGCTTTTTAACTATAGAAATACAAAGAATAAAAAAGAAGTTCGGAAAGTTGACCTGTGAGAATAGAAACTGTAAATTCGATTCGATGGAGGGGCCGGAGAGAGTTGGGCAGCGGGTCCTCCCGGGACGGAGAACGTTGAAGATAAAATGTTGAGATGAAAAAGTATTCTGGTTTTTTTTTTTTTTTTTTCTGGTGGTAGAGGGGAGAATGATCATGGAAAGGCAAGAAGAAGGCATAACAGGGCCATGTGGGCATATAAAAATGTGGAGCCGTTGAGAGCGTCTTTACATTCTAGCCTGGGGAGCTGGCATGGAGGCAGCGCGGACTATTGTAAAAGTCCCCAGGACCGACCTGGATCCATGCGAGACCTTGTTTCAAAAAGAAAACAAAAAAAAAAAAAAAAAAAAAAAACAAAGCCGCGGCGTCGGTTGGCCCATGCCTTTATTCCTAGTACTGGGGAGGCAAGCGGCGCACGGGGGATCTTTGTGAGTTTTCAAGGCCAGCCTGCTCCTCGGTCTACAGAGTGAGTTCCAGGACAGCTGGGGCTACCGGGAGACTCTTCTTTTGCTCTTCGAAAAATATCAAAAAAAAAACAACAAAAAAAAAAAACAACAAAAGAAACAGCCAAAATGACACCAATGAACCAACACACCCACACCACACCCCACACACAACACACACAGTTTGTGAAAGACCAACACATAGGTTCAATTTAGGAGAGTTGTTGATGGAGCAAAAGCAAACAGCGTTCAATTAGAGAAAATAGAAGCAGCGTGTTGTGCACACACCCTGCTCCACACAGGGAGCACGCTAATGCTGAAGGCCTAGGGACACTTTCCGGTTGGTGCCCCCTGGGCTACAGCGGTTAGATTCCCGTCTTGATTATTTTTTTTTTCTTTTTTTTTTTTTTTTCTTGTCTTTTTGAAATTAAAAGGTTCCCCGTAGACCCAGCTGGCCTGGCACTTCCTATGTTTACACACCCCAGGCTGGGCCTTGACTTTAACTAACAGAGATCCAACGACTTCTGCCTCTGCCTCTTGAGGCTGGGATCATCAAAGGTTTTTGTGCAACCCCCATGCCCAGCACGACCCTGTCTGAAAACAAATAAAAAAATAAAAAAAATCTTTTTTTTATAATTTTATTTATTTCTGTATGTGTTACGAAATGTACTGTCCGCACCGCAGTCTGTTGCACCCCGTGTCGTAGCCTCAATCGCCGCGGGAGTTAGAAGTGGGCATCGAGGATTCCCCTGGAGATGGTAGTTAGTTCTCCCTGGAGGTTGGAGTTTCAGACGGTTCTCAGCCGTCCATGTGGGTTGCTGGGATCGAACCCGGGTACTCAGCAAGACCTTCCAGCGGTTCGACGCTCTTACCTGCTACTTAGGCCATTCTCTCCAGCCCCGGAAAACAAATCTTTTAAGTAGACAGAGAAAGAAAGAGAGAGGGAGAGAGAAACAGGAAGTCATGTTGTAGAGAATAATAATCCAAGATGTTTTTGAAAGGTCACGTATTTTTAGATTGAAAGGGCCTAAGTGTCTTACCCAATGAATGAAAAGTAAAAATCCCCCAAATAAGGCATAGAATTGTGAAATTTCAGGACACTGATGAATAAGATTATAGACAGATGAACAGAATTAGAATGCCTGAACTTTCAGCTCTAACACTGAGAGGCTAGAAGATGGTGCAAGACTGATGATGCCTTAGGGCTGGTGAGATGGCTCAGAGCATAAAGCCACTTGATGCTGAGCCCAGACAACCAAAGCTTGAACTCTGGGCTCCACAGGGTGAAGGAGAGAACTGACTTCTGAAAGTTGTTCTCTGACTTCCACACATGCACCCTCATGCATACATGCACACTAATAATCACAAATGTGAGCTGCTCTGTGTAGGTGCTATGAACTGAGCCCTGGGTCTTCTGAAAGAGTAGCATGTGCTCTTAACCACCGAACCATCTCTTCAGCCTCCAAGTCAGCATCATATATAAATATCCCATGCTAGTCTCAAGCCCGTCACATAGTCTTCAACTCCTGATCTACTGCTTCTAACTCCCGAATGGTGGGATGCACTACCATGCTTAGCAGAGCCCTTAAATAATGTGGTTTCCAATCTGTATACAGCCAAAGTACACACAAATGTGAAGGTTAAACAGATATATATATATATATATATATATATATTTATTTATTTATTATGAGTATACTATCTGCATGTAGGTTGGTGCGCCTGAGTCGTGCAATGCCACGGAGGTCAGAAGAGGGCATCGGATTCCCCTGAAATTGGAGTTACAGACGGTTCTCAGCTGCCATGTGGGTGCTGGGAATTGAACTCTGGGTCCTCTGCAAGAGCACTTGGTGCTCTTAAACAATGAGTCATCTCTCCAGCCTGGAGAAATTTTTTTTTTTTTTGCATTTTTGAGACAGGGTCACCCTTTAGTCCCAGCTGGCCTAGAGCTTACTCTGTAGACCAGGCTGGCCTTGAACTAACAGAGATCCGCCTGCCTCTGCCTCCCAAGTGCTAGGATTAAAGGCACGTGCCACCACGCTCGGCCTGGAGACATATTTTTAAAAAGACATTCAGAAATGTCAGGTTTTGAACTTTTCTCTCCTTAGCAGTCTTTCTTTGGTGACTTCTGAATGATATGTTTCATTCGAATGGACTAAATAAATCATAATGTAGGAAAACAAAAGAGTGGAGATCAGGAGGCTGCAGTCTGGAGGTCTCTAGGATGCCTTCCAGGAAAAGAGAAGCTATTGATAGATGGCCTGCTGGGTTTAGATACGCTGGGGAAGCTCTGCGTCTGGAAGAATCTGCAAAGCATATTCTGGGAACAGAATGCACAGAAGATGGAGCAATATTTATCTGCAGGGTAAACAAAACAAAACAAAAGCTTGTACCAGATCGGAATCACAATCCTAGCAGAGAATGGTCAGACCATCACACATGCTGATTACTGATTCAGCCAAATATTGGGGTGGAAGCAGATTAAGAGCATGGGGAAGGAAACGAAAGGGCCACCTCCTTAGTTTCCGGGAACACAATAGATAAATCAAACAACAGCTGGTTTGGTGCCACGGGCCTGTCATCTTGGCAATCCCAGCATTTAGGAGGTAGAGGCAGGAAGATTAGGAGTTCAAGGCCAACTTCAGCTACATAGTGAATCCAGAGCTACATGACACCCTGACTAAAACAACAACAACAACAACAACAATAACAACAGCAGCAGCAACAGCAACAGCAACAATAAACAAACTTTTAGGTTTGATTTTTCCATTTTTTTTGGTCTTTTTAAGACAGGGTCTCCTTGTAGCTCTGGCTGTCCTGGAACTCGCTTTGTAGACCAGGCTGGCCTTGAACTCAGAGATCTGCCTGCCTCTGCCTCCCAAGTGCTGGGATTAAAGGCATGCACCACCATGCCCAGCATGATTTTTCCTTTTTTTTTTGGTCCTTTCAAGACAGGGTCTCCCTGTAGCCCCAGCTGTCCTGGAACTCACTCTGTAGACCAGGCTGGCCTTGAACCACAAGAGCCGCCTGCCCGCTTCAGGCCTCCCAGTGCTAGATTAAAAGGTGTGCACCAACCCACGCCCCGCCCGGATTTTGATTTTTCCTTTTTTATTGTTTTTTTTATTTAAAAAAAATGTTTTTGTTTTAAATTTTTTTTTTAAGGACTTTTAATTATTTCTTTCCTGTTGATAATGTGTAGAATGGGCTGTCTGCAATGCAAGGTTGGTGCACCCACGTGCCCGTGCCATGCTAGCGGAGATCAAGGAGAAGGGTGTCGGCTCGCCCCTGGAACTACTGGAGTCTCCGGATGGGAGTTTCAGGACAAGTGCTCGGCAGCCACAATGTGGGTGCGGGAGATCGAACCCGGTCCTCTGTAAAAGATCAGTCGGGGGGGGGGAGCGGCGCTCCTTAATAAAACCACTAGGCCTTTCCTCCCAGCCGCCCAGCCCCAGCCCCCATCGCTCCCACCCGTCCTCCACCCCGAGGTTTTCCTGTTTCCTTTTTTTTTTTTTTTTCCGTTTTTAAAAAAAAAAACAAATTACAACTTTTTTTTTTTTTGGTCTTTTTGCAGGGGGTGTTTCCTGTAGTCCCAACTCACTATGTAGCCCATAGACCTCACAGAGATCCCTCCCGCCCAATCTTCCTCCTTCCTGAGTGCGGGCTTAAAGGGTACAAACAAAGCAAAGCACCCACCAGGGCACCAGGTCCCTCTGGTTGCCTTAGTTTTATTTGGCACTTTTATTTTGATATTATGTGTGTGGATGTATGCATGCCATAAAGTGTGGTGTGGTGTGGTGGGTGTGGTTGTGTTGGTGTGTGGTGTGTGTGTGCAGATCAGAGGACAACTTACGGGAACTACTGGCACTGTGTCCTTTCTGCCACTGATCCAGGGACGGAACAGAGACAGGTTGTCAAGGGCTTGGTGGCAAGATATGCCTAATCACTACTGGCAAGGTGAAACTCACTCACGCACTGGGCCCAATCCCCTGATCTGTTTCTCTTTTCTTTATTTTGTTGGGTGTTTTTGAACAGAGTTTCCCCCCCCTCTAAAATCCCCACCTCACCCTCTAGCCCACAGGCCAACCTGGAACCACTGATGTAGACCAGCTGGCCTCCATCTCAGAACTACTTTCTTCCACTGTCGTCCTGAGTTCTCTGGGATTAAACACAGCAATCAAGCATAGACCATGAAATAAAAAGAAAAAAAAAAAAAAAAAAAAAAAAAAAAATTTTTTATTCTTTTTTTCTTTCGGCGGGTTCGGGGCGGGGGTCTTTTGTGACGGGTCTCCCTGTCATCCTGTAGCCTCGCTGTCCTGAAGGAACTCTCTATGTAAGAAAGACCAGGCTGCCTTGAACTCTAGAGATCCACCTGCCATCTGCCTCTGGCCATGAACTCATGAGATTCCACCTGGCCCTTCTGCTTCTGTCTGCCCTCTTGCCTCCCAATGCTGGGATCACAGACAGGCGTGCACCGAAGCACCAACCAGCAAAGACACCACAAACCCCCGCGTGCAACACCACAGACAACAAAAGAACATCACCACACAAACCAACCACCACCACACAACCTAAAAACTGTCACCACCACAATAAAAACCTGTGACCCAGTGCATATTTATTTTGAGACAGGTTCCCCCAGGTTCTTCACTAGAAAATAATACAAATAAATTAAATATAAATAAATAAAAAATATAAAAATTTTTTTTTTTTAAAAAAAAATAAAATAATAAAGCACACATCTAAAAAAATAGCCAGACCCCCGATAGAAGAAAAGAATAGCTCCAGCTGTCCGGGCACTCACTCTGTAGACCAGCTAAAATCCGGCCTCCATAAAAAATCCCCCCCCTGAATTATCCCCTCCAACTACAAAAAATCCTATCCTAAAAAAGCCTAAAAAAAATCCTCCAAGTCCACAACAACAACTCTAAAAAATCCTAATCAAATAAAAAAACACAGCCAAGGCTAAAAAAAGGCAGAGCTAAAGAACCGAAAAACCAAAGGCGGATAAAAAAATCCAATCCTATCCTCCAAAAAAATCCAATCCTAAAAATCCTTAATACTCCTCCAACTCACACAACTTACTCACAACACAACTCACAGTGGATTATCCATGATCCTATTCCATCCTGTATCCTCCTGCCTCCCAAGTGCTGGGGACTAAAGACATGTGCCACCATACTCAGCTAACTTAATTTCTTGTTTTGGGTTTTGTTTGTTTTTTTTGGTTTTTTTTTTTTTTGGTCTTTTTGAGACAATCTCCCTATAGTCCCACAGCTTGTGCCTGAATTCACTCCTGTAGACCAGGCTGCACTTGCGCGCAGAGACGAAAGATCCCCTCTCCTCTCCTACCTCGCTGCCCTCCGAGTGCTAGATTAAGTTCATGTGTACCACAGCACACCGGCAACTTTCATTTTTTTTAACAGGGCTTTCGTAGGTAGGCTCCGAGGGGGCCAAATTGGGTTGCCTTTGGGCCCAACTGGGGATGACGTGCTGGGTCGAAGTCAGCAGCAAGGCGCTCATGTTTGCATTTTATTGTAGTTGAAAGTGCCTATCCACTTGCGGGGCAGAGGCAGGCGGCGAGTCTTTGAGTTCAAGGCCAAGGGCCGGTCACAGATGGAGTTCCAGGGCAGCTGGGGCAACATGGGAACCCTGTCCGAAAAAGACAAAAATAAATAAATAAAAAATAAATAAATAAATATAATAAATAAAGTGCATTAGCTAAAGCACCATTAGTGGTGTTGCAGAGGTGGCTGATTCATGCAAGACTGGATTTTGGTTCCCGCCCACAACAATGGTGGCCACAACCATCTGTACTCCAGTTCCACAGGAAGTCCAACATCCTCTTTGTTTTTTTTTTTTTTTTTTTGGTCTTTTTTGAGACAGGGTCTCCCTGGAGCCCAGCTGTCCCTGGAATTTGGCCTGTAAGACCCAGGCTGGGCCCGTGAACTCACAAAGATCGCCTGCCCGCCTCTGCCTCCAAGGGCTAGGATTAAAGGCGTGCGCCACTATGCCCAGCCCAGCACATCCTCCATCTCTTCTTACTCTCACTGCAGGCACTGCAACATATATCGTTCACATACATGCAGGCAAAACACTCTTACACATAAAATAAACATACATATTTTAAAATGCTATTTTTTTTAATGTCTAACTAAGTGTTGAAAAACAACTTATAATTAAGCAGAAAGACTTTATTCAAGAGTATGGTAGTGGGTGTTTCAATGGTGGAGGTTATTCAAACTTCAAACACAAGGACAAACTGGGATTTATAGCAAAAGGGCAGGGTGAAGTGGGCAGCAGGTGGGGGAGTACTAACAGAAGCATTATCGGTCAGGGGATTCTTGCTGAACTGGCCTAACAGAGTTCCTGCTGATATGTTCATGGTTTTCCATATCCATGGTGAGGTATGAAGAACTCAGTTAGATATCAGGTATAGAGAAACACAACAAAAATCTCCACTGATGCTAGGCTGAGCAAGACAAAAACAGGATGATGGCCAAGGTCTAAGCCTTGCTGAAGAGAAAGGTTGGTTAAGAAGAGATACTGCAGGGCGTGGTGGCACACGCCTTTAATCCTAGCACTCGGGAGGCAAAGGCAGAGGCAGGCGGATCTCTGTGAGTTCAAGGCCAACCTGGTCTACAGAGTGAGCTCCAGGCCAGCTGGGACTAAAGGGAGACCCTGTCTCAAAAATACTAAAAAAAAAGAAGAGATCTTTTTGTTTGTTTGGGATTTTTTTTCTAAGCTTAATTTTTTAAAAGATTTATTTTATTAAAAAAATTTTAATTTTTATAATTTTTTTGTGTATGAGTGTACTGTTTGCATGTATATTGGTGCACCCGTGTCATGCAATGCTGTGGAGGTCAGAAGAGGGTGTCAGATTCCCCTGGAACTGGAGTCAAAGATGGTTCTTAGCCGCTATATGGGTGCTGGGAATCAAACCCAGGTCTTCTGCAAGAGCAGTCGGTGCTCTTAACTGCTGAGCCATTTCTCCAGCCCCAAGATTTATTTTATTTTTAATTATGTGTATGTGTGTGTGTGTGTGTTTTGATATGTGGTTGTGTGCATGTGAGTGCAGGCACCCATGAAGGCCAGAAGAGGGCACCAGATCCCTTGGAGTTAGAGTTATATGAGGTTGTAAGCCACCCAATGTGGTGCTGGGAACCAAACTCTGGTCCTCTAGAAGAGCAGTACAGGCTATTATTCTGGTAGCCCTGGGTGGCCTGAAACTCACAGCATCAGCCTCCCAAGTGCTGGGATTATAGGCTTGAGTCACTGTATCTGGCTAGGGAGAGAATCTTTATCACAGGTTGGCTGATTATGCATTCTACACTGTGAGCTGGCCCTTTTGATTCTTATTGGTGCAGGTTTGTTTTTTGCTGAGCATGGTGGCACGTGCCTTTAATCCCAGCACTTGGGAGGCAAAGACAGGGGGGATCTCTGTGAGTTCAAGGCTAGCCCGGTTTACATACTGAGTTCCAGGATAGCTGGGGCAACAGGGAGAACCTGTTTCAAAAATCAAGAGAGAGAGAAAGAGAGAGAGAATCACAAGTGCTGTAACCTCCTAGCACTCTGGAGGCTAAGGCAGGGGGCTTACCATGAGTTCCATACTATCCTGAATTATAGGGCAAGACCCTGTCTCAAAAACTTAAAAGCAAGAGTGGGGGGGGGATGGGAGATGGCTCTGGGTAAAGATGCTTGCTGCCAAGCTTGACAACCTGAGTTCAGTCCCCAGGACCTACATGATAGAAAGAGAACTAGTGCCTACAAGTTGTCCTCTAACTTCCCCATGGGTTCCATGACATATGTGCCCCTGCCCCCCAAATTAAACAAGTGTAATTGTGGGTTTTAAATTTTTTTTTTGACAAGGTCTCCCTGTAGCCCCAGCTGTCCTGGAACTCACTATGTAGACCAGGCTAGACTTGAACTCACAGAGATCTGCCTGCCTCTGCCTCCTGAGTGCTGGGATTATAGGTGTGCGCCGCCATGCCTGGCTGTGTAATTGTTTTCTTTTTTGGTCTTTTCGAGACAGGGTCTCCCTGTAGTCCCAGCTGTCCTGGAACTCACTCTGTAGACCAGGCTGGCCTTGAACTCACAAAGATCCGCTTGTCTCTGCCTCACAAGTGCTAGGATTAAAGGCGTGCGCGTAATTGTTTTTTTAAATAAAAAAAAAATCCACGCCTCATGGTGGTTGAGTATTCTTAGGGTAACTGAGGCAGGAGCAAAAAGGGCTGGAAATGGAGCTTAATTGGTAAAATCTAGCATGCATGAAACCCTGGGTTCAATCCTCAGTGCCACAAACCAGGTATGATGGTGCACACTTGCAATCCAGCACTGAAGGGTAGAGGAAGGAAGATCAGTTCAAGGTTATCCTTGGCTAGATAGCAAGTTCAAGGACAGCCTGGGCTCCATAAGACCCCCCCCCCCAACACACAAACCAAAAGGAAGGAAACAGGGATACTGCCATGAAAATCAGTCACTTGTCAAGATTTCTTCCATCTGGCCAGATACAGGCTGAAATGGTGCAACATCTGTTAGCAACGAGTGTTGTAGTTCAGGTATCATGAGCTCATGCACCAAATCCTGAACCAGAACCACTTAAATGCTCTGCTTAAAGCCTGAGTGAGTTATGTTGAGGGAGTAATAAAAGAAAATCCTTCTCAGTGGGTGGCCAGTTCACAGAACTCCTTACCCCAAGCCAGGGCTGTGTTGGCAGTGCGAAGTGGTGGAGGCCTTGGTTGCTCAACAGTAACTCAGTAAGGGAGGAGGATGCTGGGGATACAGGATTTGCTCTTTGAGGCTGCTGACAAGGCCAGGCCTGCTGTTCATACTTTATGCCCCGTCAGGGCAGAGTTCTAAGCAGGGCAAGACAGGTACCCAGACTGCCTCTCAGCTCCTGGCAGTCTAGAAGATTGCCTTAGAGCAGGGATCAATCTCATACGCGAAAGATTGACTTTTCCAATGCTTTTTCTCCTCACACTACCTACATTGGGAATTATAAAACCAGTAAAATGGTGCTCATGGAAATTGACATAAATGTCTTTACCCATTAGGACTTTATGCGTTGCCATTGTAAGAGCTACATTATTGATTTTGATTATGTAGCATGTACTTACTCATTTAATTTTCAAAAACCATCTTAAAATGTTGTTTGATAGCATCCTAGTTGACAGATGGGGAAATGGATGCACAGAAAAGTAACTTTTTTTTTTTTTGGTCTTTTTGAGACAGGGTATCCCTGTAGCTGCAGCTGTCCTGGAACTCAATATGTAGATCAGGCTGGCCTTGAACTCACAGAGATCCACCTGCCTCTGCCTCCCAAGTGCTAGGATTAAAGGCATGCACCACCATGCCTGGCTAGAAAAGTAACTTTATTTATTTTTTATTTATTTATTTATTTTTTATTTTATTTATTTCCGTATGTGTATGAATGTATTGTCTGCATGCAAGTCTGTGCACCCGTGACATGCAACGCCACGGAGGTCAGAAGAGGGTGTCGGACTCCCCTGGAGCTGGAGCTGGAGCTCTCCTGGAATTGGAGTTTCAGATGGCTCTCAGCCGCCATGTGGGTGCTGGGGATCGAACCCGGGTCCTCTGCAAGAGCAGTCGGCGCTCTTAACCGCTAGGCCATCTCTCCAGCCCCTAGAAAAGTAACTTTTAAAAATATATTTGCCAGGCCAGGTGTGCTGACCAAAAAAACCCCAAACCCAATTTTTATTTGCCCAGTGTGATGGTGCATGCCTTTAATTAGCAGTACTCAGGAGGAATGGCAGGCAGATCTCTGTGAGTTCAAAGCCAACCTGGACTACATAGAGACCATATCTAAAAAAAGACAAAAAAAATTTTTTTTGTCTTTTTGAGACAGGGTCTCCCTGCAGCCCCAGCTGTCCTGGAACTTACTCTGTGGACCAGGCTAGCCTTGAACTCACAGAGATCTGCCTGCCTCTGCCTCCATACCACAGCTGATAGGTGATCCAAGATTCAAACACATCCACTGACTCTGCAGTACATAATTTGCTACTTTCTTTAGACAAGGGTTGAAGCCACCTCTGCAGGGGACACTTTACTTGTCCCCGGGGACACTTTACTTGTCCCCGGCTACACTTGTGGCTGTGAGGGAATGCAGGCCCATTGTGTGGCGATAGCCGGTTTTTCCAGGAAAAGGCATGAGAATAGACACTGGGTGGTAGAACAAATTTAGTTAAATCCAGCCAGACCTGTGGCCTCCATCACACCCAGTGGTACATCTTAGGAATGGTACTGCTGTGGCCACCCATTGCTCTGCTTATGGAAGCTGGAGTTACCAGGCATGGACTCTGGGCAAAGCAGAGGAGGCTGGTTGGACACATATGGTACAAAGCCTGGTTGAGGCGCCTTTGTGTCTGGGGCTCTGTCCAACACCTGGCTCAGTGCTCTAGTGCTGACCCCAGAGCTGGAGAAAAGCCAGAGTCCAACAACCCAGCAGCAGGAAGTGGGAGCGCAGGCCACACCTGGGTCTGACCAATCCCTTAACAGCTGCTCCTGGGGAGGGAGGCCAACAGGTGAGGGTGTGGTGAACCTTCTGTCCTCTTCAGAAACACATTTTGTATAAGCCTCACAATCCCCCTGGGTACGGAGAAGGAACTGGAAATGCATGCCAAGTAAGGAACAGAACTAGGTCAAGGTCACACAGCAGGTAAAGACCTGGTGGACCCTGTGATTGCCACACAGGTCTCCCTCTCCAGGACCTGCCCTTGCTGAAGGGAACCGGTAAACTCTGTCTCCTCTTTGGAGCCCAGAGAGCCCAAATCCAGATCAAGTGTGTGGATTTAGGAATGAGGAGCCAGATCAAAAAGCCAGCCGCTGCCTCAGTGGGTCACTCTGGCTTCAGAACTCTTGTGGGATGGATAGGTTTGTTGTCATTTGTGGAGTATTTTATACTTTTTTTTTTTTTTTGGTCTTTTTGAGACAGGGTCTCCCTGTAGTCCCAGCTGTCCTGGAACTCACTCTGTAGACCAGGCTGGCCTTGAACTCACAAAGATCTGCCTGCCTCTGCCTCCCAAGTGCTAGGATTAAAGGCGTGCGCCACCACACCCAGCTAATTCATTAATTTTTTTTTTAATTTTATTTATTTTTGTATGCATATGAGTGTACTGTCTGCATGTAGGTTTGTGCACCCGTGTCGTGCAATGCCGCGGAGGTCAGAAGAGGGTGTCGGATTCCCCTGGAACTGGAGTTAAAGACGGTTCTTAGCCACCATGTGGGTGCTGGGAATTGAACCCGGGTCCTCTGCAAGAGCAGTCGGTGCTCTTAACTGCTGAGCCATCTCTCCAGTCCCCCCCCCTTTTTTTTTCATTCTTTCTCTTAAAAAACAGTAAACATGGAACAGGGGCTGAGCATGGTGGCACAGGCTTTTAATTCCAGCACTTGGGAGGCAGAGGCAGGTGGATCTCTGTGACTAGCTGATCTTACAGGGTGAGTTCTAGGCTAGCCAAAACTACCTTATGAGACCATGTCTTTATCTATATCTATCTATCTATCTATCTATCTATCTATCTATCTATCTATCTAGTCTATCTATCATCTATCTACCCACCTACCTATCTCTATCTCTATCTCTGTATCTCTATCTCTATCTTTACAAATATGCACATTTCCCTTGCACAGGGGCCATGCTAACCTGCTCTGTGTCATTTCAAATGTGTTCTATGTACTAGTGAAGAAAACATCAAAACTGCATTTCTTGTCAACTTTGCCCCATACCACATCCTGCTTCCTTCCTTCTCTAAGCCGAGCTATTTGCCACCCAGCCCATTTCCACAATCAACTTTTTGCACCCAAATTTCCCTTCTCCAGTTGGCTTTTTGGGGCATCCTTCCTCGGAGGTCCGCAAGCCCCACTTTTGGAAAATCTTGCCTGTGCCAGGAAAGAACAACTAAAACTCCCAAAGGGAGTCAGGATGACCTCAAGACTAACATCAGCAGGAGGTTCCTGCCATTCCCAGGCTGTAGGGGAGAGGAGGATCTGCCAGCAGGGTCATCCAGAGAAGGGGGGGGGAGCCAGGCTTGGAGAGACAAACCAGAAGGCACAAGCAAGCCCTTCTAGGGACACCCCCAAAGTTAAAGGCAGTGAGACTCAGGCTCTGCTTCCCCAGGCTTGACTTGTTGGATTGTAGACAACTGATAGCACTTGAAGTTGACGCCTAGGTTTTAAGACAGGAAAGACAAGGGAAATGTGTGGGGAGGGGAGCCTCTGGAGAATCAAGCATTCCAACCCAGGAAAGAAAGCTCAGGGGGCATAAGCAGTTCTGCTTTTGGACAGGACTCCAGTTTGATTCCCAGCACACATGTCAGCACAACCATCTGTAACTCCCACTTCAGGGAATCCACCCATTCTGGCTTCCTCAGGCCCCTATACTCACGTGCACATACCCACTCACCTGCCGCGCGCGTGATCTTTTTTTTTTTAAGTTTTTTTTATTTATTTATTTATTTATTTATTTATTTATTTATTTATTTATTTATTTATTTGTATGAATGTACTGTCTGCATGCAGGTCTGTGCACCCATGTCATGCAATGCCCATGGAGGTCAGAAGAGGGTGTCGGATTCCCCTGGAACTGGAGTTCTCCTGGAATTGGAGTTTCAGATGGTTCTTGGCCGCCATGTGGGTGCTGGGGATCGAACCCAGGTCCTCTGCAAGAGCAGTTGGTGCTCTGAACTGCTAGGCCATCTCTCCAGCCCCTAAAAATAAATCTTTAAAAATGTCTTTTAATAAACTGTAACTGTGAGGCTAGAAGGATGGCTCAACTGTTAAGAGCACTGGGTGCTCTTACAGAGGGATCGTGATTCAGTTCCCAGCATCCACATGATGGCTAACAACCACTTATAATTCCAGTTCCAGGGGATCCAGTGCCCTCTACTGGGCTCCTCTGACATTGCATGCATATGTAGGCAAAACATTCATAGACATAAAATAAATAAAATTTGGGGGCTGGAGAGATGGCTGAGCAGTTAGGAGCAATAGCTGTTCTTGCAGAAGATCCAGGTTCAAATCCCAGCACCCACATGGTGGGTAACAAACATCTATAACTCCAGTTCCAGGGGATCTGACATCCTCTTCTGTCCTCCATGGACACTGCACAACACAGGTGCACTTACACACATGCAGGCATAACTCTCTTACACATTAAATAAATAAATACATTGAACTGTAGGGACTCCTCAGGCTGCTGCAGGTGGCAGCTAGTGCTAAGCTGTCTCCCCCCACTAAGCCACTGCCAGTTCCATCTGACCATATTAAGGAAGGACTAAACATCACAGACTGTAAGCCAGTGTGGAACCCACACTAGTTCTTTTTGTTTTTGTTGAGACAGGGTCTCACTAGCCCTGGCTGGCCTCAAACTCAAAGAGCTCTGTCTGCCTCTGCATACACCACCTTGCCAGGCCTGAGACAGGGCCTTATATAGCCCCACAGTGGTTATAGCTAGCTGAGAATGTCCTTGAACTCTTGATATTCCTGCTTCTACACTTGATAAAATAAACAGTGAAGAACTTTCTCTTTAATGAGGTAAGCTTCTATGTGGCCCAAAGCCTTCTTCCCCATAGTTGTCTGAAAATCTCTTTGCTGAGCCTCCCAGCTTTCTGACTTGTGACTCAGTAACTTTCCCTTCCTTCCCCTTTCTGTCTCCTTCCTCCAGGCAGCTGCAGGGATTCCGACCTTGCCTGTCCTGCGGTTTGCTCTCCGGCCCTAATGCTCATAACTTGGGAGTTCCCTTCTCTGTCTATTTTAAAGTCTTTTTTTTTCTTTAGTTTTTTTTTTTTTTAAGTCTTAAAAAAATATTTTATTGCCAAGCATGGTGGCCCTCGCCTTTAATCCCAGCACTCAGGAGGCAGAGGCAGAGGCAGGCGGATCTCTGTGAGTTCAAGGCCAGCCTGGTCTACAGAGTGAGTTCCAGGACAGCTGGGACTAAAGGGAGACCCTGACTCAAAAAGACCAAAAAAAAAAAATTATTTTTATTTTATTTTATTTTTTTATTTATTTATTTTTTTATTTTTGGTCTTTTCGAGACAGGATTTCCCTGTAGCCATAGCTGTCTGGAACTCACTCTGTAGACCAGTCTGGTCTTGAACTCACAAAGATCCGCCTGCCTCTGCCTTCCGAGTGCTAGGAATAAAGGCGTGCGCCACCATGCCCGGCTATTTTTATTTTATGTATATGAGTGTATTGCCTCATGTGTGTAAGTGCACCTGTGCTGTGCAATGTCTGTGGAGGTCAGAAGAGGGCTTTGGATCCCCTGGAACTGGAGTTACAGACAGTTGTTAGCTGCTATGTGGGTGCTAGGAACTGAACCTGGGTCCCTTGCAAGAGCAGTCAGTGCTCTTAACTGCTGAGCCATCTCTCTAGCCCCTGTGGGTTTTTTTGTTTTTGTTTTTGTTTTTTTGTCTTTTCGAGACAGGGTCTCCCTGTAGCCCCAGCTGTCCTGGAACTCACTCTGTAGACCAGGCTGGCCTTGAACTCACAAAGGTCTGCCTGCCTCTGCCTCCCAAGTGCTAGGACTAAAGGCGTGCGCCACCACACCCGGCCCAGCCCCTGTTTTAAAGTTCTTTTATCTATGAGACTTAAGAACATGCCAGGGGTCGAGGGACAGATCCTGTGCTTTCCTGTGTTGCTGTGCACACACTACATTCTTTACCTGGTAATTGTTTATGCACACTGTAAAATGTAGGATGCTCACTGGAGTAAATATAGTCAAAGAGTAGAAGAGTACCTACATTTGATGTATAGCCATATAAGAGAAGGGGAGAAAGCTCCTCTGGCCTGTCCTTGGAAAGGGAATCCAGGTCACTGTTGAGAGATGAGAACAAAGAAGCCCAATCCAGCTTCTGGATCCCAGAAATGCAGGCCAGGGTTGGCGACACTCCTTATCAGCTCCCATCCATTTCCTGTTGTTCCCTAGGGTGCGGTCTGGGGACATCTGCCTCTATTTGTTCTTTCCTTTCCCTCAATGTCACCCTAACCTCATGGCTGGCTGGAACAGTTCACCTCACCTCAGGGGGTCAGGTAGGCACTTCTTACAGATCCACAGTGGGAGGAGGAAGTGAGAGAGGAGAAGCCAGAGACTCAGGTTCCTGGCATCAAAAGTAATCAAAGGCTTGCTTAGACCCTGACGTCAAAGTGAAGAAAGAAAAAAAGAGTTAAGGGCAAAAGGCTCTCCTAAGAACAGAAGCCAAACGGCAGCTTGCCGGGTAAACCTGAGCTGTGAAGAGAAATAGAATTATTTTTCTATTTTGGGACATACCTAGGCTAATAACCATGACTGGGAATTTCTGTTGGGAGGAGGCAGCTTTTTCTTATTGAGAGATAATAGTCACTCAACTTTGAACCTCAAGTTTCAGACCAGAGGGACTTTGCTCAGATAGGGTTTCTGCTAGTTCTTGGGGCGCCTTTGTGTAGATTAGAAAAGGGAGCCCTTTCTTCAAGCAGTGGCAGTCCCTGGCTTGGCCAGTGCCCCTTTCTTCTTCTCTAGCACTCTGTGATAAAAGACCACCTGGACAGAGTCTGGAGAGAAGGCTCAGTAGTTTAGAGCACTGGCTGTACTTGCTGAGGACCTAGGTTCAGGTCCCAGCACCCACATGGCAGCTAACACCTGTCCCTAACTTCAGTTCTAGAGGATCCCAAATCCTCTTCTGACCTCCTCCGGCACTGCGCAACACAGGTCCACTTACATATATGCAGGCAATATACTCATACACATAAAATAAAAATGAATACTTTTTAAAGATTTCTGAGAAAGAGAAGGAAGGAAGGAAGGAAGGAAGGAAAGAAAGAAGAAAAGAAAGAAAGAAAGAAAGAGAAAGAAGGAAGAAAGGAAAGAAAGAAAGAAAGAAAGAAAGAAAGAAAGAAAGAAAGAAAGAAAGAAAGAAAGAAAGAAAGAAAGAAAGAAAGAAAGAAAGACTACCTAGGCAGTTACAAATCCACAGCGGTTCTTTCTCACTCCTATTAAGCTTTTTCTGGCCTAGAGCCAGAATCCAGAGACATCCACTGTGGCCATGGACTTTAACATTACATTTTTTTTTTTATTCTTGAAGAGGCTTCCAGTTGAGGTGCACGAGAGCGAGCTTATCATATCCCTAGTCTGACCAAGATGGTCCTAAATGGTGGTTACTGGCAATTTAGCAGTGAGTGGGCTTTGCCTGTGTCCTGTCAAGGAGGGAGAGGCTCATGAGCTTCCATTCCTCATTGAAGATTTACAAGCAGTTAAGGCATTCCCAGGAAGAGAGAGACATTTTCTTCAGAAGTGTAGCCCATGGGCCTGTAAAAAACCCTCACTCATGCTCCTGCAAGCAACCTTATCAAATGCATTGGGTCACAAAAGTAAATAAATAAACTAATTAATTAATTAAAGGAAAGTAGAAAGAGGATGGGTGGAGAAAAAGAATCAGCAGGAATGGACAGGAAGAAGACGAGGTAATGGAGGTATGTGAGTGTGATGAAAATACATTACATGTGTGTGTGAAAAGTCATAATGAGACCTATTATCATGTAGGATTAATATATGCTAATAAAAATTAAAAAATAAGAGGAACAATGGAATTATAAATAACTGCTTTGCAATCCCCCAATGGCATAGTGATTTGGGCAAATATCTGTCAATAGAAACACTGCATGGAAGGTTATTAAAGAACAAGATATCACATTGGGCTAAAGAATCACCTGCAGACAATGTAGAAATCACCAACAAGAAAATTTCTCTTTACAGTGGAGAGACCTGGTGGTCCACACCACATCCAAGCCAATCAACGATTATGCACCTCCTGATGTGATAGATTGGAATATATGTCACCACCACCTATGTATCATTCCTGCCAAAAGTGATTAACCTTGGCTCCCAACATCCATGTCACATGCTCACAACTGCCCCAGGGGATCCAATGCCATCTTCTGCCCTCCATGGGCGCCTACACACACGGCATACGTGCACACACACATAAATAAAAACAAATATTTTATAAAAGTTTATTAACATGACCCTAATTAAGCTTCAGGACCTAAATTCCAGTTCATAGGCTAACCGGGGATAGAAGAACAAGTTAAATTATACAAGGGCTGGCAATATGGCTCATCAGGTAACAGTGCTTGCCAGGAAGCCCAATGACCTGAATTTGATCTCTGGAACCCACATAAAGGTGGAATGAGAGAACTGACTCAATAAAATTGTCCTCTGACCTCTACTGTGCACCTAGGTGCACATACACACACACACACACACACACACATCCCATATCATATACACAGAATAATAATAAATTTCTTTTGAGACAAGGTCTTACTACATAGCCCTGGTTGTAGCTCTGGTTGGCCTGGAACTTGCTATGTAGACCAGTCTGACCTCAAACTCACAGAAATCTGCCTGTCTCTGCCTCCTGAGTGCTGGGATTAAAGGTGTGCACTACCAGGCCTGGAAATTATTTATTTATTTATTTATTTATTTATTTATTTATTTATTTATGGTCTTTTGATACCAGGTCTCTCTGTAGCTCCAGCTGTCCTGTCCTGGAACTCACTGTGTAGACCTGGCTGGCCTTGAACTCACAAAGATCCACCTGCCTCTGCTTCTTGAGTGCTGGGATTAAAGGCATGCACCACCATGCCCAGAAATTTTATGGTTTTTGTTTTGTTTTGGTCTTTTTGAGACAGGGTCTCCCTTTTAGATAGGGTCTCCCTGTAGCCCTAGCTGGCCTGGAACTCCTTATGTAGACCAGGATGGCCTTGAACTCACAGAGAACTGCCTATCTCCGCCTCCCAAGTTCTGGGATTAAAAGTATGTGCTACCACCCCCACACACCCCATGACTCCCCACCCCCACTTAATTTTTAAATTGTTTTATGGGTATGCCTGCATGGAAGTGTACCACCTGTGTGTGCAGTGTCTGCAGAGGTCAGAAGAGGGCATCAGATCCCCAGAAACTAGAGATATGGTCAGTTGTTAGCTGCCATGTAAGTGCTGAGAAAACCCAGGTCCTCTGTAAAAACAGCAAGTGCTCTTAACCACTGAGCCATTTCTCCAGCCCCTTTAATTGATTTTTATTTACGCATTAATGATGTGTACCAACCTCAAGGGTACAGGTGGATGAATTTCAGTACTTATTCACAGATATACATATCTTCTTCACCCAGACCAAGAACATCCATAGCCTCTACAAGCCATGTATGGAAGTTAAAATGTTCTATTGGCATCATTAAAACAAGTAAGAAATGGATAGGGTTAATTTTAATAACGTATTTCATTTAATGTATAATATCTAAAATATTTTGTCTTTTTGAGACAGGGTCTCCCTGTAGCCTCAGCTGTCCTGGAATTTGCTCTGTAGACCAGGCTGGCCTCGAACTCACAAAGATCTGCCTGCCTCTGCCTCCCAAGTGCTGGGATTAAAGGCGTGCACCACCATGCCCGGAAGGATCCAAAATATTTTTAAAATGTTTTATTATTTTTATTTTATGTGTATGAATGTGTTGCCTGCATATATGTAAGTGCACCAGTGTTGTACGATACCTGTGAGGTCAGAAGACGGCATCGGATCCCCTGGAACTGTAGTTACAAACAATTGTTAGCTGCCATGTGGGTACTGGGATTTGAACCCAGGTCTTCTGCAAGAGCAGCCAGTGCTGTTAACTGCTGAGCCATCTCTCCAGCCCCCTAAATATTATGTTAATGCATAATTACTATTTGAATTATTAAGGTGATATTACATTTTTTTTTTCTTACTGGGTCGCTGAAGCCTAGTGTTTGCTTCACACATATAGCATATTTCAACTGGACTGGCCACATGTCAGATGCTTAGTAGTCATGTGGCTGGTGGCTACTGTGCTGGACAGCAGGAGTCTAAAAAGCAAGGGGTGACAGTGATAAATGGAAGTGACACCAAGAGTATCTGTTGATAGAATAGAAGCAGTCCAAACTGTCTTTTCTCTTTTTCTTTCCTTTTCCTTTCCCTTTCCTTTCCCTTCTTTCCTTTCCTTCCCTTCCCTTCCCTTTCCCTTTCCCTT
>VZQC01011134.1:119072-176049 GCA_009823505.1 Rhizomys pruinosus | reverse complement strand
CCCTTCCCCTCCCCTCCCCCTTCCTCCCCTCCCCTCCCCTCTCCTCCTCTCTCCTCTCCTCCCCACTTCTAGGGGTGGAACTCTACCACTGAGATACACCCCCAGCCTCAGTTGTGTAAGATGCAAGCCACTCTTCATTTTTCTAGTTGAGTATGGACTATTTGGTTTTATTTTGATGAAAATAGATCAGTCCCCACCCATTCTCAGTTCCCTAGCCTGATATTCCCCTATGGCCTTAGATTGTACAACACAGGAAGCCCCTGACCACTAAGCGCATGAGTTCCCTTTTGGGTTCCCTTATGAACAGAGCTGCCATTTTGCACATTCTTAGGCCACAAGGGACATCCGAATTATGGCAGTCTTTCCAGATGGAAGCCACACTGTCTCTGGGCTCCAAATCTGGTTATTTATTTAAGTCACTTCAGGGGCGGGTACAGCTGTGTGCTGCCTAGTGTTTCCGGCAATGACAGACCAAATCTCTAATGATGAGCACGGTGTGGAGGTAGATACCTTTGTTCCCAAAACTTGGGAGTGGAAGCAGGAGGATCAGGAGTTCATGGCTATCCTTGGCTACAGATGAGTTCAAGACCAGCCTGGACTACAGGAGACCCTATCTTGAAAAAAAAAAAAAAACAACAACAACAACCAAACCAAACCACAATAAATATGAAATGATAGTTCCATAAGATTATATTGTCTAAGCATGGCTCTGTGGCATACACCTGTAATCCCAGCTGCTAGAGAGGCTGAGGTGGGAGGGTCACTTAAACTCAGAGTTTGAGACCATCCTGGGCACTGAAAAACCCTGTCTCAAAAATAAATCAATAAATCATACTGTCTAGTGAAGTTTATAGCTGTCTTAGTTTGTATCGTACATTATGTGAGGTTTACACAGCAAAGTCTAATGAAGTGTCTTTCTGAATGTATTCCCTTATCAGTAAGAGATGCAGGGCTATTTGAAAAACAAAACATGTAACCGGGGCGTAGTGGTGGCGCACGCCTTTAATCCTAGCACTTGGGACGCAGAGGCAGGCGGATCTTTGTGAGTTCAAGGCCAGCCTGGTCTGCAGAGTAAGTTCCAGGACAGCTGGGACTACAGGGAGACCCTGTCTCGAAAAGAAAAAAAAAAAAAAAAAAGAAAAGAAAAACATGTAATTCAGGAGACTTTCTGAATCTCAATCCAGATCCGCCTTCATTAATGTGTATGTTCATAAAAGCTCCATGGGTGGCTTGTGGTCTTGGGGACCATTAAACATCACCTGCTTTGTCAAAAAGACTCAGAGACTTCATGTGGTTCTGGGATAGACACACAGAATGCCCCTCTGTGACTGGCAAATCTTGGACGTTATGCTCCTATGAACAGTTGCAGGAGGGAAGGGGATTTGTGTTTCCTTAGGGCTCGAACCTCGGCAGTGATTAAGGGGGAGGGCTCCAGAGGACCCGTATGAAAGAAGACAGAGGGGACTCTGGGTCTCAGGTTGGCTTGAAAGTGCTTGTTAGGAGGTGCCCAGTGACGAACTCGCTTCATGCTCTCCACTGAGACTTTCCCCGGCGGTGGTTCAGGGAATCATCTTCCTTTATAGGTGAACAGCCTGACTAACTTCCTGTTCCAAGGAGCGGATTTGACAGAGCAATGATTGAGGGGGCAAAGAACCCGTTCCTTCCCCGCCTGCGTTTCAGCTAGGGGAGCCTGTCTAGGCCTGGTCTCTTCCTTTGATGTGACCAGCTCTGCATTTCCTCCAGTCAGGCACCTGCACTCCAGCCCCAAACCTGTGGAAACCGACTGTGGCACGTTGCGTGAGAGTAACTTATCAACAGTTCCTCGCGCAACGCTCCACCCCCTATATGCATAAAATAAAGCAAACCACAGCAATTTGAAAACCATAAAGCAATGAAGATTGTGCAGCCTGGCCTCCCCTCCCCCCTTCCTCCACCACCTGCGGTGCGGCAGAGGTCACAGACAGGAGCCCTCCTTTGGGACGCCTTCCCCGTAAGCCATCACCCATTTCTTCCATGGACGTCTTCCTGGTCCTCAACTCCAAGGCGGGGCATCTCGCCTGGGCGACGCACAGTAGCTGCGTGTGCCTTTGTCACTTTCTCGGGCCCTTTCCTAACTCCTAGAACCCAAGGATGCCCAAGGATCCAGTCCTAACTGAACACGGTGGAAAAATACATTCTCAGCACTTTAAGAAAGTCTACCATTCCGCAGGAACAGTATCCATGCTAGCAGCTCCAAGCAAACTTAGCTGGCTCCAGGGGCAGAGAGCACCCGCTCCGCCCCGCCTCCCCCGTCCCATCAGGCTGTCATTGTTCCCAGGCCTTCCAGCCTGCCAGAGCGGGACTGCACCCAGCAGCCGGAGCTCCGAACGCCCCTTCCCCAGCCCGCTGCGCAGCGGGGCGGGGGGCGCGGGGCCGCGGGACCAGCGCTGCCAATCACCGCGCGGCGCACGTGCCGCACGTCTCCCGGGCCAACTTGGCGGGGGTGCAGGGCACGCGCGGGGGTCGCGGGCCCGGGGCTGGGCTGCTCTGAGGCCTGGAGAGTGTGAGCGCGCGGGATGGGGGTGCGCGGGGAGGTGTGAACGCGCAGGAGTCCGCGAGATGCGCACCGGTCTGGCGGGCGATGAGCGGTCTGGAGGAATCCTTGGGGAGAACTCGGTGCCCATAATGGGGTCTGTCCGCTCTTCTCAGGATTCCTAGGCAATTAAGGGAGCCCTGGCAGCTCCTCATTCTCTCTGTCCCTCTCTCATTAAACACTGGGCCATAAACCGGTGGAGACGGTCTGTTGATCCTCACATCTATCATCCGCCAAGGGCAAGGAGAGGGAAATTCACAGGCTGGGCTCCAGAGCACCTGCTCTAAAGAAAGCAGATCACCGGTCTAGGATAACCCCCCCGGCCCCGCCCCTCGCCCACCGTTGTCTCCACCATCCCACCTCTTCCCCAAAAGTGGAGAAACGTTTATTTGTGGTTATGGTTCAAACACAGAACTATCAGATGTGTAGACTGAAGGGTTGAAGCCTAGGAAGAAAAGGGTTGCCCGCGAGCTCTACTTGGTGGGCAGGCAGAGCCAGTCCATCTGCTCAGGGCCAAATGTTTGATTTTGTTGGACAGGGTCTTGCTAAGTATCCCTCTGGCTGGCCTGGCATTTGCTGTGGAGCCCAGGCTGGCCTCAATCTCGTGGCAATCCTCTTGCCTCAGCCTTCCAAGTACTGGCATTGTAGGCCTGTGCCAACACGTTTATTGATGGATCTTTTAGTTCTAGGCACCTCCCAGCTGCTTGGCGATGTAACTAGGAAAATAGGAAGGCAGTAGAGTTGACGTTTTCCTGGAGAGATATTTTAGAACTTGGGTGTGTGGTTTGGGTCCCAGCATGGAACACTAGGGTGTATGGTTTGATGTTGCTACAGCTCACTGTGGGCTCTCCTTAAAAGGGATGCCTCTAACAAAAGTGCCCTTTGAAGTATGGGCAGGATTTGGGTTCTCCTGACTTCACTCCTCTGTTGTCCCAGTGGCTCCTTTGATGTGCTGGTGACAAGTCAGGTTTAGCAGAGATTAGCTACTGGGACCAATCACCTCTCCAAGTTCACTTCCACCAGGTTGTGCTTGTGGAAGAGGCAGAATGAGACAAGCTAGACAGAACCTCCAAATTTCCATCTCTTCTTTTATTTCATTCATTCAGTACATTTTTTGGGAAGTGATTGCTCAATTATGGCATTGCAATGAAAAACTTGGGGCTAAAGTACCTGACCTATCTTATTTTATTTAATACTCACAACAACTACGATGAGGGTACTATCCCCACTCTATAGAGGAAAAATTGGAAAACTGAGCAATATAGCTGAGCGACAAAAGCCAGTCTTCTTGAATCCCTCCCTCACTGAAAGTTAGATGGGTTAATTAAAGGAATCAAATCACATAAAATATATTAGTATCTGGCACACACTGAGTGCACAGCTACGTTTTATCACTTTTTTTTTTTTTTTTNAAAAAAAAAAAAAAAAGATATAAAACGTAGCTGTGCACTCAGTGTGTGCCAGATACTAATATATTTTATGTGATTTGATTCCTTTAATTAACCCATCTAACTTTCAGTGAGGGAGGGATTCAAGAAGACTGGCTTTTGTCGCTCAGCTATATTGCTCAGTTTTCCAATTTTTCCTCTATAGAGTGGGGATAGTACCCTCATCGTAGTTGTTGTGAGTATTAAATAAAATAAGATAGGTCAGGTACTTTAGCCCCAAGTTTTTCATTGCAATGCCATAATTGAGCAATCACTTCCCAAAAATGTACTGAATGAATGAAATAAAAGAAGAGATTGAAATTTGGAGGTTCTGTCTAGCTTGTCTCATTCTGCCTCTTCCACAAGCACAACCTGGTGGAAGTGAACTTGGAGAGGTGATTGGTCCCAGTAGCTAATCTCTGCTAAACCTGACTGCAATCACCAGCACATCAAAGGAGCCACTGAGACAACAGAGGAGTGAAGTCAGGAGAACCCAAATCCTGCCCATACTTCAAAGGGCACTTTTGTTAGAGGCATCCCTTTTAAGGAGAGCCCACAGTGAGCTGTAGCAACATCAAACCATACACCCTAGTGTTCCATGCTGGGACCCAAACCACACACCCAAGTTCTAAAATATCTCTCCAGGAAAACGTCAACTCTACTGCCTTCCTATTTTCCTAGTTACATCGCCAAGCAGCTGGGAGGTGCCTAGAACTAAAAGATCCATCAATAAACGTGTTGGCACAGGCCTACAATGCCAGTACGGAAGCTGAGGCAAGAGGATTGCCACGAGATTGAGGCCAGCCTGGGCTCCACAGCAAATGCCAGGCCTTTTTTTTTTTGGTCTTTTTGAGACAGGGTCTCAAAAAGCTGGGTAGCCCCAGCTGTCCTGGAACTCACTGTGTAGACCAGGCTGACCTTGAACTCACAGAAATCCACCTGCCTCTGCCTCCCAAGAGCTAGGATTAAAGGCGTGCGCCACCACACCCGGCTGTTTTATCACTCTTATTATTACAAATCAGAAGCTGAAAAGTTCCCCACAGCTGTGGTGAGTTCAAGCCTACTCTTAGGAAGCAGAGTTTGAAACCTTGTAGCAGTAAGGTAGGGTTTGGCTTTTCCCTGACTAGAGGAGGTCCAAATGGTGTTGGAGATGGGGCTCCTGAACAAGGTGGGCCACGACACACTTTACAGTCTTTCCACTGCTATCTGCTCTCAGGCTCTATCTAATCCTTCTTACTCCACTGGAGAATGTTATCAGAAACAAGCTGGTCAGCTCTCAGCGGGGTACTTTGATGTCTGCAGTAGGACAGTCTGTGGGGCTTTGTTAGTGACATGGAAAGTCACTAATGAAGTAACTTGACCACAACTTAACATTTCATGAAGGAAACCAACATTATTTACTGAACCATTTTTTAAAGTCTTTCCTTGGAGTAAGTGTTTGTGTGAGGCCGATAAAAAGGACGAGCATGAGGGACAGTGTGGTTGGGGTTGACCAGGGGCAGATGAGCCCCGGGAGTCTCAGCAGAAGGACTGGTAGACTGAGCTGCCTTGCTGGACGTTGGCAGGACAGAGTGGAGCAGGGATTAACGGGAGAGGCACAGCCAAGCCTGCCAAGGGCCTCTGAGTTCAAAGCTCATGGGAGGTAAAGCAGGGCCAGGCTTTGCTCTTAACATGCTGGAAGAAGAGGAAGAGTAACAAATAGCAGATACGGAAGGCCTGTTAAGTGCTAGAGCCTCTTTCTGTCATTTAACCTGATCAGGATGCTCACTATTTTTCCCATTTTCAGGTAGGAAAATAACCATGGGACATTGCCCAGAGTCATGCTAGTATGTGGCATTGCTAGAGCACCTCACAGCTATGACATTCAGCTACTGTTGCCTGAAAGTGCTGAGATCTACCAAAAAAATAAAATAAAATAAAAATAAAGTAGAGCTGGGCGTGGTGGCGCACGCCTTTAATTCCGGCACTCGGGAGGCAGAGGCAGGTGGATCTCTGGGAGTTCAAGGCCAGCCTGGTCTACAGAGTGAGCTCCAGGCCAGCTGGGACTAAAGGGAGACCCTGTCTCAAAAAGACCAAAAAAAAGAGGCTTTTGAAAAGAGATGGTGTTGCATAGGACTGTCCTTCGACAGGCAGACCATGGACAGAAGCCACCTTCCCAAGCCTGATCCTGGAACTAAGCTTATTGACTGTTATCAAGAAAGGAGAGTCAGGAAAAGTCAGCCACACCACCCAGGCGACTAGTCAGTCTTACTTGCCTGAGGGGAGAGGCTAAGGGAACTGTGGGGAGGGTCTCTCACCATTTTGTGTGGCTGTGGGAAAGTCACACTCCATGCCTGGGTGGGGACTTTCCAGTGTGGCCTTAGGAGGAGAACACTCACACTTTCCCCACTGCTCTATAACAAAGCCCAGTAAACTCGTGGTTTTCTAGACTGCAGTTTGATGAACTTGGATCTCAGTGTTTCTTAGGGAGCAAGGGAGGAGGGGGCCTGACATCATTTGTGGCTCCCAGAAGGAATTTTAGCTCCCGTGGTCCATCGGAGGGAAAAGAAGAACAGGTAAGGCTGGCCTGCTAGGTAGGGATCTGCTAGAAGAAATTGGGTCAAGTGACACTGGGGGTTAAGAGGGTGACTGCTGTTCAGCTGCCCCACTGGGCAGGACAGAGTGGGAGGAGGCCGGGGGAGGGAGGATGAACAAGAGAATCATTCAGTGGTGTGTGCAGGGAGAAAGGAGAGATCGGATCATTCAGTGGTGTGTGCAGGGAGAAAGGAGAGATCGGATCATTCAGTGGTGTGTGCAGGGAGAAATGAAGATCTGGCCCTGGTGGGCTGAAGTGGGAGCCATTGGTGGTAAGTGTATCAGTCGTAGTGCCCTAGGAAGGTGGTTACAAGACAATGCAGCACCTGCAAGGTGGCAGATTTGGGGGTCACAATGACACCTCATAGGGTTTTTATTTTGCTTTTCTATGTGTGTGTGTGTGTGTGTGTGTGTGTGTGGTCTTTTTGAATCAGGGTCTCCCTTTAGTCCTAGCTGGCCTGGAGCTCGCTCTGTAGACCAGGCTGGCTTTGAACTCACAGAGATCGGCCTGCCTCTGCCTCCCGAGTGCTGGGATTAAAGGCTTGCACCACCATGCCCAGCTATTTTGCTTTGTTTAAGACTGGATCTCAGGCTGGAGAGATGGCCTAGCGGTTGGGAGCGCAGACTGCTCTTGCAGAGGACCTGGGTTCGATCCCCAGTACCCACATGGTGGCTGAGAACTGTCTTTGACTCCAGTTCCAGGGAAATCCGACACCCTCTTCTGACCTCTGCAGCATTGCATGATATGGGTGCACAGACCTACATGCAGACAGTACATTTATACACATACAAAAATGGGGAAAAAAGGGGCTGGAGAGTTAGCCTAGCGGTTAAGAGTGCCGACTGCTCTTGCAGAGGACCCGGGTTCGATTCCCAGCACACACATGGCGGCTGAGAAGCATCTGTAATTCCAATTCCAGGAGAACTCCAGTTCCAGGGGAATCCAAAACCCTCTTCTGACCTCCGCGGCATTGCACGACACGGGTGCACAGACTTGCTTGCAGACAGTACATTCATACAAATAAAAAATAAATAAATAAAAATTTTAAAAATGGGAAAAAAACCCAACTTAAAAAAAAAAAAAAAAGACTGGATCTCAGGGCTAGAGAGATTTCTCAGTGGTTAAAAACACTGGCTGCTCTTGCAGAGGATCTAGGTTGGGTTTCCAGGACCCACATGATGGTTAAAAACTATAACTCCCTTGGGGCTGGAGAGATGGCTCATCAGTTAAGAGCGCCGACTGCTCTTGCACAGGACCCAGGTTCAATTCCTGGCACACACATGATGACTAAGAACAGTCTTTAACTCCAGTTCTGGGGGAATCTGACACCCTCTTCTGACCTCTGTGGCACTGCACGACACGGGTGCACCAACCTACATGCAGACAGTACATTCATACACATAAAACAAAACAAAACAAAACTCTAACTCCCATGAAGAGATTTTAGTTTTTTCCTTTTTTTGGTATTTTTGAGGCAGGGTCTCCCTTTTAGTACCAGCTGTCCTGGAGCTCGCTCTGTAGACCAGGCTGGCCTTGAACTCACAGAGATCCACCAACCTCTACTACCCAAGTGCTAGGATTAAAGGTGTGCACCACCACACCTGGCTAGAAGAGATTTTAATGATGTTACTCAGAATGTTTTCTTTTCAGATGACCATTGAGAGGCTAATAAAAAAGAAAATGGTGCCAGGTACCACAACAGGAACAGAACTGTGCTGTTTTCTGGGATTTTGTTTTTTACTTTATTTTTTTTAATGGAGTGTGCTGGATCTCTCTACAATTTAGGTCAAATGACTGCAGAACCTGGAGAAGCTGTTGTTGCTATTGGTTCATCACACACTGCTATTATTGGTCTTTTATATAAATGTAAATATACATATATAATTTGAATTTTTGGAAAAATTTAGCTGTGCTGTCAACTTTGGAAAAAAATGAGCCAGGCGTGGTGGTACACGCCTTTAATCCTAGCACTTGGGAGGCAGAGGCAGGCAGATATTTGTGAGTTCAAGGTTCAAGGCCAGCCTGGTCTACAGAGTGAGTTCCAGGCCAGCTGGAGCTACAGGGAGACCTTGTCTCAAAAAAACCAAAAAAAAAAAAGTATTCCAGTTTACCATGTTGAGTTGGCATTGTACAGAAATTATCAGCCATGCCGCCATGCCGGGCATGGTGGCGCACACCTTTAATCCTAGCACTTGGGAGGCAGAGGCAGGTGGATCTGTGTGAGTTCAAGGCCAGCCTGGTCTACAGAGTGAGTTCCAGGACAGCTGGGACTACAGGGAGACCCTGTCTGGAAAAGACCAAAAAAAAGAAAAAGAAATTATCAGCCATATTGGTCTAGAAATGTTATTTTTTTTCCATTTGTGCAGGGGTAATGCACTGTATTAAATATGTAATGTCTTATCTATGTGGGTTTGATTAAAGAAACTAATAAAGTATTCTCTAAATTAAAAAAAAAAAAAAGCCAAAACAAAACAAAACAAAACTGTAACTCCAATTCCAGGAGATCAAATGCCCTCTTCTGGCCTCCATAGGTATTACATACATGGGTGCACTTACATACATGTAGGCAAAACACTCATACACATAAAATAAAAATAAACAAATTTTTAAAAAGATTGCTGGCCTTGAACTAATATGTAGCCAATCTTGAACTTCTGATCCTTCTATTTCCATCTTCTAGGTCACAGCTGGCTGACATGTTACACTTTCAACCATGTTGTGCTTTGACTTGTGTCCTCCTCACCAAATTTGTATATTGAAGTCTTAATCTCTAATACCTCAAAATTTCCCCTGATTTGGAATTACAATCATTTCAGATGTAACTAGTTAAATGAGGTCATACCATATGAGGTTCATAAGGCTCCTAATCCATCCTGACTGGTGTTCTTGTAAAAAGAGGACATCCGAGCACAGACTGTACAGAGAGAGTGCACAAGGAAGACACCATATGAATGTGAAGGCAGACACAGGCATGTGTGTCTATGAGTGGTGGAAGGTTGACAGCACACTTCAGAAGCTGAAAGATACCTTGGAACAGATCAACCTTGCCAGCAATGCACCTTCCAACCTGGATCCTGGACTTCAGGTACGTTCTGTTGCTGAAGCCACCCAGTTTGTGGACTTTGTTATGGCAGTCCACCCATGAGCCACATGTCTGAGGAGGTCCCAGCTGGGATAGGCCCCTAAGATTTTAGAGACCTTGCTTCACATAGGTTAAGATGACCTGTTCTGTATAAAATACCTTCTCTTATTCTCTAACAGAATGGCATATGTGCAGAATTTAGTTTGGAGAGATGGCTCAGTGGTCAAGGAGAACTGGCTGCTCTTGCAGAGGACCTGGCTTCATATCCCAGCACCAACATGCCAGCTAAAGACCATCTGTAAATCCAGCGGGTCCAACACGCTCTCTGGCCTCCATAGGCATTGCACTCATAGATGCACTTACATACCTGCATGGAAAACATACACATAAAATTAATTTTAAAAAGGATACAGCCAGGCATGGTGGCACACACCTTTAATCCTAGCACTCGGGAGGCAGAGGCAGGAGGATCTTTGTGAGTTCAAGGCCAGCCTGATCTACAGAGTGAGTTCCAGGACAGCTGGGGCTACAGGGAGACCCTGTCTCGAAAAGACCAAAATAAATAAATAAATAAAAATAAAAATGTAATTACATCATGCCAGGGACAAAGCTAAGAACCATGGTTACATGCAGTCACCATGGTTACACCAGACCAGGAGCAGGTCAGTTAACAAAGAGGTTTTCAGTTAACGATAAGTTTCCATTAAGCTGGGTGGGAGACTTGGTACCTGGCTGCTTGTAAGTTTCCCAGTATTGTAGAAACAATGTGCTTCCTGAAACTGCTTGCAAGAGATGTTCTGCCTGGCTGGCTGCACTGGGAATGTCTGGACAAGAACACAGCGTAAAGTGAAAGTCAGCTAGAACAAAATGGGGGCAGTTTTGCCATTTCACGAAAGTAGTTAATTTATTATACATACAAAGATTTCTGTTTTTACAGAAACATAATGGTTGCTGGGTGTGGTGGCGCATGCATTTAGTCCCAGCACTTGGGAGGCAGAGGTAAGTTCAAGGCCAGCCTGGTCTACATAGTGAGTTCCAGGACAGCTGGGGTTACAGGGACATCCTGTTTTAAAGGAAGAAAAGAAAAGAAAAGAAAAGAAAAAAGAGAAGAGAAGAGAAGAGAAGAAAAGAAAAGAAAAGAGGTTTAATTACAGAAAACAAAGACTTTCCATATTTTCCTATTGTTATTCCTCAGGATGTAAGTATGAAGTTAGTATATCTTTGGGTTGTACTGTGTTAGAATGTAGCACTGGCTAACCTGGAGCTCACTATGTAGTCTGGCCTCAAAGTCACAGAAGTCCGCCTGCCTCTGCCTCCCAAGTGTTGGGATTTAATATGTATACCATATCCCGCTCTAAAATAAATTTCTTTATGGTTTATTATCAGTGTTTGACTTGTGTATCAATTTTATATACCTATACCCAGAGTCACATGAAAATTTCTCAGATGAAGAGTCTCACATGGAAAAACGTTAAGAAGGCTTGCTCTAGAATGTGCTTGAAGCCTCTGTGAACTGTGGTATTCCCATGGATGGCATGGGACCTGCACACAGCCAGAGAAGCTAGGGTGAGAAGACTGTTGTAATAATTGGGACCAATAGGTGAACTGATTGGTTAGCAGATCAGAGGCCTTTTGAGGTCCTCTGAAATCTGTGGAGGGTGCTCTAAGGGTGTTCACTGGGGTATCCAAATCACTGCAATGTGACTTAGCCACAAACAAGGTCTCACTGGAAACTAGATGTCCACAAGTGTTTTCTTCCAAATGCTTCTGGGAGCAGTATATTTTACCCTTGTTTAGAGGGAAGAAACATGCATCTCAACAAGGCCTGTGCAGTTAAGTGAGAGATGGAATTAGACCCCATACCCAGGGCATTTCCACTTCCACTGAAATTGAAACTCAAGTTGCCTCATTGAACAAGGCAGTGGTCTAGATGTGAAGGCCTTTTTTGCATTCAGTTGTAGGCATCACATTTTAAGAGGGAGAAGAATAAACTAGAGCCCTTCCTCAAGTTGGTAAGAATCATGAAAATATGTCCTTTAAAAAATATCCATTTATGGCTGGACGTGGTGGCAGGTGCTTTTAATCCTAGCACCCGGGAGGCAGAGGCAGGTGTATCTCTGAGTTCAAGGCCAGACTGGTCTACATAGTGAGTTCCAGGACAGCTGGGGCTACAGGGAGACCCTGTCTAAAAACAAAACAAAACAAAATGAGCTGAAGAGATGGCTCAACAGTTAAGAGCACTGGCTGCTTTTGCAGAGGACTCAGATTTGGTTTCCAGCATCCACATGGTGGCTAATAACTGTCCATAATTCCAGTTCTGGGATCCACCCTTCGAACCAGGAGACATTTCCTGACATGGGTACATTTACATACATGCAGGCAAAATACTCATACACATAAAATAAAAATAATTAAAAACTAAGAAAAAAACATTATTTTTCATGTACATAGATCTATTATGTCAGTTTTACCACTATTACAGACCTAAACCGTTTCTATTCTCTGATACTCTTTAGGCTATATTTCTCATCTTCATGACCAAACTTAACTTCTGGAGCTCCATCCATCCATGACATCTGACTTCCAGGCAGCTTGATGGAAGAAGAGTGGAAGAAGAGGCATATATCTGCTTTTTTTTTTTTTTTTTTTTTTTTTGGTCTTTCTCAGCAGGGGTCTCTTTGTAGCCCCACATAGCCTGCAACTCACTCTATAGACCAGGCTGGCCTTGAACTCACAGAGATCCGCCTGCCTCTACCTCCAGAGTGCTGGGATTAAAAGCGTGCAGCCACCATGTCCTGCTGCATATATGCATATAGCTTCTCTCTTTCTCTCTCTCTGTCTTTTCAAGACAGGTCTCCCTGTAGCCCCAGCTGGCCTGGAACTTGCTCTGTAAACCAAGCTAGCCTTGAACTCACAGAGATCCACCTACCTCTGCCTCCAAAGTGCTGGGATTAAAGGTGTGTGCCATCATGCCTTGCTTTGGGTTTTTTTGGTTGCATATAGCTTCTTTTTTTTTTTAATTTATTTCTTTTTTTTTTTTTTTTTTTTTTTTTTTTTTTGGTCTTTTTGAAACAGGTCTCCCTGTAGCTCCAGCTGTCCTGGAACTCACTCTGTAGACCAGGCTGGCCTTGAACTCACAAAGATCTGCCTGCCTCTGCCTCCCAAGTGCTAGGATTAAAGACGTGTGCCACCATGCCCGGCTATTTTATTTATTCTTTATGTGTATGGATGTACTGTCTGCATGCAGGTCTGTGCACCTGTGTCACGCAATGCCGCAGAGGTCAGAAGAGGGCGTCGGATTCCCTTGGAACTGGAGTTAGAGGCGGCTCTCAGCCGCCATGTGGGTGCTGGGGATCAAACCCGGGTCCTCTGCAAGAGCAGTCGGTGCTCTTAACCACTAGGCCGTCTCTCCAGCCCCTCATATAGCTTCTTTTAAAGAGATGTTTTTGATATCTCAGTAGTAAAGCATGTACTTTTAGTATATGGAAGGCCTTTGATCCCTAGCAGCACCCCCCACACAAAAAGCATCTGGATGCACACACACAGCAGAAGACAGAGTTCCCAAGAGGCTGTTATAAAATGTTAATTTACTTAAAAAAATATATATATATATCTTTTGAGACAGGGTTTCCTCTAGCTCCAGCTATCCTGAACTCACTATGTAGACCAGGGTGTCCTTGAACTCACAGAGATCCATTTTCCTCTGTTTCCCAAAGGCTGGGATTAAAGGCATGCACACCCACAGCCACCCTTAAAATTTTTTTTCTAACTAATATTTTTATGCAGTGTCTCAAATTCACTACTTGTCAAGAATGGCCTTGAACTTCTGATCCTCTTGCTTCTAGTTCCTGAGTCCTGAGTGCTGGGATTATAGGCAGGAGCCTCTTCTCATTGGCTAGATCAAACTGAAGAGAGGATGGGTATTTGGTCCTGCAGCACGCTGCAGTATATCCCTAAACACATGGGGTTCTTTTTCTATAGAGAAGGAATTCGACTGATGTAGGGCTGAGCAGAGACCACTGTCCTCTCCATTAGAAAGAGCTGCATTTAGTAGCTGTACCATAAATAGGTTATTAGAATTTATAATTGCTTAACTCTCACTATGATCCTAGGCAAGTTGCCTGACTTCCTTGAGCTTCAGTATCTTTATTTGAAAAAATAACAAGAGCTGGGCTGGGCATGGTGGTACACATCTTTAGTCCCAGTGCTTGGGAGGCAGAGGCAGGCAGATTGCTGTGAATTTAAGGCCAACCTAGTCTACGTAGTAAGTTCCAGGCTATCCAAGGCTATATGACAAGTCTATCCTCCTCCCATAAAAATCAAAAAACAGTACACAAGTAGTCTCTGTATTATTCTGCATTATACAATATCACCTTGTAACACTTTCTTTTACTTGTAGGACAATTTAAAGGAATTAAGTTTAAGTTTACTTCCCAAATAAGTAGCATACAGTCAATGATAAACTGTTTGGATAAATTTAATGAAAACGTACGCCTTGGTTCCTGTTTATGGGTATGTGTAATACAACTTAGGCATCTATAGGTCAAAATATAAAAATTTAAAAAACAAAAAGAGGGACATGGGAGGTGGTGTAGTATCCCTTCTGGGATACAAATGGAAAACTGTGTTCCAAACCTATTGATAAATTTTCAGTTTTGAGATCTCGAAACTAACAATGGGAGGAGATTTGTATGTTCCCACAGGTAACACCAATCTAAATGCCTGAAAACGTATAACTTTTGGCTGTGCAGGATGGACTGGGAAATGCCAGCAGAGAAGAGGACCCATCTGAACATTAAAGAAAGAGGAACCTCAGACTGTCTGAGTCTGAGCATCTTTCTGAATTCTATTGGGGTTAACTGTTTATAATGGGCCCTAACAAAAGTTTACCTTCCAGATGCTGAGAAACCTTCCTACCTCTTCCCTTTAGAGGAAAAAGAAAAACATGATGGTACTGAAGTCATTCCCTGTTATAGTGGTGATTTCTTATAAAACAGGTATAACTACCTTTTTTAATTGACTGATAGACATAGGAACTGTGAAAGGATAATTCTCTATTTAGAGCCAAATTCAATAGTAAAGTCTTTTTTTTAATTTTTTTATTAATTTTATTTATTTCTGTATGTGTATGAATGTACTGTCTGCATGCAAGTTTGTGCACCCGTTGTCGTGCCAATTTTGCTGCAGAGGTCAGAAGAGGTGTCAGTTCACCCTGGAGCTGGCAGTTCTCCTGGAATTGAAGTTTCAGATGGTTCTCTGGCTGCCATGTGGATGCTGGGGATCGAACCCAGGTCCTCTGCAAGAGAGGAGTTCACTCTTAACTGCTGTGCCATCTCCTCCAGCCCAGTAAAGTCTTTAAAGCTGTGTTATTTTTTTTTTTTTTAATTTTTTTTTTATTTATTTCTGTATGTGTATGAATGTACTGTCTGCATGCAGTCTGTGCACCCGTGTCGTGCAACGCCGCGGGGTCAGGAGGGGTCTCGGATTCCCCTTGGAACTGGAGTTCTGCCCTGGAATTGGAGCTTCAGACTGGTTCTCAGCCGCCATGTGGTGCTGGGGATCGAACCCGCGGTCCTCTGTAAGACGCGTCTGCGCTCTCTTAACCTAGCCATCTCTCCAGCCCCATTAAGCTGTGTTATTAAGCAAATTATTAATACAGGAAAGCTCTGATATCAGCAATGAATTATTTGCCTAGGAGATGTTGGCTATAGGGATTCCAACACCCCCAAATTATAAAGGCCTTTTGCCTAATTAAGTGGGATATATGCAACAGGAGAAAGGCACGTAGAGTCCTCGTTGTCGAAGACCTTGTGTCGTAAAGCATGAAAAAAGATGTTTTGAGACTCCTTGCAATGTACATTGGCTTCTGAAGAATGTCCAGAGGTTGTTACCAAGGCCACTTAAGCCATTACAGCAAAATATTGGTCTCCTTGAGACAAGCAGACTTTCCATAACTATTCAGCTTACACCTAACTGCCTGAGATACTGTGTAACAAGGCAGCCTATGCTTGTCTATAAATATCCAAATCTAACTGGAAATTAGAGGGCTCTCTCCTTGTGGAAATAATTCCAAGCAGTATGCACACAACTCTATGCCTCTAGTGTTAGAGATAAGTTATAAGCCACAGTATAAGAACTTTTCACCTTTTATAGAGAAACCAGTTTGTGGATTAACATACCATCCAAGCATTCCTGTTCTTGTACAATAGCTCACTAGCTTTAGTGGTTGATAACTAATTAGTACTGGTTAATATCCTTGTATCATTAATTGCTTGTGCTTTGTAGTAGGATTAAAAAAACGGTATCCCTGGATAAGCTGTGACCTTGAGGGAAGCAACTGAACAGACTAGAGTCCTAAATGAATCTCCATAGAAATAGGACTGTTTTGCTTTCCCTCACCATATTGTTGCCCCTTTCCCAAGCTAGGGAACTAGCCGGAAGAGAGGGCGACCCTGTAAGGGCTATGACCACGATTGGGGTGACATCAGGAGACTTACAGCCAATATAGACCTGGACTTTATTTGAACAACATGTTTGTGCATACAAGCATTTCCCAGATGGACTAATGGGAACCTTGGGTTGCTTCAAAATTTGGACATAGATAACTTGCAAATTGGTTTATACAATGAATGTTTACTTACATTCATTGCTTATGCTTCAATTTAATTTGGCTGCACTTTAAAAAAATAGCACCTTACCCAATTGTATGGCAAGCTGAGTAATGTCAATATTGTCTGAAAACAACTGTGCTAGTTATATTGTAGAAATCCCTTTAAAAAAATACAACAAGGAAAAAAAAAAAGAAATGCCACAAAAGCCACAATAAAAAAATAAGGAAAAAAACTGGGCGTTTGGTGGCACACACCTTTAATCCTAGGCACTTGGAGGCAGAGGCAGTGGATCTTTTTGATGCGTTCCAGGACAGTGGCGGCTACAGGGGGAGAACTCTGTCATGAAAAAGACCAAAAAAAAAAAAAAAAAAAAAGGAAAAAAAAGAATAATTAAAAAAATAAAAAACAAAACAAATAACAAATACAACAACAAAAACAAGGTCTGGGAATGTAGCTCTATTGGTAGAGTGCTTACCTAGACTCTGAGACCCACTGGGTTCAATCCACTAGTACTATGAGCATCGATAGCTCATCACCTGATAATACCTAGTATAGAGTTGAAGGCAGGAAGATCAGAAGTTCAAGGTCCTCAACCTCATGATGAGTACCAGGCCAGCCTGGGATATGTGAGATCCTGCCTTGAAAACAAAACAAACAAAACCCTTCCAGATGCTATCACAGTAGTTATTAAACTGAGCTCAAACTCCTGGGGTTTCCTGGAGGCTCTTCTGAGTTTAATGGGAATGACCGGCCCCAAGACACCAGCTGAAGACCACATCCCTCCTGCTTTGTGTTTCATGTGCCCTGATTTCAGCGGTTCTAAAACCGAAGACCAGGATGCTGGAACTATTGTGGAAAATTCGGGAGAAACAAGTTGGGGAGGTTATATAGGTTTGCTAGTCTGTAGTTTCTGGGATAGAAGGACTGACTTGTGTAACTGTGAAAATCCTGGTAGCCGGCTGAGCAACACTTGGTCAGACTTGGATGATTCAGTTAGATGTTTCTAATTAGGGACCATTCAGCATACTACTTCCCCAGGTGGGACGTAGCTGGCCGCATGCCCTTTTAAAAAAAAGCTTTTAAAATTTTATATTTGTTATGTGTATTGAGTGTACTGTTCTGCATGTAGGTTTGTGCCACACATATGTCCATGCACACCGCCGAGCAGAGGTCAGCAAAGGGTGTCGGATATTCCCCTTGGGAACTGGAGTTAAAGAACGGTTCTCAGCCACCCATGATGGGTGCTGGGGATCGAACCCAGGTCCTCTACAAGAGGCAGTCAGCGCCCTTAACCGCCTAGTTATCTCTCCAGCCCCCAGTGCACGCCTTTAATCCTAGCACTTGGAGAGGCAGAGGCAGGTGGGTCTTTGTTGAGTCAAGGCCAGCCTAGTCTAGAGAACGAGTTCCAGACAGCTGGGAGCTTACAGGAGAAAGGGACTCTGTCTCAAAAAGAACCAAAAATAATAAAAAGATATATTCCCCAAGGCTCAGGTGGTGTTCAGCCTTAGACATTGCAAAATGATGTTGTCATTTACAAAGTTCACATTCGAGAACCAGGCAGTAGAGTGTTGTTGTTTTTTTTTTTTTAATCACATATAATCCTTTTCCCATGTCCTGAGGTGGGAGTATAGGTTTCTTTTTGCAACTATAAGTGCCAAGAATAGGTGGAACTGCAGCTGTGAGCATTATAGCAGGATGATCATATAGAAAGTTCCTTTTGGTCTTTAAATGAATATCAGGTGAAAGCTGATACTGTAAAACAAAGTGGCATTATGCTTCCATTATGCAAACAACAGTGGTAGCTGGGTGACCATGCTCTAAGGGACAGTGTGGAGAGAGTCTACCAGTTGTGGTGTGCAGAACTGGAGGTCCCATTCTTCTCCTAGAATATGGAGGAAACAAAATAGGAAGTAGATTTTTTTTTTTTTGCCTTTTTTGTGTTTTTGAGACAGGGTCTCCCTGTAGCTCCATTTACCCTGGAACTCACTTTTTAGACCAAGCTGGCCCTTGAACTCACAGAGAAAATCTTGCCCGCCTTCTGCCTCCGAGTGCTAGGATTAAGGCGTGCGCCACCACACCTGGCTTTAAAGATGGTTCTTAGCCACCAATTGTGGGTGCTGGAATCGAACCTGTGTCCTCCTGCAAGAGCAGTCCAGTGCTCTTAACCACTGAGCCATCTCTCCAGCCCCAGGATCATTTCTTACTTACAGATGGTGACAGTCTGGGAAAGTGTGCAGACAGAAATCACGGTGGATTGCACAAATGGTGTCACCTGAAGCTGTCTGTTCCACTGAAGTTCCGAAATGTTTCATGTAAATATTTTCCATACTTCCCTTTCATAATAAATTGATATCTATGCCCCCTAAAATCTCATGAGGTTTCGTGTATATGTGTGTGTGTATACATTCATGTGTGTGTATATATGTGGGGATGTACATATGTGTGGAAGCCAGAGGTCAGCATCAGATGTCCTCTTTAGTTGTTTTCCACCTTATCTTTTGAGGCAGAGTCTCTCACTGTACCTAGAACTCACTAGTTAGGCTAGATTGGCTGGCCATGGAGCCCCAGGGACCTACCTGTCTATATGTCCTTAGGACTGGGGTTAGAGATGGTCACTGCTCTTCGATGTGCTTTCTAGGGGATGGAACTCAGGTCCACATGCTTGTGCATTAAGCACTTTGTGAACTGAGCCATCTTCCCAGCCCTGGGAAAGGTTTTTTTTTTTTTTTTTTTTTTTTGGTCTTTTTGAGACAGGGTCTCCCTGTAGCCCTAGCTGTCCTGGAACTCACTCTGTAGACCAGGCTGGCCTTGAACTCACAAAGATCCGCCTGCCTCTGCCTCCCAAGTGCTAGGATTAAAGGCGTGCACCACCACTCCCGGCCCTGGGAAAGTTTTAAGTAAGGTTGTGGTTTTGTATTGGGCTGCATTCATAACTATCCTGGGGCACAGGTGGTGGGTTGGGCTTGCCTGGTGGGTTGGGCATAGCTGGCAGGGGAAAAAGCCAGTGAAGTTTGGAATAAAATCCAGGCTGTTTTCCTTGCTTTCCAGTTGCCTTGTTTTACTTGCTCTGAGTCTTAATTTGCTCAGCTATGAAATGGGAAATATAATACCCCTTCTGTGGGCTGCTATAAGGTGCATAAAGCTTAGTAACTTTCTACCACTCCCCATTTTGTCAGGGTCTCCTGTAGCCCAGGTAGTTTCAGGTGCTTATATAGCCATGGCTGGCCTCGAACTCTCCTTATCCTCTCGCCTCCATTTCCCAAGTGCTAATATCAGAGCCTGGGCCATCACATCTGTCTGGCTTAGCAACTTTGAGTAAATGGTTACCCAGGATCATTGAGATACTTTAGCAGGTAAACACACTTGCTGAATAAGTCTAGAGCCCAAGTTCGATCCCTGGTACTTATGTAAATGTGGAAAGAGAAAATCATATGTGTGCCATGGCATGTGTACCCCTGCACAATCATACATCATGCAGATACACACAATAATAATAAAACTTTTTTTTTTTTTGGTCTTCTTGAAACAGGGTCTCCCTATAGCCCCAGCTGTCCTGGAACTCACTATGTAGACCAGGTTGGCTTTGAACTCACAGAGATTTCCCTGCCTCAGCCTCTGCCTGCCTCCTGAGTGTTGGGATTAAAGGTGTGTGCTACCATGCCTGGCCCATAATAAAACTTCTTTTAAAAAGCATTTTCTTCATGTCATCTGTTTATCACAGAATTCCATTCCATTATAGAACCTTACAGTACATTAGAAAGGCTGAATCTTAAGGATTCATCCAAATTATTATTTTAAATTTTTATTATTTTTACTTTATGTGTATGCATGTATTGCCTGTATATTTGTAAGTGTACCTGTGTTGTGCAATGCCCAAGGAGCTCAGAAGTGGGCTGTTGGAGCAGGTGTAGTGGTGCACACCTTTAATCCCAGCACTTGGAGGCAGAGGCAGGTAGATCCCTGTGAGTTCAAGGGCAGCCTGGTCTACATAGTAAGTTATAGGACAGCTGGAGCTACAGGGAGACCCTCTCTCAAAAAGACAAAAAAAAATTTTAACACATTTGAAAAATGATCAAAGAACCAAATACTGTCTGACATTTTTATCATGGTGCATGTCAGAAACTTACTTACATAGCACTATAATACATATATCACAAGAACATGTTCTNCTGTTATAGTGGTAAATTCTTATAAAACAGGTTAAACTACCTTTTTACTTGACTGATAGACATAGACTGTGAAAGGATATATTCTCTCTATTTAGAAGCCAATTCAAATAGTAAAAGTCTTTTTAATTTTTTTTATTAATTTTATTTATTTCTGATTATGTGTATGATGTACTGTCTGCATGCAAGTTTGTGCACCCGTGTCCGTGCCAATTGCTGGCAGAAGGTCAGAAGAGGGTGTCAGGTTTCACCCTGGAGCTGGAGTTCTCCTGGAATTGAGTTTCAGATGGTTCTCGGCTGCCATCGTGGATGCTGGGATCGAACGCCAGAGGTCCTCTCGCAAGAAGAGTTAGGCACTCTTAACTGCTGTGCCATCTCTCCAAGCCCAGTAAAGTCTTTTAAAAGCTGTGTTAAATTTTTTTTTTTTTATTTTTTTTTTTTATTTCTGTATGTGTATGAATGTACTGTCTGCATTGCAGTCTGTGCACCCGTGCTCGTGCAACGCCGCGGGGGTCAGGAAGGGGTCTCGGATTCCCCTTGGAAACTGGAGTATCTCCTGAACTGGATGCTTACAGACATTGTCTCAGCGTACCAGTGGTGCTGGAGGAATCGAACCCGCCGTCGTTCCTCTGATAAGACGCTGTTGCGCTTGCTCTTAACCGATAGCCATCTCTCCAGCCCATAAGCTGTGTTATTAAGCAAAATTTATTAATACAGGAAAGCTCTGTATCAGCAATGAATTATTTGCCTAGGAGATGTTGGCTTAGGGGGATCCAAGCACCCCCCAAACTTATAAAGGCCCTTTTTGCCTATTAAGTGGGATATATGCCAGGAGAAAGGCGGTAAGTCCCGTTGTCCGAAGACCTTGTGGTGAAAGCATTGAAAAAAAATGTTTTGAGCTGCACTTGCAATTGTACATGTTCTCTTGAATTCCAGAGAGTTGTTACCAAAGGCCTACTTAAAGCATATAAGCAAAATATTGGTCATCACTTGAGACAAAGCAAGAACTTTCCATCAACTATTCAGCTACACCTAAACTGCCTGTGAGATAACTGTGAACATGGCAGCTTGTTGTCTATATTATATCCAAATCTAATTGGAAATTAGCTCTTCTCCTTGGAGGAATAATTCAAAGCAGTATGCCACAAGCTTAGTTGCCTGCTAAGGTGTAAGGAGATGTTATAAGCCACAATAAGATACTTTCACCTTTTATAGAGAAACCAGTTTGTGGAATCAACATACCATCAAGCATCTGTTGTCTATGCTCACAAGCTTAGTGTGCATAATAATTAGTACTGGCTTAAATGCCTGTACATTATTGCTTGTGCTTTGTTAGTAGATTAAAAACGGTCATCCCCTGGAAAGCTGGTAACCACATGAAGGGAAACAACCTGAACAGGACTAGAAGTCCTAAATGACATCTCCAAGAAATAGGACTGTTTTGCTTCCTCACCCATATTTTGCCCCTTTCCCAAGCTTAGGGAACTAGCTGCGGAAGAGAGGGGGACCGAATCAAGGGCTCATGACGAGATTGGGGTGAATCTAGTGAGACTTACAGCCAATATAAGACTGGACTCTTATTTGAATCAACATGTTTGTGCATACAGCATTTCCCAGACTGGACTAATGAACCTTGGGTTGCTTCAAAATTTGGACATAGATACTCTGCAAATTGGTTTAACACATGAATGTTCTTACATTCTTTGCTTATGCTTAATAATTTTGGCTCACTTTAAAAAAATACACCAATTACCCAATTGGTATGGCAAGACTGAGTAATGTTAATATTGTCTGAAAACAACTGTGGTCTTTTATTGTGAAATCCCTTTAAAAAAATAAACAAGGAAAAAAAAAAAGAAATGCACAAAAGCCCAATAAAAAAATAAGGAAAAAACTGGGCGTTGGTGGCACACACCTTTAATCCCTAGGCACTTGGGAGGCAGAGGCAGGTGGGTCTTTGTTGATGCAGTTCCAAGGACAGTGGGGCTACAGGGGAGAACTCCCTGTCATGAAAAGAGCTCAAAAAAAAAAAAAAAAAAAAAGGAAAAAAAAGAATAATAAAAAAATAAAAAAACAAACAAATAACAATACAACAACAAAAAAGCAAGGTCTGGGAATGTAGCTCTATTGGTAGAGTGCTTACCTAGATCTGCAGACCACTGGGTTCAATCCACTAGTACTGAGCATCGTAGCTCATCCCTGATAATACCTAGTATAGGAGTTGAAGGCAAGGGAAGAATCAGAGTTCAAGGTCCTCAACCTCGATGATGAAGTACCAGGCCAGCCTGGGATATGTGAGATCCTGCCTTGAAAACAAACAAACAAAACCCTTCCACGATGGCTATCACAGTAGTTATTAAACTGGCTCAAACTCCTGGGGTTTACTGGAGGCTCTTCTTGATGTTTAATGGTGAATGACCGGTCCCCAAAAGGGACACACCAGCTTGAAGACCACATCCCTCCTGCTTTGTGTTTCATGTGCCCTGATTTCAGCGGTTCTAAAACCGAAGACCAGGATGCTGGAACTATTGTGGAAAATTCGGGAGAAACAAGTTGGGGAGGTTATATAGGTTTGCTAGTCTGTAGTTTCTGGGATAGAAGGACTGACTTGTGTAACTGTGAAAATCCTGGTAGCCGGCTGAGCAACACTTGGTCAGACTTGGATGATTCAGTTAAGATGTGTTCTAATTAGGGAACCATTCAAGCATGATACTGTCCCCAGGTGGGAGCGTGCGTGCCGGCATGCCCTTTAAAAAAAAGCTGTTTTAAAATTTTATATTTTGGTTATGTGTATTGAGTGTCTTTCTGCAGTAGTTTGTCCACACTTGTCAATGCAACGCCGAGCAGAAAGGTCAGCAAAGGGTGTCTGGTATTCCCCTTGGGAACTGGAGTTAAAGACGGTTCTCAGCCACCATGTGGGTGTGTGGGATCGACCCAGGTCTCTACAGAGGCAGTCAGCGCCCTTAACCGCGCTAGTTAGTCTCTCCAGCCCCCAGTGCACGCCTTTTAATCCTAGCACTTGGGAGGCAGAGGCAGGTGGGTCCTTTGTTGAGTTCAAGGCCAGCCTCAGTATGAAGAAGAGTAATCAGGCAGCTTGGGGCTACAGGAGGGGACCTCTGTCTCAAAAAGAAAAAAGAAATAAAATAAAAAGATATATTCCCCAAGGCTCAGGTGGTGTTCAGCCTTAGACATTGCAAAATGATGTTGTCATCTACAAAGTTCACATTTCGAGAACCAAGGCAGTTCAGAGTTGTTGTTTTTTTTTTTTTAATCAATATAATCCTTTTCCCATGTCCTGAGGTGGGAGTATAGGTTTCTTTTTGCAACTATAAGTGCGATCAATGAATACAGGTTGGAGACTGGCAGCTGGTGGCATTGTATAGCAGGCAGAGGTCATAATAGAAACCGCGTTCCTTTGTTGTTGAGTCTTTAATGATATATCAGGATGAAGAAGCTGATACTGTGTAGTAAACAAAGTGACGCATGCGTATGCTTCCATCTCATGCAAACAACAGTGGTAGCTGGGGACCAATGCTCTAGGCGTACAGTGTGGAGAGAGTCTACCAGTTGTGGTGTTGCAGAACTGGAGTCCCATTCTTCTCTAGAAATGGAGAAACAAAATAGGTAGTAAGATTTTTTTTTTTTTGTCGCTTTGTTTGTTTAGTTGTTTTTGAGATCACCTCGGTGATCATCCTGTGTTTCCCGTAATTTAGTGCACCTGGAACTCACTTGGTGTGATTTAGTGTACAAGCGTGGCCTTGAACTCACAGAGAAATCTTGTCTCCCGGCTCTGCCTCCCGAGTGCTTAGGATTAAGGCGTGGCCACCACACCTGGCTTAAAGATGGTTCCTTAGCCACCAATTTGGGATGCTGGGAATCGAACCTGTGGTCCTCTGCAAGAGCAGTCCAGGTGGCTCTTAACCACTGAGCCATCTCTCTCCAGTCTCTAGGATATTTCTTACTTACAGATGGTGACAGTCTGGGAAAGTGTGCAGACAGAAATCACGGTGGATTGCACAAATGGTGTCACCTGAAGCTGTCTGTTCCACTGAAGTTCCGAAATGTTTCATGTAAATATTTTCCATACTTCCCTTTCATAATAAATTGATATCTAATGCCCCCTAAATCTCATGAGGTTGTGTATAATGTGGCTGGATGTGTGTATACATTATGTGTGTGTATATATGTGGGGATGTACATATGTGTGTGGACAGCCAGAGGTCAGCATCAGATGTCCTCTTTAGTTGGTTTTCCACCTTATCTTTGAAGGCAGAGTTTCCTGCTCACTGTACCTAGAACTCACTAGTGTAGGCTAGAGTTGGCAGGCCATTGGAAGCCCCAGGACCTACCTGTCTATATGCCCCTTAGGGACTGGGGTTATGAGATGTCACTGCTTTTTCATGTGCTTATCTAGGGATGGAACTCCAGGTCACATGTTGTGCATAAGCACTTTGTGAACTGAGCCATCCTTCCCAGCCCTGGGAGAAGTTTTTTTTTTTTTTTTTTTTGTGGTCTTTTTGAAGACAGGGTCTCCCTGTATTAGGCCTCAAGCTGTACCTTGGAACTCACCGTTGCTGTAGACCACGCATGGCCTTGAACTCACTAAAGATCGCCGTCCTTCGTGCCTCCCAAGTGCTAGCGATTAAAGGCGTCACCACCACTCGCGGCCTGGGAAATCTGTTTTAAAAGTAAGGTTGTGGTATTTAGTATTGGGCTGCACTTCGTATAACTAATCCTGGGGCACAGGTGGGTGGGTTGGGCTTAGCCTTGGTGGGTTGGTGCTAGCTGGCAGGGGAAAAAGCCAGCTGAAGTTTGGAACGTGAAAATCACAGGCTGTTTATCCCTTGCTTCTCCATTGCCTTGTTTTACTTGCTCTGAGTCTTAATTTTGCTCATGCTATGAAATGGGTATTATAATACCCCTTCTGTGGGCTGGGCTATAAGGTGCATAATGCTTAGTAACTTTCTACCATCCTCCATTTGTTTCCAGGGTCTCCTTGTAGCCCAGTAATGTTTCAGGGGTGGCTAATATATAGCCATGGCTGGCTTCGAACTCTCCTTATTCCTCTCGCCTCCATTTCCCAAGTGCTAATATCAGAGCCTGGGCCATCACATCTGTCTGGCTTAGCAACTTTGAGTAAATGGTTACCCAGGATCATTGAGATACTTTAGCAGGTAAACACACTTGCTGAATAAGTCTAGAGCCCAAGTTCGATCCCTGGTACTTATGTAAATGTGGAAAGAGAAAATCATATGTGTGCCATGGCATGTTGTACCACTCGCTGCACAATATAATCATGCAGATACACACAATTATAATAAAACTTTTTTTTTTTTGGTCTTCTTGAATACAGGGGGTCTCCCTTATAGCCCCGAGCTTGTCCTGGAACTCACTCATGTGTAGACCAGGCGTTGTGGCTTTTGAACCTCACAGAGAGTTTCCCTGTTTCAGCCTCTGCCTGCCTCTCTGAGTGTCTGTGATTAAAGGTGTGGGTGCACCATGCCCTGGACCCATAATAAAACTTCTTTTAAAAAAGCGATTTTCTTCATGTCATCTGTTTATTCACAGAATTCCATTCCATTATAGAACCTTACAGTACATTAGGATAGAGGCTGAATCTATAAGGATTCATCGCAAACTATTATTGTTAAATTTTTATTATTTTTACTTTATGTGTGTATGCATGTATTGCTGCGTATGGAATTTGGTTATAGTCGTACCTGTGTTGTGCGAACCTGCCCAAGGAGCTCAGAAGTGGGCTGTTGGAGCAGGGTGTGTGGTGGCACACACACTTTAATCCCAGCACTGGAGGCAAGAGGGCAGAGTGATCCCTGTGGATTCAAGGGCAGCCTGGTCTCACATGTGTAAGTTCCAAGGACAGCTGGAGGCTAAAAACCTCCAAAAAAAAAAAAAAAAAAAGGGACAAAAAAAAAAAAAAAAAAAAAAAAAGTAGGCTGTTAGGTTCCTCTGGAACTGGAGTTACAGGTGGTTTTTAGCCACCATGTAGGTGCTTAGAAACCTGGGTCCTCTGCAAGAGCAGCCACTGCCCTTAACTGTTGAGCCAAAACTGTGCATCTCAGCACAAGCCTGCAGAGTTCAGAAGTCCAAGGTTGTCTTTGGCCACATAGCAAGCTTTTGGACAGCCTAGGAAACAGGAGATCCTGTCTCAAAAGTAAAAGTAAAAATAAAATGGATACCATAACTCCAGTGTAAACTTGAGAAAGTATCTGGGCCTCTGAGATGGCATGGGGTTGGTGTTCTTGATACTGTGGTATGAAGAAAACCCAGCCAAATCCCTCTGCTATTAACTTTTCTGCAAACATTCTGTCTTTTCCTCTTCGATGTTTCCCCCTTCATCATCAACCTCAGCTTCTGAGGTCTTACTCATGTCCAAATAAATCCTTTTGTACCTCTAGGCAGATGACTCACTAACTTCCGTCTTCACAGCCAAGAACCTAGACCAGGTTGTCTCTGCCAGCAGCCTCTCCTTTCCACCCACTGTGACCTGGTGGTGCCCAATCTCATACCACAGTCATTCCCATTACGGTCACCACAACCCCAATAAGCAATTCAGTTTACCTGTGCCACAAGTGTGCCCAGTTCCTTAGACTTCTTGAGTTTATCCTTTAGTCAAGTTCAATAAACTAGTTCAAGAATACATATGAGCCCAGTGTGTTCCAGTGCCTCTGTGGAACAACATCCCCCACCCCGTCCCGCCACCCCCCCTCCCACCTCAGAGGGGATATGGGCAGATGTTTGTCTTTAAACTCGGTCAGTTTTTACTCTAAACTTGGGGTGACCTCCCCATTTCTGAGTCATCCATGAACTGCTGAGCTGTCTGATTGCATCATTACAGATGTGAATTCACCTCTTCTCTCTCAGTAACACCCAGGCTGAGGAGCCTCCCTAGACTCACCAGATTGACCCAAGTTGTGCCTTTCAAACAGCAACTCACATCTGGATGCGCCTCAGTCCCACAAAAACTGGCAGGACTTCCAAAGCCTGGTTTTCTTCTGCGAAGCCAATGGTTTCAGTGTTCTAGTCCTCTCTGCCCAGGAGCGCGTGTGAAAGGACAGAGAGAATGCTTTCTAGAGCCACTCACTGATGCTGGGTGTCCAGGTTTCCCTTACCGTTTGTGATTTCTCTGCTTATGGTGACCCCTTAGAGACTGTGAACTCTCCACCAATTCTCTTGCTATCATTGCATTGTGATTATTAGTAAAAATAAAGTTTATTACTTAGATAATAGTACTTTTTTTGTTGTTGTTGTCTTTTTAAGACAGGGTCTCCCTGTAGCCCCAGCTGTCCTGGAACTCACTCTGTAGACCAGGCTGGGCTTGAACTCACAAAGATCCGCCTGCCTCTGCCTCCCAAGTGCTAGAATTAAAGGTGTGCTCCAATACACTCAGCTAGATAATAGTACTTTATCACTGCTATTTTTCTCAATTTGATCATTGTGCTTTTTGTTTCTTAAATGCCTTTTTGAGGAAATATAAATTGAAGTATTTAGGGGCATAAGAAAATTATGTCTGGAGCTCAGCAAGTTAAGGTGCTTGCCACCAAGCCTAGTATTCTGAGTTTAATACCCTGGACCCACATGGAAGGAGGAAGAGAACTGACTCCTGAAAGTTGTTCCTTGACCTCCAGGTGTGTGCCATGGCATTCAGACCTATACACATAACACACACATACACAGGTAACACACACATACAACGCATGGCTAAATATACTAAAACATAATAAAAATGTAAATAAAAGCATGCCATAGTATGCACCCTCTACACACAAAATAAATGAATAAATATATAATAAAATTGTGTATAAAATAAAGAATTATGCCTGTAATTACTATCTACATACAGTTCAGGGCAATGGTGACAGGCAGATGGTGACTTCTTTCCACTTGCACTTCATGTAAGATCCACACCAAGTCCTATTTTCTCATGTGAACCAGTCCCTTGGTTCAAACATTAGCATCCCCCTCTACCCCTGCCACCATGTTCTTCTTGTTGAGTCTGCCCAGGCTCTGCTCCCCTGACTCCATCTCCATGGCAGAATGAGTTTCCTGGAGGGAGCTAGATCTCACCATGGAGAGTAGAGCAGGGAGGTAAGTGCTCTACAGAACCCTCAGTGGCTTCCCATGGTCCACCAATCCCTTCTTTAGGGCAGACCCTGCCCACTTTTCCATGTTCAAGTCAATAGTGATAGTTTCTCTTTTTTAATTCCTCTTTTCTTTGGATTTTCCTGGATGAATTCTAGGGTCCCTGCCACACTCAGCTCTTGGTGCTAATTTGCATTCAGCTCACACTTCAGGTTACCCACTGTGAGGGGTATTTCCTGAACCCTGGGGCATGATTCAGACGTCCTCCCCGGGTGCTCCCCTGGAACTTAAACTTGCCTCCGCCCTACTATGGCACTTCACGCCTTGAAACAAATGATTTCCTTTGATGTCTTCCACTTGACTGTGATCTCCAGGCCGGGACCAGGTCTTATCCATTCCTTGTGGGAAACCAGCTGACAGATCCTCCGGCTCCTGAACCCACTCTACAAATATTTGTTGAATAAATAAGTGAAAGTGGGGGCTGGAGAGATAGCCTAGCGGTTAAGAGCACCGACGCTCTTGCAGAGGACCCGGGTTCGATCCCCAGCACCCACATGGCGGCCAAGAACCGTCTGTAACTCCAGTTCCAGGAGAACTCCAGTTCCAGGGGAATCTGAGACCCTCTTCTGACCTCCACGGCATTGCACGACACGGGTGCACAGACCTGCATGCAAACGATACATTCATACACATACAAAAATAAAATAAATAATAAAAAAAAAAAAAAAAAAAAATAGGTGAAAGTGCAGTGGTGATTGAAAGCAGGGGTCTGACAGAGCTGTGGGTTTTTGTTGTTCTAGAAAAAGTTGCCAAGAATCTGGTGACTCAGAGAGTTTGGTTTGGGGACACTATGGTCAGTTTATAGTCCAGCTCTCGCTGGCCTACTGGCCCCAGGAGCAACACCAAGAGCAAGATGAACACTTCAGAGTCCAAAAGACTAATAAAAGGCGGGGCCTTCACCAGATAGCCAACGTCCCTGCGACCCAGAAGAGCAGGGGCTCCCAAGGAACAGGTTTCCACAGCCCAGGTGACTCAGCTAGGGTTGGGCTCCAGGGCTCTGGAACAGGAAGTGCCAGATAAGAAAGAAATCAGCCGGGCTTCTGCCCAGGTGGCCAAGCACACGGCCGAAATTCTCCATTGACTTGGCAGCCAGTTCACCCTGTGGTTTCCTAGGGAACCGAGGGCCACACAATCTGCAGCACAAGTTGGCACACAGCCTGGGACATTTTATGAGGGCCAGATGGCTGGACTCCGAACGTCGTCAGTGTTGCGGGGAAGGCAGCTGAGGGTCTTGGAACAGCAGGGGGGATGGGAGGGTCTGAGGAAGGCTAGAATCTCCTGTGGGCCACACAAGCCAGACTAGCAGAGTTGGGAGTCCTGGTGGCCAGTCCGGAGCCAGAGCCCATCGCTTCTAAATGTCAGGATAAAATAAGACCAGGAGTGACCACACAGTTGGAATCTGGATCAACGGTGTTATTTTAAGATTCAGAACCTAGCCCCTCTTTCTCTACCTCCATATTGCCTGACATACCTTCTGAGACAGGATTGCACAGCTCAGAACAGGTGTTAGCCACCCAAAAGGCTACTTGAAGGACTGGCCTTGATCACTGAAGAATGGACACTTTCAGCTCTGAGTGATAAAAATAATTCCAGCAGAATGACCAAGCATTTTTCTTCAGTTTATTTGCCAGGTTTTATACCACTGGTGGTTAAAGAAATCATAAAGAGGGGCTGGAGAGATAGCCTAGCGGTTAAGAGCACCCACTGCTCTTGCAGAGGACCCGGGTTTGATCCCCAGCACCCACATGGCGGCTAAGAACTGTCTGTAACTCCAGTTTCAGGAGAACTCCAGTTCCAGGGGAATCCGAGACCCTCTTCTGACCTCCACGGCATTGCACGACACAGGTGCACAAACCTACATGCAGACAGTACATTCATACACATACAAAAATAAATAAAATAAAAAAAAAGAAATCATAAAGAATAAATATTTAGGGCCTGGAACTGTAGTTCAGTTAATAGAGTGCTTATCTTACATGCATGAGGCCCTGGGTTCAATCCCCAGCCCAACATAAAACTGTTAGGTGGGGTGAAAAGCCAAGATGGCATAGACTGGAAGGACCCTCCCTTCTTTTCTGGTCAGGCCAGATTCCCATGAGACCTCCAGATCTGAGCCCCTGACCTGGCTTAATTGGCCAGATTCCAACATGTCACCATCTCCCCTCCCCTCCCTATAAAAGGCTCTCCTTGCCTCCCAGGTGCACCCTGAAAGGCCATGGATTCCGGGAGAGAGAGAGTATTTCCTGGAATAAATGCCTGCCTTTGTTTACCTTTTAATTCAGACTGATTTGGCCCTTTATTTTGACTTGGATACCTCTTAAAAACCCACTATGGGGGGCTGGAAAGATGGCCTAGCAATTAAGAGCACCGACTGCTCTTGCAGAGGACCCAAGTTGGATCCCCAGCACCCACATGGTGGCTGAGAACTGTCTTTAATTCCAGTTCCAGGGGAATCCAACACCCTCTTCTGACCCCCACGGCATTGCATGACACGGGTGCACAAACCTACATGTAGACAGTACACTCATACACAGAAAAAAGAAATAAAAAAAAAAACCCACTATGGGAGCCTCGTATAGTGGTGTTTGCCTTTAATCTCAGCACTTAAGGGGCGAGGTAGGTGGATCTCTGGGAGTTAGAGGCCAGCCTCTATATAGTGAATTATATAGTGAATTATAGGTTAGCCAGGGGTATATAGTGAGACCCTGTCTCAAAACAAAAACCAACCAACCAACAACAAAAAACCTGGGCATGGTGGCATATGTCTATAATACTAGTACTTAGAGGTAGAGGAAGGAGGATCCAAAGTTCAGGGTCATTCTCAGCTACAGATCAAGTTCCAGGGCAGCCTGCAATACATGAGTTTTCGTGTGTGTGTCTGTGTGTGTGTGTGTGTGTGTGTGTGTGTGTGTGTGTGGTGGTGGTGGTGGTGGTGGTGGGGGCTCAAAAAGAATAAATAGCTCAACCATATTGGTATAAACAGGAGGAATCTTTGCTAGTTGAGTCACAGTTCCTTGGATACTCTGACTCAGGTGTGAGGATGGGGCACCTGCTCAGGGACACCCCACTGCCATGCAACTCTGGGGCCAAGAGAGCTGCACTGGGAAGGAGGCAGACCAGGAAAGAGTCTCTAGATTTGAGTTTCCTGAGAAGGCAGGAAATGACTAAAATGGAACTTAATTAACGCATACTTTCTGTCTTGATCTTACTCAGTGGATGCGTAAAGTAGTTTGGAACATGCATACTGGCAGTCAGAATTAGGCCGTTATGTAACAGGGAATGGGAACTATTTGTCATACATGGTTGTAGATGGGCACAAACTGCTCAGTGTGTTGGATTTTTGTTTCCTAATGGCAGCGAGGATGCAGGAGCAGGCACATCTGACCAGTGGTTTCAGGGGCTGTCAGCCAATGGGAAAGTCCTCGACGGCTTACTGGCAGGACCCTGGGATGGAAGTCTGGCCAGCTCACTCCAGATGCAGGCAGTGAGGAACTTGGAGCTCAGAGGTTCCTGTAGTCCAGGCAGGAAACCTCTTATATAGGTAGGCTGATGCCAGCTCAGTGCCCATGGAAAGGAGCAAGAGGCAAACTAGGGAAAGGGTCAGATGAAGTACCAGGTTAGAGGCAGGCATGCAATGAAAGAGGAAGCTAGCCCACTCTGCCAGGGAGGGGGAGGGGTTCTCATTTTCTTTCTTTTTTTGTGTGTGTCTTTTTGAGATAGGGTCTCCCTGTAGCCCCAGCTGGCCTGGAACTCACTGTGTAGATAAGGCTGGCTTTGAATTCACAGAGATCCACCTGCCTCTGCCTCCCGAGTGCTTGGATTTCAGGTGTGCACCACCATGCCCAACCTAATTTTCTATATATAGTGTCATAAATGACTGTGCTCCATGGATTTAAGGCTTCCATCACCTTTAGCATCAGCACACCATCATCTCTACTGTCACCACCATCATTGTCATTAACATCATCACCATCAAATGACTACATATTGATCATTTCCAATCTGTTCAATCACTTTACTTAATTCTCACAAAGCAATGTAAGTCAGGAATTGCCATTCCCCGAAAGGGTTAAGTGACTTGCCAAAGGTCTTATATACTTATGGATGGTAGAGCCAGACTTTGACTCTATCGGGTAGCCCGAGGTTAGGAGCACACTATGGAAACATAGTCTATACCAGTGTGGCAAAGGGCAACTCTGTGACTTGGTTTTCTTATCTGTAAAATGGGGTGATGGTAGTAAGAAACCTACTTCAAAAGGAGGGACAGGCCAGGTGTGGTGGCGCACGCCTTTAATCCTAGCACTCGGGAGGCAGAGGCAGGCGGATCTTTGTGAGTTCAAGGCCAGCCTGGTCTACAGAGTGAGTTCCAGGACAGCTGGGGCTACAGGGAGACCCTGTATCAAAAAGACCAAAAACAAACAAACAAAAAAAACAAAAGGAGGGACGGAGGACCAAGCACGAGAGTACAAAATGAAGTAACTCTAGGAATAATGTTGCCTGACTTAGTAAATACAGTTCAAGCTCAGTGGGTGACCAAGGCTGATGAACTGAGTTTAATCCCCGGATTCTACATGGTAGAAGGACAGAACTGACTCCTGCAGGTTGTCCTCTGACTTCCACACATGCTCTGTGACATGCACACACTGCCCTCCACCCCCAGCAAATAAACAAATTTTGTTGAAATGTAAATAATCAAAGGATAATATGTAAGCATAAGAAGCCTTGAACTATTTGGTGAACCCTCCACCAATGAGCTAAATATCGAATCGCATCTTGCACTATTGGGGACAATGCTGTTATTCATTGTTTAGCTGAAATGGAAATGAATTTGACTGCACATCCTGTGTTTTACCTGCCAGCCAATCCAGGCTGCTACTCTAGGCACCTTGAGGCCACACCCAGCTCAGTTGCAAAGCTCTGCTTTGAGGAAGTTGCCTGCCTGTTCACCCAGCGGCTAGTCTTCAGCTCCTGCAGCTCCCCACACCCTCTCCTCTCATTTCTTTTCTCTCCTAGCTTTCCCTCCTTCAAGCTTTCTCTTCCTTCTCTGTGGTCTTCATGACACCTTGCATCCCAGCAGGCAGAGTCCAGAGATCACATCACATCACCCTAGTCATACAGGTGGGCCCATTTGCTTGCTTTCAGGTTAGCCCATATGGCCTTCTAACTAGGCTTGAGGATTTTCCGGCAGGAATTGCTGTGTCCTGGGCAAGTACAGGTTTCACTTGTGTGAGTGGGTGCAGAAATAGAATCATCGTCTTGTAAGAACGGAGGACCCTTCCATCTTTGTCCACTGGGGCTGTGATAGAAGAATAAAACAGTGACAGATGGTGTCTACAGCCCAAAGAGAGCCCACACTCCAGCACCTCATCCTACGAAAGCCCCTGTCCCCCCGGGCCCTAGGCCCACCAGGCACTCATCTTCCTTGCTCCCAGGGAGTTCACTGTCTCCTCGGCACCCTCACCCCCACCCAGCCAGTTCTCTAGGGCCGGGTCCACTTAGAGCTTCATCTCCCCAGACCACCCTGGGTCTCCCAGCCCTATCCTCCCTAATAACCCCCGGACCCTCACTGCTCAAGTCCTTGACACCCACCTTCAAGTCTCTTTCCCCTCCAGGCCCTTCCCCGGGCTCTAGTTTTCCGAGTCCTACCTGTTTCATTTCTCTTTTCCATCAGGATCAAGGTTTTCTTTTCTTAGCCAAGGAACTAGGACCCAGAATGCAAGGACATGCGCCTTCCTTCAACTATAATAAGGAGATGACAAAGAGAGCCCCAAGGGATGACAACGTACACCTCGCTCATAACACATCTCAAGTGGAATCAAGTGTTGAACAGCACAGCCTGTCTAGCTTCTTTCCCTTGCCCCCCCCCCCCACAATCAGGGTGAGTCCCTTGAGGGACACACTGGCTTCTGATGTCTCTTTCCTTAGCCAGGGGTCTACCTGGGATGGCTCTGAAGCTGCCTTCCCATTGCCCACCTGCCTATCGAATTTCTAGAGTCAAGCCTTGCAAACCGTGAACCTAGAGTCTTGCCAGACTGTGAGAATACAGATTGTCCCCACCAGGGAGTTGCGATTGTGTGGGGCTGGGCCTGGGATTTGCATTTCTATCACCTTTCCGGTAGTGAAGTTTCTGGGTCAGTAGGGAGTTGGAGTTCTTTTTTAAAAAAATATTTTATTTATTATTTTAATGTGTATGAATGTATTGCTTGCATGTAGGTAGGTGCATGTAATGCCTGCAGATGCCAAAGTGATCCCTGGAACTAGAGTTAGGGATGGTTGTTAGCCTCCATCTGGGTTCTGAGAATCGAACCTGGGTCCTCTGTAAGAGCAGTCAGTGCTCTTAACAGCTGAACCATCTATATCTCCAGCCCCAAGAGTTGGAGGTTTGTTGGTTTTGTTTTTTTTTTTTTTTTTTGTTGTTGGTGTTGTTTTTTTTTGGTTTTTTTGAGACAGGGTCTTCCTGTAGCCCCAGCTGGCCTGGAACTCACTCTGCAAACAGGCTGGCCTTGAACTCATAGAGCTCCACCTGCCTCTGCTTCCCAAGTGCTAGGATTAAAGGTGTATGCCACCACACCCAGCAGGAGTTGGAGTTCTTAAACACACCTTTGCCTTCAGTTGTCACACTCTAGAAAGAGGATGAGTCCCAGGACTGGATTGCATTCTTCTGCTTCGCTGCTAGTTAGGTTGGCATCCCACTAACGGGAAAGAATTCATTTATTTGTTTAAGACAGTTTAATAGGGGCTGGAGAGATAGCCTAGCGGTTAAGAGCACCGACGCTCTTCCAGAGGACCCGGGTTCGATCCCCAGCAACCACATGGCGGCTAAGAACCGTCTGTGACTCCAGTTCCAGGAGAACTCCAGTTCCAGGGGAATCCGAGACCCTCTTCTGACGTCCGCGGCATTGCACGACACGGGTGCACAGACCTGCATGCAGATAGTACATTCATACACATACAAAAATAAATAAATTAAAAAAAAATTAAAAAAAAAAAAAAAAAGACAGTTTAATAATGGAATATCTTTCTTTTGACTGAGAAAGTAGCAGCTAGAATTCAAGATGCCCAGTTAAATTTGAATTTCAAATAATCAACTGATGGGGCCAACGAGATAGCTCAATGGGTAAGGGTACTTGCCGCCAAGCCTGATGACCAGATTTTAATCTATGTACACTATGTAGTAGAGACTGGTCTTAAACTCACTAGCTCAAGCTGGCCTGGAACTTGTGATCCTCCTGCATCAGCCTCCCATGTTCTACCAAAGCTGGAATCATTTAGGATAGGATTTTAGATATAGTAATTACAGACCAGGTTGCTATCCTGGCTGAGCTTTCATAATACATACATACATATATATATAGTGTGAAACAGGATGAGAACAGGCCGTAGCTGATTATTTAGCATGTAATCACACTCCTCTGGCCCAGTTTCTATGAATGCTCAGTCCCCCACATACTGTGACCATTGATGGCTCATGGCTTTTAACTGAGTCCTCTAGGAATCCTATCCTTGCTCAAGGTCATCTTTTTCCTTCAGGATGTCCCATACCCTGGTCAGCAGTGGAATAGGACCCCCTGCCCCTCCCATGCAGAACAGCTCTGAAGAGCCTTTCTAGCTTTGGAGCTCTGTGGGGCCAGCCGAGTCTTCTCTGTCCTGCTGCTTGTTTCCTTTACTCAAGTCATGTGCAGGCCAGAGGTCACATGTCTTCCTCTACCTCTCTCCACATTATTTCTTCGAGACAAGGTCTCTCATTGAACTTGAAGCTCACCATTTCAGCTAGACTGCCTGCTTAGCAAACTTCCCAGGATCTGCTGAGCTGCCCTCCCTTAGCATGGGTTGCAGCCTTGCGTAGCCATGCCAGGCCTTTACGTGGATGCTGGGGACTCGAACCTCGGTCCTCCTGCTTCCACAGGAGCACTTTACTAAGCCATCTCCCCAGACCTTCTTCTGTTTGTCTTCCTCCTTTTCCTTGTCTTCTTTGTTTGTTTGTTTGTTTGTTTGTTTGTTTGCTTTCGTCTTGAGGCAGGGTCTCCCTATGTAGGCCAGGCTTCTCTGGAACTTGCAACTCTCCTGCCTCAGCCTCCTAAGTACTGCGATGACAAGTGTGAGGCTCTATACCTGAACACTCGCTTCTTTGCAAGCCTCTCTCCTGCCCGGGGAGATCCTCAAGGACAAGGGCTCATTTCCTATGTTTCCAGCCCAGTGCCTGACACACTGGCATCACTTCATCAATGTTTACCGAGAAAACAAGAAAAATGTTTGGTTTCAGAGGTAACCTAGCATGAGAAAGCTAGGCAGTTAATTTTAATTTGGACAAAACTTCATTGTTCTAAACTCCCTGAAGGTGAAAAAATGAAGTAAAAAGGCAGAAATTTATTCTATTGGCAGCACACGAAACAAGACTGATTAGACGAGTGGAGAAAAATGTACCCTGCGAATCTGGATTAGTTTTACTCACATCTCCTTTCTAAAAAGCAGGTTTTCTGTATCTATTTGACACAGCAGCCAAGAACATAATGAACTTCTTTGTTTTACTATGAGGTTGATTTTATCTCCCAGGTCTTAGATTTAATCTGATTTTTAAAAATTATTCAACTTTATGTGTGTGTGTGTGTGTGTGTGTGTGTGTGTGTGTGTTTGTCGCTGAGTGGGGCCCAAGGCTGTGCACTTGCTAGACATGTGGAATACATTCCCAGCCACTATATATCTTCAACTGTTTTTTTTGGGGGGGGTATTTTTTTCTGAGACAGGGTCTCCCTGTAACCCAAGCCTTGATCTTACAGAGATCTGCTTGCTTCTCCTCCTGAGTGCTAGGACTAAAGGCATGTGCCACCATACCTGGATCTTCAACTTTTTTTTTTTTTTTTTGAGACAGGTTCTCCCTGCAAACCCAGCTGGCCTGGACTGACTATGTTGACCAGGCTGGCCTTTACTCACCAAGATCCTCCTGCTTCTGCTTCACTAATGCTGGGGTTAAAGGATTATGCCATCATGCCCAGCTTTCTTCAACTTTTTTTTAAGGCAGGGTCTCATGTAACTGAGGATGACCTTGAACTCACTGTGTCACCAAGGATGACCTTGAACTTCTGATCTTTTGCCTCTACTTTCCAACCGTTGGGCTTGTAGTTTGAGCCACCATGCCTGGTCTATGTGGTACTGGGGATCAAACCTAGCACTTTCTGTAATCACTCTACCTACTAAGCTATAGATTCTCAGTCTTGCAGGTGGGGGGTAATTCTCAAGGTCAAGCTCATGTCAGGTGTGGGAGCTGGGATGTGAACTCTGGTCTGTAATACCCCAAGCCTTGCATTTATGTACTGGAGCATTCTACCTGATTTCAATGGCCAAAAAGAGAAACAAAGAAAGCAGCTGGCCTTTGGTCTATCAATAAGAATTGCAACCTTCTATCCATTCAGGATTTCCTCCTGCCTCTGGCTGAGCTTGTTTGGTTTGTGCTGTGTCCTTCCTTAGGCTCACTGGTCTTTTAAAAAAATTTTATTTTATTTTATTTATTTCTGTATGTGTATGAATGTACTGTCTGCATGTAAGTTTGTGCACCCGTGTCGTGCAATGCCGCAGAGGTCAGAAGAGGGTGTCGGATTCCCCTGGAACTGGAGTTCTCCTGGAATTGGAGTTTCAGACGTTTCTTGGCCGCCATTTTAACATTTACCTTATCATAAAAAATTTTAGCGGAATTTTTTAAAGTTTCACACAACACCCCTTTGTTTGCTATAAAATACTCTTTGCTTTATGAAGACAGGTACAGAAATGTATCTGTTATTACTTACTAAATAAAAACATCTTTGGTATTGAAACTATTTTTATTTTATTATTTTTTTGAAACAACTGTGTAGTTCTGGTTGCCTGTAGACCAGACTGGCCTTGAACTCACAAAAACCTGCTTGTGTCTCCTTCCTGAGTGCTAGGATTAAAGACATGCACCACCACACCAACCATATTTTATTTTTATTGTGTGCGTGCTTGTGAGTGTAGTGCTCACAGAGGCCAGAAAGCATCAGAGGGAGAAGAGAATGAGCCGAGAGGTCCCGGGCGGCCAGGCACTCTGATGTCCCGTCACACCGTCACACCGCGGTGGAGAGCGAGGCATCTGCTCACTTCCTCAGCCTCAAGGCCAAAATCCCTTTTGCTCCTTCCCTGCTGTGTCCCCTGCTTCCCAGAATATGTAAGCACAGTAACAGAAGCTTGCTGAGAAGCAAATCTTTTTCTGGAAAGCTCTCTCTCCATTGTGGATTCACCTTAGCAAAGCATTTTGGTAGTGATGCCCACATGGGGATCTGAGATTTTGGGTTGCTCTCTCTGAGTAGAAGAAGGCCATGGTGGGCGGAAGGGAGTTCAAGTCTCTACCAAGCAAAAGTAGAAGAAATTCTCTTACAACCAGAATCCAATGATTCTCAGCAAAAATAAAGGAAGGAAACAAAAGGAGAGGGAAAAAGAGAAGAGGGAATGAGGAGAGGAAGAGAGAACAGATGAGGATGACGTCAGGACCTTCTTATGCACTAAAGACCAGTGAGCCTGGGGCTGGAGAGATGGCCTAGTGGTTAAGAGCGCTGACCCCTCTTACAGATGGACCCGGGTTCGATCCCCTCACATGAGAGCTAATAGCCATCTCTAACTCCAGTTCCAGGGGATCCATTGCTCTCTTCTGACCTCCTCCAGATTGTATGACATTGGTGCACTTACATACATGCAGGTAATGCACATGTACACAAAAAATAAAAATAATAAATAAAATATTTTTTTAAAAATTAGAAAATAAAATACTATCTTATAATTGTATAACCAGGCATGGTGGTACATGCCTTTAATCCCAGCACTCAGGAGACAGAAGCAGGCAGATCTCTGTGACTTCAAGGCCATCCTAGTCAATGTAGTGAGTTCTAGGCCAGCTTGGGCTATGGGGAGGCCCTGTCTCAAAAAATTATTTATTTATTTGTGTATTATTTATTTATTATTTTATGAGCCAATGAGTAGGGGCCTCATAAAGGTGTTAGGTCAGTCCTGGAGTCACATTAGCTACACACCAAGAGCTATTGGGAGCCCACTGAACAAAGCTTCACATCAAATCTTGAGTGGTTCAGGCTACTTTGAAATAATTGAATTGCAGCCGGGCGTGGTGGCGCACGCCTTTAGTCCTAGCACTTGGGAGGCAGAAGCAGGCGGATCTCTGTGAGTTCAAGGCCAGCCTGGTTTACAGAGTGAGTTCCAGGACAGCTGGGGCTACAGGGAGACCCTGTCTCGAAAAGACAAAAAAAAAAAAAAAGAGATAATTGAATTGCATCTCAGAACAAAGTGTAAAAATAGTAAAAGAAACACAAAGTCTCAAATTCAATAATTCAAAAACCATGATGTCTAGCAGTCAAATGAAAATTACCATGCAGGAAAATATGATCCATAATGAGAAGAAAAAAAATCAGTGTAGTAACAGACCCAGAATTGATACTATACATAAAGTCCAATATGTTCAAAACACAGAAAAATGAATATGATATAAATAAAAGATATAAAAATGACTCCAAAGCCGGGCATGGTGGCACGTGCCTTTAATCCTAGCACTTGGGAGGCAGAGGCAGGCGGATCTTTGTGAGTTCAAGGCCAGCCTGGTCTACAGAGTGAGTTCCAGGACAGCTGGGGCTACAGGGAGACCCTGTCTCGAAAACACTCCCCCCCAGAAAATAACTCCAATTAAGCTTTCAGATATGAAGAACATAGCATCTGACCTGAATAGACGTAGATGGGGCTATGTATATAGTTGAGGAGGAGAGAGAGAGGAGGAGAGAGAGAGAGAGAGAGAGAGAGAGAGAGAGAGACTTACCTGAAGAGCTTATGTAGGGATAGCAAAATTAGCTAGAGATCTCTATCCTTGAGGGCCAAGAAAAACCCAACATGTCAGGGAAGATGAGATGCCTCAGGAAATCACTGCTTGCTCTTCCTGCTGAAGAAATTAATCAGAGCTTTGTGGAGAAGCTAGCATTTGAGTTTGCCCTTAAGAAAGTAGGCTTTTTTTTTTTTTTTCTTTTTTTTTTGTCTTTTTGAGACAGAGTCTCCCTTTAGTCCCAGCTGGCCTAGAGCTTGCTCAGTAGACCAGGCTGACCTTGAACTCACAGAGATCTGCCTGCCTCTGCCTCCAGAGTGTTGGGATCAAGGCTATGTGCCATGATGCCCAGCAAAAGTAGGCATTTTATATAGGCAGACTTACATGCATAGGTCAAGTTGACTGGAGGATCAAGAGGTTCCTGTTCAGGGGCAGTGGGAAAGCAGGTTGAAAAATAATGATAGTAGGGGCTGGAGAGATGGCCTAGTGGTTAAGAACGCTGACTGCTCTTGCAGAGGACCAGGGTTCGATCCCCAGCACCCACATGGCGGCTGAGAACCGTCTTTAACTCCAGTTCCAGGGGAACGCACCCTCTTCGACCTCCACGGCATTGATGACAGGGTGCACCAACCTACATGCAAACAGTACATTTTTTTTTTTTTGGTCTTTTCGAGACAGGGTCTCCCTGTAGCCCCAGCTGGCTGTGAACTCACTCTGTAGACCACCTGCTTGCCTCCGAGTTCTAGGATTAAGTCGTGCACCCCACACACCGACGCAAAAAGTACTTTATACACATAAATAAAGGTAAATAAAAAAATAGAATTTTTTTAAATTTTTTTTATAATTTTTATTTATTTCTGTATGTGTATGAATGTACTGTCTGCATGCAAGTCTGCGCACCCGTGTCGTGCAACGCCGCGGAGGTCAGAAGAGGGTCTCGGATTCCCCTGGAACTGGAGTTCTCCTGGAATTGGAGTTTCAGACGGTTCTCAGCCGCCATGTGGGTGCTGGGGATCGAACCCGGGTCCTCTGTAAGAGCGGTCAGCGCTCTTAACCGCTAGGCCATCTCTCCAGCCCCCAAAATAGATATTTTTTTAAAAAAGAAAAATAATGATAGTCACTGCTTATTGAGCCATCGTTATATGACAGGTATTGCTGTAACTGCTTTGTATACATTAACTAATCTTCTTCAACAATGCAGTATTTTTAAAAATTTTTTATTTATTTTATTTTTTATGTGTATGAATGTACTGTTTGCATGTAGGTTTGTGCACCCGTGTCATGCAATGCTGCGGAGGTCAGAAGAGGGTGTCAGATTCCCCTGGAACTGGAGTTCTCCTGGAATTGGAGTTACAGATGGTTCTCAGCCGCCATGTGGGTGCTGGGGATCGAACCTGGGTCTTCTGCAAGAGCTCTCGGTGGTCTTAACCGCTAGGCCATCTCTCCAGCCCAACAATGCAGTATTATGGGTTATCTTACCATAGTAACTATTGGAATTAATTTTTCTAACCTACATATTTTTTTCCGATTGGACACTGTATCTTTCTTGTCTGAATATTTGGCAGAAAGGAAACCAAAGCTCAGAGATGTTAGATAAATTGCTAAAAAAATTCTCTGCCTTTAATCCCAGCACTCAGGAGGCAGAGGCAGGCAGATCCCTGTGAGTTCAAGCCCCACCCGGTCTACATAAGGAGTTCCAGGCCAGCTTGGGGCTACAGGGAGACCGGCTCAGGGACAGCTTCCTCAGGATTCCTTTGGGTTTTGCTGTCATTTTCCCCAGGACAGACATGAATCTAGTTGTTCTCACTACCAGACACTGCTGGGCAATGCACAGGAAAACCTCAGTAGCCTGTAGGAAGAAAGAAAGGAGCCCCTGGGGAGCAGGAGGTTAATGGTATGTGAGCCCAGAATTGGGAGCACAGGGAGCTAGCTGCGTATAATCTGAGATGGAGGGCTAGGCTGTCCCTGCTGGGAACAGAAAAGAGGTCTATCTGCAAGAGGATTGCTGGGGGAGTGAGGAGGTGTGGCCCCCATCTGTCCTGCTGGTTGCCAGGGTCTATAGGAACCTTTTCTCATCCTTTGTCCTGGGCTGTTGAGCCTGTTCCCTAAGGACTGTTGATAGAGTCCTAATCACTGCTGGTCAGACTTTTAGCTGTGCTCTTCTTGAATGAATGACAGTGCCCATTCATATATTGAGCAGTCTGTTCAATATTGAACTATCCGTTCAATATGTGACAGTTGTTGTTCCAATGAAAGAGGGCAATATCTGGCCCTAAGGTATTCTGGGTACAAGAAAAACATATGTATGGGACAGAAAAGAACTCATTGCAAAAATTTTCCTTAGGACATGAAATTTAAACTTTTGTCACCGAAGAGAGTTTGCTCCTGATTTTTCCGGAATGACTCAAATGTTTGCTTCAGACAATGACAGAGTGTATTTTGCTTGAATCATTGGATTTCTGTTATTTTTGTAAGATGTGGGTGAGCAATATGACTCAGTATTTTTCCAAGAGATGTGAAAATTATATCGTCTATTTTGGATCATTTCATGTTGAGATCTGGAACATTTTTTTTCTTGAATTTCAAATCTTGGAGCATAGGGAATTTTTGTTTTTGTTTTGTCTTTTAATAATGTTAGATCAGAGCCAGGCGTGGTGGCACTCGCCTTTAATCCTAGCACTTGGGAGGCAGAGGCAGGCGGATCTCTGTGAATTCAAGGCCAGCCTGGTCTACAGAGCGAGTTCCAGGCCAGCTCGGGCTACAGGGAGACCCTGTCTCGAAAAGACAAAAAAAAAAAAAAAAATTCAGATCTTTCCCAGATAAAATTTTAAAGGAAAATTACTCAGCAATAGTTCTTTTTTTTTTTTTGAGACAGGGTCTCCCTGTAGCCCCAGCTGGCCTGGAACTCACTCTGTAGACCAGGCTGGCTTTGAACTCACAGAGATCCACCTGCCTCTGCCTCTTGAGTGCTAGGATTAAAGGTGTGCACCACCACGCCTACCTTAAAGGCTATTCTTAGCCGCCATGTGGGTGCTGGGAATGGAACCAAGGTCCTCTGCAAGAGCAGTCATTGCTCTTAACCTCTCCAGCCCCTCTCAGCAATAGTTCTAAATCATAAAGTAGACCGTGAATGGTAATTCATCCCTACACTGTTAAAGATTTGCTGAAGTTATTGGTGTAGTTGCCATCCCAACTGTGGGAGAAAAATGGGAGACTATAAGATTAGACAGATCTGAAAGCAGTATCATTAAAAACATATCTGGCAGGCTGGAGAGATGGCCTAGTGGTTAAGAGATGGCCTAGTGGTTAAGTGCTCTTGCAGAGCACCCGGGTTCAATTCCCAGCACCCACATGGTGGCTGAAAACTGTCTTTAACTCCAGTTCCAGGGGAATCCGACACCCTTTTCTCACCTCCGTAGCATTGCATGACACAGGTGCACAAACCTACATGCAGACAGTACATTCATATACAAAAATAAATAAATAAATAAAATAAAACCTATCTGGCAAGATGGCACTGCAGCAAGATGGGCACAGTGAGTAAGGGCACTTGCTGCTACCCCTGGCAACTTGAGTTTGACCTGCACAACCCACATGGTAGAATGAGAGACCGACTCCTAAAAGTTGCCCTCTGACCTCCATATGTGTGTCATGTCACTGGCACAAACACATACACATACACATAAATAAGTGTAATTTTAAAAAAAAAACACCTTTTCTGGGGGCTGGGGAGATTATTCAGATGGTAAATGCCTGCTTTGCAAGGACGAAGCTCTGTGTTCCGATCCCCAGTGCCCACATAAAGGCTGAGCATGGTGGCGTGTATGTGTGTGTGTGTGTGTGTGTGTGTGTATCTCTAAAATTCACTAGCCTGACAGTCTGCTGAACTGATGAGCTACAGGTTCAGTGAGAGACCTTGTCTCAAAAATAAGATAGAAAACAGACAAAGAAGATACCTGGCTAGGTGTGATGGCACACTCCTTTAATCCCAGCACTTGGCAGGGAGAGGCAGGCAGATCTCTGTGAGTTCAAGGCCAGCCTGGCCTGTAGAGTGAGTTCCAGGCCAGCTGGGGCTACAGGGAGACCTTGTCTCAAAAAAGACCAAAAAAAAAGAAAAAAAAAAGATAGCTGATCTCTGGCCTTCACATAATACAAACACACACACAAACATATGAACATATACATGCAACACACAGGTAATACTTATCCAGTGTGTGAATATCCTTAGAGTAGTCTTCCTGCTTCTGCTTGGATGTGGTCCTCAAACAACTGAGTTCCTTTTGAATGCATTGAGTTTGGAGAGCTCTTTCAGGAGACTACAATGCCACTCCAGACATTCTGTCACAATGACCTCCCCGCAGCTTCCCAACCTGGGTTCTGACTCTCCCTGGTCCTTAAGCTCGATGGGTCTGTTATTTATAGCTTCATTGAGGAATGGTAGCTTTAAAACTAATGCTATATTTTCCTCCTTGATAAATCAGGAAGGGTATTTTACGGTATTTTTTTAAACCATTAATGTTAAGGCAAGAGACTGAGACATAGTCGCTAAGAAAAATGAGAGCCTCTGAGAATAAGAAAGAGAAGCTGGGGCTGGGGAGATGCCTTGGTGGTTAAGAGCACTTGCTGCTCTTCCAGAGGACCCAAGTTTGATTCCCAGGACTTACATGGGATAGCTCATAACCTCTTATAACTCTAGCTTCAGGGTGTCCAAAGCAACCTTCTAGCATCTGTGGGTACCTACACACTTAGCAGACACATATGTACACATAAATAGAAATAAAATAAATCTTAAAAAAAGAAGAGGCTGGAGAGATGGTTAATTGGTTAAGAACACTGGCTGGTCTTGCAAAGGACTTGGGTTCCATGTCCAGCACCCACATGGTAGCCAACAACTGTCAGCCCCGTTTCAGGGGACCTGACACCTTCTTCTGGCCTCCAGGCATTGCTTGGCACAGGTGCACTTACATACATGCAGGTGAAACATTCATACACATAAAATAAAAATAAAAAGAGTTATAAAAGAAAGAAAAAAACAAAGAGAGGCTGTGGGGATTGTTCCTTTCATATAGGAAGAATTGAGAGGAAAGGCAAAGCCCTTTCCAGGTATGTGGATTGACTGCCCACCCAGGCAAGCACAGAGAAGCATGTCAAACGAAGTGCTTTCCAATCACACTCTGACCCCGTCCCACTGGCCCCTCGCCCCACTGTGCCTCTTAGAGGAACCATTGTGTGTGTGGGGGGGGTGTCAATGAAAGCTCAAGAGGTTCGAGAGCAGGGGCAGATATACCATGAAGTGAATGAAGCACGGTCGTCAGGGCCCCTCACTTTCTGGGGTGCCCTCCAATGCCCCAGATGGGGCCTAGGAATGTATTTACATTATCCCACTTAAAACTGTCTCAGCACCAACGAGATGGCTCAGAGCGTAAAGGTGACCACACCAAGAATCTGCATTGTGTAAGCAGAGAACTGACTCCTGCAAGTTCTCCTTTGACCTCTACCCATGAACTGTGGCATGTGTGCACCTACACACAAACACACACACACACACACACACACGAATGCAAATAAATAAATAAAAAGTGAAATAAATTAAAAGTGTGTTTCAAAATGTATTTGAATCGACATCTCATAAAATTACTGTCTCTTTCTACTCAGACTCCCTCTCCATAACACCTGTCCCCCTGTTGAGTGATGTACAAATAGTCAAAGACATTGCTGACAGTCATCTAAAGGAATACGAGTTAGAATTTCATTTTGTTTTGGTTTTGTGGTACATATTTCTATAAGTTGCAGGCAGATCTGTATTAAATTATGCTATTGTTAGTTTCCTGGATCAGTACTGTCTACCAGGTGGCTGTTCATCAGTAAATACTTAACAGTGGGTTTGCTAGTATTTGCTAGTATTCTTTTTATTATTTATTTATTTATTTATTTATTTATTTATTTATTTATTTATTTATTTATTTTTTGAGACAGGGTCTCCCTATAGCCCCAGCTGGCCTGGAACTTACTCTGTAGATCAGGCTGGCCTTGAACTCACAGAGATCCACCTGCCCCTGCCTCCCGAGTGCTGGGATTAAAGGCATGTGTCACCACTCCTGGCTTAAAGAAGTCTCTTAGCCACCATGTGGGTGCTGGGAATTGAACCCGGGTCCTCTGCAAGAGCAGTCGGTGCTCTTAACTGCTAGGCCACCTCTCCAGCCCGTATTTACCAATTTCTATGGTATAAATGATTCCACTATGGCCTATTGCGAACTGTCAATGTGATATGACTAATACAGAGTTGTGAACGGTAGTATACCATTCTATAGTATCTCCACTCTATAATAGATTTAAATAAACTCAAGAGTATGTTTAGAGCAAAATATAGTGAAATAGTTTGGAAGTGATAAATTCGAGGTGTTTATTATATTTGTCTTAGCATTATTTAATTATAAGTAAATAATTTATTTATTTTTGGTGGGTGGTATTTAACAACTGCCTCCCCAAACTTTTGAAATCCAACCGTTGGTTTTCATGAGCTTGACCAAGTCTTGGCCCATTGAGATGGCTCAGTGGGAAAAGTGTTTGCCACACAAACCTGATAGCCTGAGGTTAATCCCCAGAGCCCACGGAAAGTTGGAAGGAGAAAATCAACTCCGAAAGCTGTCTTCTGACTTTCACACCTGTGCTGTGCCTGTCAGCACCACCTAACCGCATATGCTAATTAAAAACAAACAAAAAGACATGACTTACCATTGCATTGGAAACTGGATGTCTACTGCCCATTTTACTGATTTACTAAGCTTGAGGACATAAAATGTTTAGGCCAATGAGTTATTTGAAGTGAATGATATAAGCAATAGAGGAGAAACAATTTTTTTTTTTTAAGAGTGGGGAACCTAAATCAAGTTTGTGAAAAAGTCAGTCTTCTAACTTTCCATGCAGGGCGTGGTGGCACACGCCTTTAATCCTAGCACTTGGGAGGCAGAGGCAGGCGGATCTTTGTGAGTTCAAGGCCAGCCTGGTCTACAGAGTGAGTTCCAGGACAGCTGGAGCTACAGGGNTTAAAAAAAAAAAGATTTCCCAAAGACGGCTTAGCTTGAGAAGGATGGAGTAAATGAGAATACCAGCCAAGCACAGTGTCAGGTATTTAGCAACATGCAGTAAAGAACCTTCCTTTTTACAGTGTACTGGTTAGTCTTGGTCCTACAGCAAACTGCCTGGGACACCTTGGACAGATCCCCTCACCTCTCTGTGCCTTGCTTTTCATCTATGAGATGGGGCAGTGTCGGGACTTGCTGTAAGTCCTCTTGAGGAGTGAACAAGTGAGCATCTGTGGAATCCTGGGACCAAGCCATACGAATGTCAGCTGCTGTGATAATTTCCAGACTTGAGTGCTGTGCACCTGTTAGTGGTGTTTTCAGCAGGTGCCAAGTCTGCCTTTTGGAAGCTGCCTTTCTTTTTTTTTTTATAAATTACAGTGACTGGCGACATGAACAAGGTGCATCAGGCATGCTGGACAAATGCTCTACCACTTGGCTGTAGTCCCAGTATTCTTTTTAACCTTTTTTAAGGAAATTGAGCTGGTGAGGTGCCACACACCTTTAATCCCAGCCAGAGTCAGGTACATATCTATGAGATCCAGGCCAGCTGGGGCTACAGGGAAATCCTGTCTCAAAAAGACAGAGAGAGAGAGAGAGAGAGAGAGAGAGAGAGAGAGAGAGAGAGAGAGAGAGAGAGAGAGAGAGAGAGAAAGTTGAGACAGTAAATCATCCCATCTGGCCTTGAACTTGGGATCTTTCAGCCTCAGCCTGGCTACTGCCTTCTCTACTGGTCTCCTCTTCTGGGGCAAGTCCCTTAGAGGGATGGAGCTGTGTATACCTGTGGATCTCTCCCGCTTGGGCTGAGTGGCAGCTGTGGGGAGTCTGAAGTTGAGGTGGGTTGAGGACAGCTCTGGTTGGAGAGGTGTCTAAACCTGGGCCCAGCATGGGCACTGGCTGCCAGCCTGCCTGAAGTAATGAGTCATTCAGAAGCTGCATCCTACAGCAGTGTGACATGGACCCAGCCATTGGGAAGTGTGCTTGGGGGATGGAAATATAATTCAGTGGTAGAGTGCTTGCCTAGCATACATGAGGGTCTAGGTTCAACTCTCAGTAAAACACACACACACACAGAATGAATGAATGACAAATAAATGTACATTTTTTAATGTACATTTTTTTAAAGAAGAAGGAAAGAAAGTGTGCTGGGAAGCCCCAGCCCCAGGTATGACCGTCAGCTCATGGCATGGAAGTGGACCTCCTCCCTTGCTGCCTGTTATGCTGGCAAAGTCTCAGTGGAGCAACGGCTTCCCAACCTGGAAGAATGGGATATTCTCCCAGAAATCTGGCAAGGCAGATTTAGAAAGTATCTAGTTCTACTCTTGTCCTTGGCATCGCACTGGCATTTTGTTGTCATTGCATTAATGACAGCCCTAGGTGAGCATGGGGTTAGTTATTCATGCTTATCTGGCCAGGCAGGGGGATCCGGTAAGGTAGAAGAACTTGCCCTCTGGGATGGAGGGACAGATGCAGATTAGAGCTTGTTCATGACTGGAGAGACCAATAGTGGAGCTGGAGAGGGAGAAGACAGCAACTGATGGCCTAACGGATGGAGATCTCTTAGAAGAGGGAACCTTTAAGCCGGGCGTGGTGGCTCACGCCTTTAATCCTAGCACTCAGGAGGCAGAGGCAGGCGGATCTTTGTGAGTTCAAGGCCACCCTGGTCTACAGAGTGACTTCCAGGACAGTTGGGGCTACAGGGAGACCCTGTCTCGAAAAGACCAAAAAATAAAAAGAAGTCTAAAAGATAATTCTCAAAGTCTATATGCTAAAACAAAGCTTCATGAATTTTGTTATTAAAAATCATACATTATCTACAATGATATTTATCAGAACTGAAAACTATCTCAATATAGCATCAATGGATGTAGACTTTGGCTTTTGTCCTAAATGTACATACAAAGATATATATCAGAAAATTGGGATAGTTTAGAATTTTAGAAAAGTAAAATGTCATTTGAGTTTCAATTATTTGTTTTGTAAGTAGTCAGGTCTTAGGTGACTTAAAAAAACTTAAAGTGTACACTGAAGAATGTTGGCCATGGTTAGAACCATACATGATATTGTACAGAACAGATTTTATTTAGGAATTAGTATGGGTGTGTATGAAACTCCATATACACGAATGTGTAAGGGTGTATTTTTCTGTGTAAAATTAAATGGTGAATTTATCATTCTCTTATAATGTTTAAAAGCAAATATAAAATAGTGAATATTGTAGCTTTGAATGATCAATGCCCATTCAGAGTCTAAGTGGCGTTGGGTAGCTGCTAAGACAGCAAAGATGCTGTTATAAGCTCCATTTTCCTATATTTGCTCAGTCACATCCCTCACAGAGAATAATGAGTAGATGGATACCTTTAGTTCTCTGAGATTGAAAAACCAGTTAACATGTTGGTTTTGAGAATTTAGTCAATAGGAATGCTTGGGACCAAGCATTGTTGATATTAAACTTTTGGACTTAATGGAACAGACATAAACACTATTAGATGCTGGATGCGATATTTTCCTTAAATAACTTCCAGAAAAGACATTTTAATGACATTTATCCAGGAAAGATGCCAATGCAAAGTTGGGCATGTTCAAAATTTTTACATTATAAAATTATTCTATTTAAAATTTGTTCATTTTAATATTTTATAGAACAGATTTCTATGATTTTTTTCTCCTCAATATTAGCTAATACATGGATGCATGTGGAAACTTATTTATTATTTGGTTTCATGTAAAATGTATTTTAATAGTAACAGACATTTTGGTTTAATAACTGTAAAACACAGAGATTTCTTAATCCCTTACTATGCCAATGTCACTCTGCCAAGAGCATGTCTTCACTTTGAATTTTAAATTAGGTGTTTTCCATTTAGGATTTCTTAAATGCTTTAGTATCAAAAATAATTCCAATAACCACAATTCAGTATATCCCAAAACATCTCCTGTGTGCTTTGTATGCCTACTTTCCATAAGTAAAAATTATAGTTGTATTTTTACATTATAAATATAACTATGTGAATCTATCACAATCCCTAATATAATAACTTTCCAAATGAGTGCAGTGAATTAGCTTTCTAGGTTTTCCCAATTAGTAAGTGGTATAATCACAACTTGGACCTCCTGGCCTGAATATTTGCATTATCTCAGTATGCACATTAACATAGAAATAAATAAATCTATAGCAAGGATTAATGGCCAGGTGTTGAAACTGTGTGGCATGGACAAATACTGAATTAATAATTAACCAAGACATGCTTTGTTTGATAAGTAATAGGACAGTGCTGAGCTGTAAGGTGCAATAGTGTGCTGGAGAGTCAACATGTACATGAAAAATATTAGTACAGCTTCCAACACGGGAATTGTTAGAAAGATGCATGATTTGCGGGCTTGACTTCAACAAGCCATTTTATTTTACTGCAAAAGGAGAAGGCTGAAACCTTTCCTATCTTGTTTTTGTAAGAACCACAAATTATTTAATTAGTCATGTAGAAATCATTGTGAGAATTATACACATATTTTTCCTTAATCTAAGCAAAGGAAAGCATTTTTTCCTTTTTATAATCATGTGTGCGTGCATGTGTGTGTGTGTGTGTGTGTATTTGTGTGTGTATTTGTGTGTGTCTGTGTCTGGATATTTGTTTGTGTGTTAGCATTTGCTACATCCTCAGTCTAGTCTTGAGCCATTTTTACTTTTAAAGAAGCCCTGCTGTGGTATTCTCCTTGGTGTGTGTTCTGCTTAGTGTCCTCCCCTACTCTGTATGTGAGGCTTAATTCTGTTTCAGAGTTGCAGTGTGAGAACCTTTGACTCAATTGAAAATGACAAGGTTGAATAATTGAAGGGCAGTTTCAAGTACCGCAAATTTGTCTTCTCATATCCAATGTTCCATATCTAAGGAAATGGACTATTTCAAATGGATTTGATAGTCCCTTGGTTCTATAAAGTCCCCCAAAATCCAAGGAATGCCAATATTCCTAAACTGGAGAAAGTTTGCCAAGGACTCTACCATTTACCTTCAGGATCCCCAGGCTTATGGATTATGGCCACCAGTGTAAGCTTCTTAAAATTCTAAATACTACTACCACATTAATCTTAGACCAGATAAAAATTAACAATTAAAAATGTCTGAAAAGTTGTATGTTATGTGGGACAGCACTACCATCACATTAGTTAAATCGGTCTTTTGGTAATTTGTAAGTAGGGCCAGTGTAGCAAAACAGTTGTGTACAATATACCATATTATAAAAAGTCAACCAACTGTCCACTCTATACCCTGTATAAAAAGCAGTGCTCCACCAAGCAGAGACTCCCTACCCCACCCCCCAAATTTGAAATGTAATTCCTGCTCCAGAGTGCCATCTGGCAAGGGGAGGTGCCCTCAGATCCCAGGATCACAATAAACATGCAACAAGTACATACAGTGAAAGGCAAACCTCAGTTTTATGATGTGGCTTTTAAGATGCAAAATGAATGGATTAAACAGTTGCCTTGAAAAGTTCCACACTGGGAAGACTGCTTTCCTTCACTAAGAATTTTATCATCATTGGATTCTAAAGTCTGATAAAAGAGATTTCTCTCCAATTCCTGAATTTTACTAATATGCCAGGGTCCACATGCCAGGTGTGGTGTGCTTAGGGTTTATAACAGGCGGGCACTCCAGATTTAACAAAGCAGCCAACACCTGGAAGCACATAAAAGCTGGCCTCTAAGCTCAACGTGCTGAGTGTTAGTTAACTAGACCCCCTGGATCCAGAAAATGGTCCCTTGAGGCTCAGGAAAGAAAACTGAAAAGGCAGCATCAGAGTTTGGTTTCAGCTCAGATTTCGTGGTGCTCTCAACACCTATCTTCTCTCTCCTCCCAAAGGCAAGCGGGGCTCAAGCCATGGTTGTTGTAGAAGAGTCTCTTCACACGTGCTCTGATATTGTTGTCTCGTAGGTATTAGTGAACTGCATGAAGAATTATTTCTGCTAAAGCATATATGGTGTTTCTAGAGAAACTGATGCTGCTATTTTTTTGTTGTTGTTGTTGTTCTTTTCGAGACAGGGTCTCCCCGTAGTCCCAGCTGTCCCGGAACTCACTCTGTAGACCAGGCTGGCCTTGAACTCACAAAGATCTGCCTGCCTCTGCCTCCCAAGTGCTGATGCTGCTATTTTTATGAACATGACGATCCCTTCTGTGTAATGATATCCTAACGCTTACTGTCATTTTCCTGGATGCTGCCTTGTGGTCTCACCACAAATCTGCAACAAATTTCCTGAGGGTATGACCAGAGTCTTGAGGGAGTGGCTGAATCTATGATCTGACTAAGTAACCATTACAGTCCTTTTAGTGAATCATCAATATTGAACTAATTAAGAAAATCAACTTTGCCTTAAGTCTATAATATGTCCTAAAATCCTGACACTTGCTTCCAATTAAGCCTTTTTTTCTTATGTAAAACACAAAAGATTTGCCTTGTTCTCAGTTCTCAAACCTCTTGGCTGTATGGATTGTATCACATTCCTTGGTAGACAGGTGTTTTGTGAAAAATAGCTATTTAAAATTTTTTTTTTCTCATGACCATATTCCCTGGGCTTTTGTCTTATATGGGACTTGACATATCTTCCCAGCAATGAATTATTTTCTGTCATTGTTATGTTATATTCAATAAAACAGCGATACTTTTTTATAGTACATAAAACAGTGCAAAAAAAGAGAGGATTTCAAATGACAATAATTCAACATACAACTTTTAGAATTTCAGGATTGTTCTTAGTGCTTTTATTACTATAATTATCATTAATTTTTGCATCATTCATCATTACCAGCTTTCTTCTCTGGTTGAGCCCATAAACGCATCCTCACTATCCACTATGGGAATTGCTAATCACACTAGTGGCCATTCTACACAACAGAAGAAGCTCAGGGTTCATTTTCCTCAATAGTATATGTTTAACTTACATTTAAATATTCACAACAGGGGCTGAAGAGATGGCTCAGTGCTGCTCTTGCAGAGGATCCTGGGTTCTCAGCACCCATTGGCAGCTAACACCTTATATAACTCCAGCTCAATGAGATCCAGCACCACTTTTGGCCTCTGTGGCCATTGCACACACAAGATGCACTTACATAGATGCAGGCAACACACTCCTATACACAAAATAAGAATAAATACATAAGTAAAAATACAATATTTTGTGGAAACCTCATTTGACAGTACACATCTAGAGAACAGCATTGGTGTACTCCTCTCTTCAATTTCAAAATATTATTACCATCCTACTTGGCTGTATCATATTGTTTTCTGTTTCTGTTTCATGTTTTATAATATGTCCTGATTCCAAATAATAATGGATTTTGTAGTTTTTCCTATAAAAAGGGTAAGCAACATCAATTACTGAGTGGTGATGCCTACAGGTGAAAAAAGATTACAAAGAGGACAGAAATGAAAAAAAAATAGGGGGTGGATTAGAAGCTAGAAAGAAAACAAACACTGATGTCGCTTAGGTGCATGGTAAACACTAAAGAATTCAGATATGAGGGATAATCAAATTTTAAAGTTGGAAGGAATGTTGGGAACCTCTTCATCTGGAATCTCTTAATGTGACATGCTGTTGATTATAGTAACTTCATATCCAGGAAGTTGGTGGCTTCAAATCATGCTTTATTAACTGCTTAACCTAAAATGAGTTAGTTGTCATATATAAGCATTAATTTTCTTGTTTCTAGGACAGTGACAGTAAGAATATATGCCTCTTAAATACATATACCCAATCCCGATTTTTCCCTAGAGGAAGAAGGAAGAGTAATAATAATATTTAGGAAGTCTTTGCCCCAGTATCTGGCACATAGCATCAGCATCCTGTTTTGGTGATAGGAAAATTGAGGCATTAGACTAATGATACGTATCCATTACTAACAAATGCAGTAAGCAAATAAGTGAATCAGCTAGGATTTAAAACCAGACATATGGCTAACCTGAATCTAAAGGACGCTAAGCAGAAAACAGAATGGCAGATGCTATGTGCCAGGTTCTTAATGAATGGAGAGACTTGTTCATAACTGAAAAACAGTAGCATCTGAAATCACATGATCATAACACAAGATCGGTTTATTGAAGAGCACTATTTGTGTGTGTGTGTGTGTGTATGTGTGTGTGTGTGCACGCACACACATGTGTCTGTGTCTGTGTCTGTGTGTCTGTGTGTTTTCTGAACTTAAGACCCAATACATGCTAGGCAAGCACTTTACCATCGGGCTGTATTGCTAACCCTTGCATTCTTTTAAAGACATACATAGCCTGTATAAAATACATTAGTTCATGCTTTTTCATTCAATTCAGCTAAATTAAATGGCATGCAGGAGAAACCAATATTAAGACAGATTTTGGGTGATATTATAAGGGAATGTGTTTACATAGTTATACAAAGTGTAGCCTGTAAAATATTCTCTATAGCTGCTGGAGAGATGCCTTGGCAATCAAGAGCACTTGTTTCTATAGCAGAGGACCAGGGTTTGGTTATTAAGTCCATAACTCTAACTCCAGGGGATTTAATGCCCTCTTCTGGCCTCCACAGGAATCACACACATGTGGTACACTTCTATACATGTAAGCAAAATACTCATACACATAAAATAAAAATAATAAATTTAAAAATATTCTCTTTATAAAAATGTTCATTTCATCCAAAAATTTTAGATGCAGATTTTAGGGATTTATAGAAAACAGTTAATATTTGAGGAGAATATGGTAACTAGCATGTGGTGAAAGCATTATAATGTTCTAGAAAGAGCATAGATGAACAAGGTAAAAAAATGGCAGTAATTTATTAGGAACTTATATATTGATAGGTGTCATAAGTAATTGTTGGAGATGGAGTCTTGGTACATTCCCCAGGCTTGTCTTGAACTCCTGGTCCCCCACATAGCTGGGATTTTAGATTACACCAATCTGCCTAGTTTATTTTTTAACATTATTATTGAATATCTCTTATATATTCAATTTTAGTGTAACTTTTAATCACTAGAATCCTGACCACATAATTCTGTCTCCTTGTGGTGCTTAGAGAAATTTATCCCCTCCTTGGACCATTCTCTTTGCAGCTCACAACAGAATATTTATTATTTGGGGTTCTTGGACAATTCGCTTGAGAATAAGCATAATAAGCTTAAGTTCCTTTGACTATAACATGAAAATTACAATAATTCTTTAAGTTTATCTTAAGGTTTAAGTCAAAAGGTATGAGAACGTAGATGCTTAGTGTATACTGAAAGACCAGTGAATAGTAGCTATGATTTCAATGAAGAGAAACCAAATAACCTTTGTAAAAATAAAGAAATAAAAATATGTATTTTAAAATAGGTTTAAGCTGTGTTTACCATATTTAATGCAATGTAATCATGAAAATATCCTTGTGTTGCTCTGGTTTATGGCAGATTTATTTGGTTTTAATCTTTTAAAATATTTTTCTTATTTTTATTGTTATATATTTATTATTATTATTTATTTCATTAGCAATTGTTAATTATAAAAAATTGTGGATTTCATTATGACATTTTTCACATGTGTATAATATATTTTGATTATATTTATCCACTTGCCTTTTATTCCCTCTTGTCCCTTTCCCATTCTGGCTGGTCCCCTCTCTCTTCTCAGCTAATCCCCTTCTTTCTCATGCTTTGTTTTTCATCAGAGTTTCATTAGGGTTGTTTATAGGAGCATAGGCAAGTTAACTTATCCGGGAAGAAGATAGATCTTCCCCAGCAACTATTAATTGCCTATAGCTCATCAAGGAGGGGAGGGCCTTCCCAAATCTAATAATAATTTCTGCTATGTTGATACCTTTAACCTACTTTCTAGGAAAGAGTGATTAAGAAAAAAAAAAAAGCATGTTTACTTCACTTCACCTACAAAAGTTACAGAAAAAATTTGAAAAAGCTTTGAAAAACAAAACAAAACAAACATACAAACAATCCCAAACACTAGAGATGCTTTGGACAACTTAGGGTCCTGGACAATAACATACTGAAATTGAGATTTTTTTTTTTTAATTTTTAGAAAAGTACAATGGACTCCAAAAAAAGTAAAATGGACACTTAGAACACTGGACAGAAAAGGACACATTTTCAGATTCACAGGAAAAAAATGATGACAGAAAAGAGTCGTCAATGGGGAAATGTAATATAAAATAGAGACCCTAGAAAGCTCCCTTCCCTAGATCCTTCCTTCCTTTCTCTCTTAACTCCCTTCCTTTCTGTCCTCCTTCCCTCCCTCCCTTCCTTCTGTCCTTCCATCCCTCCTTTCCTTTCTTCCTCTCTATTTGCTTTTTCCTCCCTCCCTCCTTTTCTCCCTCCTTCCTTCCTTCCCTCCTTTCCTCTCTTTTTTCTTTCTTTCTTTCTTTCTTTCTTTCTTTCTTTCTTTCTTTCTTTCTTTCTTTCTTTCTTTCTTTCTTTCTTTCTTTCTTTCTTTCTTTCTTTCTTTCTCTCTCTCTCTTTCTTTCTCT
>VZQC01011134.1:50396-111034 GCA_009823505.1 Rhizomys pruinosus | reverse complement strand
AAGAGGGTCTTGGATTCCCCTGGAACTGGAGTTCTCCTGGAATTGGAGTTACAGACGGTTCTTAGCCACCATGTGGGTGCTGGGGCTCGAACCCGGGTCCTCTGCAAGAGCAGTCGGTGCTCTTAACTGCTAGTCCATCTCTCCAGCCCCTCAACATGCTTTTTTTTTTAATATATAAAAATTTTATTTATTTTCGTATGTGTATGAATGTACTATCTGCATGAAGGTTTGTGCACCCGTGTCGTGCAATGCCGCAGAGTTCAGAAGAGGGTGTTGGATTCCCCTGGAACTGGAGTTAGATGGTTCTCAGCCACCATGTGGGTGCTGGGGATCAAACCCGGGTCCTCTGCAAGAGCAGTCGGTGCTCTCAACCACTAGGCCATCTCTCTAGCCCCTCGACTTGCTTTTATAGTTCCAACTTAATGGATAAAAAAATAAGCCAAGGCTTTCAAGCTGATAATGGAAAGACTCAAATCCATGTAATGACTTCCAGGTTTCATGTGTGTCTGCTATTATAAAGAACCCTTTCACAGTGCTAATCAGGATTAGTCACAATAACTAGAAAATTAAAAGTAACACTGTGTTTTTCTCAATCCCAAAACATATTTTTGGCACATTTTTTTAAATCTCTGGAATTAGAACACATCAGAAAGCTGATAGCTTCTTACACAAATTGTCATCATTTTCTATTGGTAGCACAGGAGAAAACAATAATTTCACTAACTTCTTAGTCAACCAAATATTGTATTTGGTAAGTATATGTTTAATGTATTTGAGAGCCAACCTAATACTATTTTAATAATTAGAGAGAACTAAGATTAGAACATTCTAGGACCCTCGCCAGGAGACTAGAAAAATGTTAGACTATTATACATATTTGTAAGTAACCCTTCTACTTAGCATCATAACATTTTCTTTCTTGTTTTTTTTTTTTTTTGTTTTTTAGAGACAGGGTCTCCCTGTAGCCCCAGCTGACCTGGAACTCACGAACTCACTCTGTAGGCCAGGCTGGACATCCTAACATTTTCTTTCTTCTTCTTTTTTTGTTTTTTTTTATTTTTTAAAATTTTATTTATTTATTTATGCATGTGTATGAACGTACTGTCTGCATGTAGGTCTGTGCACCCGTGTCGTGCAATGCCACGGAGGTCAGAAGAGGGTGTCGGATTCCCCTGGAACTGGAGTTCTCCTGGAATTGGAGTTACAGACGGTTCTCAGCCGCCATGTGGGTGCTAAGGATTGAACCCGGGTCCTCTGCAAGAGCAGTCGGCGCTCTTAACCACTAGGCTCTCTCCAGCCCCCCTAACATTTTCTTTTTTTATATAAATAAAAATAAAATAAAAATAAAAAAATAAAGTAAAAAAGAAAAGACAAGCATCATGAATTTTGCAGGTAAATGGATGGAAGCTAGAAGACATTATATTAAGTGAATAACACAAGTCCCAGAAAAACAAATGACAAATGGTATCCTTCATATGTGGATGCTAGCGCCAAAAACCCAGTGAAAATATTTCTTGTGGGAGAGGTATGCATATTAAAAGATCAACAACAGAAAGACCTCATATAAAACTGACTGAAAGGGTGAATCGGGAGGGGTGGGGGGGGTGGGAGCTGGACACGGGGTTGTTATTCGATTAATGTATATATTAATGACATGAGTTCAACAAGTATCAATTTTGCCCACACTCTGTTGTCACAGGTTACACATGGTGTTTTAGGACTTAGTAAAAGTAAATATGTGTATTAAACAACATTGTTTTAAAAGGTTTCTGATAAAAAACGGTAACGCAACTGAGTCAATTGGAAATATAAATTGTTGTCCACATTTGTTTTACTTAAATCTTAATAACAATAACTTTGGGATAGGCACATACAAATGTTCTATAATTTTTTGTTGTACAGTATCACCGTTGTAACATTCTCTTTTTACTTGTAGGATGATTTAACTTAAAAAAAATTAAGATTGCTTCCCAAGTTAAAACCATATACCAGTCACCCAAAACAGCATGGGTGATTGATGAAATCTGCACCTTGATTCCAGCCTATAGATCAAAATGTCACCAACTTAACACTGAGAAAGAAAAGATACAGCTTTGCATTATGTGGATGTACAGGAAAGTGCCAGCAGAAAGTTTGGCCCCTCTGAACATTGAAAGGAAGAAAACGCTTCAGCTTACTACAGAATCAAACCCCTTGGTGGATCCTACTTGTAACAACTATTTAAAATTAGTCCTAAGAAACTTACCTTCAGGTGCCGCAAGGTTTTAATACGAGATTTCTTACACCCCTATAGAACAAGGAGGAAATGTTGATGAGGTCGTTCTCTAACGTAAATTGGAGCCAACTCTTCATAGATGGATTGAAAAGTTATGTATGACAAACTATATCAGCCCATGAAAGGAAAACAGCCAGGGATTGACAGAGACAAGATAACAGCTCCAGAGAAGTAGACTTTTGCTTTCTCACCACCTGTGCCCCTTTTCTGTGCTACGGAACAATCTGTGGAGAGGGGCATGGTGAGAATGTAAGGGCTGCGATTGGGGTGAATGATAAAACTACAGCAGATATAGTCTGGACACTCATTTGATCAACTTGATTGAACAAACAAGCCCCCCCCCCCCCGCTGGATGTTATCCATGGGCTTGTGGGGTTTGGGCCCAGCTTGACAAATTGGTTTTACATGATGGATGCTTGTACTCATAAATGATACTTAGTTATAAAATTAAAAAAATAAAGTAAAAAAGATTCTGACTTAGTGAACACACAAAATAAATAAATAAATCTCAAAAAAAAAAAAAAAAAAAAAAAGTTTTAAAAGATGTCTTTTTTTTTTTCTTAAAGATGTTATATCAGATAGACATCAGTATCCACAACAAAGATACCGTTAATGTAGGTAAACACAACAAAGATACTAGTAAATATGTAGGCAAACACAACACTTAAAAAAAAAAAAAAAAAAACTGCTGGGCGTGGTGGACACCCTTTAATCCCAAACCAGAAGCAGACATGAGTAGTCAAGGCCAGCCTGGTCAACAGGAGCTCCAGGCCAGTTGGGACTATAGGAACGACCCCTATCAAAAAGACCAAAAAAAAAAAAAAAAAAAACCAAAACAAAAAAAAACTTAAAATTCTTATAAACAGGTTGGTGTACAGATTGTAATCCCCACCACTACAGGAGGCTGAAGGACAAGAGAAAGATCACAGCAAATTTAAGGTGGTCTGGTCTACATAATTGTTCCAGGCCAGCAAGGGCTACATATCAAGACCCTGTCTCAAGAACTAAACAAAAACCAAAATAAACAAAAATATTTTAAAAATACAGCTAAAGCAGTTAACTTAAAAAAAAAAAGTGGAGTTTTGAGGTGTATCTGTTTTGGGTGCTGGAAGTCAAACTCAGGAGTTTACACATGCTAGGTGAGAACTCCACTACTGAGCTACATCCTTAAAACGTGGACATTTCTTTTTTTTTTTATTGTATTTTATTATTTATTTTTAAACAAATCTAGAACCGTGTTCCGCTCATTCCCCCACCCCATCAGAGCTCGTGCATTCTGCCAAACATGCTTTCCTCTCTGAGTCTTTCTCAATATTTTCCATGGGGACGTGACTGTTTTGAGCAGAAGTTCCTGTTTCAGTCAGTTCTTTGATGCAGTATTTTCTGTTTGTTGTTGTTGTTTCCAAAATGCATTATGCTCCAACTGTCTTTGAAGAAGAAGCTCAGTGGGGGGCCCTACACAAGATAATACTTACAACTAGGTAACTAATGGCCATAGCATCCACAGATGAGGGTATCATCCATTCGCGTTTGTTTTTCTGGGAACGTGTTACTTCACTCAGCTGATGTCCTCTCAGCTCCAGCCATCTTCCTGCAAAGCTGTGTGTCGTTCTTTCTTTACTGACTGCATAGAACTCCATTGGTAGCTGTACCACATTTCTCTATCCATTATCAGTTTGAGGGGCATTTGGTTGGTTCCTAGCTCTTTGCTATGTGAAGAGGAGAGTGAAATAACATGGCCGTGCATGATTCTGTGGTGCGTAGTCTTGAGGTAACATGACCCCAGGAGTGGTATGCTATGGCGGTCGGGTGGCAAGTTCATTCCCAAGTCTTCCAAGGGTTTCTCCACACTGCTTTTCCATAGTGCTTGTACGATTTACATTTCCCACCAGCAGTGAGATGAGTGTTCCCCTTCCCCACCACTCTCCAGCACTTGGTCTCATTTGTTTCTTGTTTCCTAGCCCGTCTTACTGGAGTAAGATGATATCTTAAAGTGGTTTTGATTTGGCATTCCCGTAATGATTAGTGAGGTGAGCAGTTCTTGAGGTGTTTCTCCGACATCTCTAATTCCTCGCTTGGAAGTCTCTGTTCAGTTCTTTGCCCCATCTATTGAGCGGGTCGTTTGTTTTTCTTTTTATATTGTCTTTGATAGTTTATATATTCTGGAAATCAATGCTGTCAGATGTCTCTTGCAAGTGAATGTTTCCTTCCCTCACCTGTGGGCTTTCTCTTCACCTTTCCTTGATTGTTTCTTTTGATGTACAGAAGCTTTTGAGTTGATGAAGTCCCATTTGTCATTCGACTTACATTCTTGTGCAGCTGCTGTTGATTTAGGAACGTCTTTCCTACGCCTATGTCTTGTAGTCTGTGCCCACTTTTTCTTCTATCCTCTTCAGGTTTGGGTTTCACGTTGAGGTCTTTAATCCCATCTGGAGTTGACTTTGTACAGGGCGAGAAGACAGGGGTTTCATTCATTCTTCTACAAGTGGTGATCAGTTTTGCAAAAAACACCACTTGCTGAAATGCTGCTTTTCTCCATTGTGGTTTCTTGGGCCCCCTTGTCCAAATCTGAGATGGCTGCAATTGTATGTGCTCAGATTTGATATTCGTTTTGTTCCATGGTCAACAGGTCTGTTTTTTTGTGCCAGACCAGGCTGGTTTTTTATGGACTATAGCCCTGTAGTATAGTTTTAAAACTGGTATAGAGATCCCTCCGTGTAGCTCTTTTTACTAGGATTGATTGGCAATTCGGGGTCTTTTGTTTCTCCAAATGAATTTAAGCACTTTGGTTTCCAAGGCCTGTGAAGAAACTCTGGGATTTTGCATTGGGATTGCATAAATCTATACAAGAGTTTGGTAAAAATGGGGCTGGAGAGAGATAGCCTAGGGTAAGAGCGCCGGACCGCTCTCACCAGAGGACGCCGGTTCGATTCACAGCACCCGCATTGCGGCTAAGAACCGTCTGAAACTCCAATTCCAGGAAGAACTCAGTTACATGGGAAGCCGATACCCTCTTCTGACATCCGCGGCGGTTGCACGACACGGGGTGCACAAACTTGCAGCAAAGAACAGTACGTCATCACTACAGAAAAAATAAATTAATCAAAAATAAAATAACCGAGTTTTGGTAAATAATGTGACATTTTTACAATGTTAATTTCCCAATCCATGAGCATGAGGAGTTCTTTCCATCTTCTGAGTCTTCTTCAATTTCTTTCTTTACGGGTTTAAAATTTTGTTGTGTAGGTCCTTGGTGTCTTTGTTAGGTTTTTCCTAGGTATCTTATTGTTTTGAGGCTATTGGAGTGGGAAAGTCTCTTTGAATTCTTTCTCAGCTTGCTTGTTCTTGGTGTAAGAAAGGCCATTGATTTTTTAGGTTAATTTGTTCCTGCCACTTTGCTGAAGCTGTTAATCGTTTCTAGGAGTTTTCTGCTGGAGTTCTTTGCATCTCTTAAGTAAACCATCATATCATCATGCAAAATAGGGATAGTTTGACTCCTCTTTTCCAATAAATACTCTGCAATCTCCTGTTCTCTTGCCCTTATGCTCTAGCAAAGGTGTTCCTCAGCACTTATATTAAGGAGAGTTGGTGATAGGGGGCAGCCTTGCCGCGTTCTTACCTTTAACTGGCAATTTTCTCATTTCCCCATTTAGGATGATATTGCCTTGTGGTTTCCTGTATATGGCTTTGATTCCATTGAGGATGATCCCCCAATCCCAATTCCTTTCTTAGACTTTAAGATGACGGGATGCCTGGGATTTTGCCAACTAGGCTTTTTCAGCCTCAATTTAGATGATGTTTTGTGGTTTTTGTCGTTGATTCCATTTTTTGTTTGATGATGTTTATTGATTTTCGTTATGTTGAACCATCCATGCCTCTCTGGTATGAATCCAAACTTGGTCATGATGGATGATCTTATTGAGGTGGGTCTGTATGCGATTGCCAGAATCCTGTTTAGGAATTTTGGCATCTGTGTCATGAGGCGAGATGGGGCTATTAATTCTCCTTTTAGTTCTGTCTTTGCCTGGTTTTGGTAACTAGAGTGATGCTGGCTTCAAAGAAGGACTTGGAGAGTTCCCTCTGATTGTCTACTTCTAAACAGTTTCAGAAAAAATGGTTGTAGGTCTTTCTTGAAAATGTTTTAACGAATTCTGCTGTGAAACCGTCGGGCCTGGGCTTTTTTTAGTGGGGAGGCTTCTTACTACATCCTCTATTTCTTCCTCTGTTATGGGTCTGTTTAAGCTGCTGGTCATCCTCTTGCGCCTACTGCTTTGGGCACTTCCAAGATTTCAGATAATTCTCCTTTCTTCTAGATTCTTCAACAACTTCGGTCGCATATAGGTCGTTGAATATTCCCATATAATTTCTGATCTTTCCTTGTCCGTTGTGATATTTCATTTTCATCACCGCTTGTTGATTTGGAGTTGTCCTTTCTTTCTTTTTGTTAACTGGGCTAGAGGCTGTCTATATTGTTTATTCTTTTCACAGAACCAAACTTGGTCTCATTGATTTTTGTATTGTTTCTTGTTTCTATTTCATTGAATTTTCTGCTCTGATTTTTGTTCTCTCATGTTGTTCGCGTTTTTAGGGTTCATTGTTGTTCCTCTTCAATTGCTTTAGCGTAGTGTTAGATCTTTCAATTGTGCTCTTTCTGTTTTCTAATGTAGGCACCTAAGGCTATAAATTTTCCTCTTAGGATCACTTTACGGTATCCCATAGTTTTTGTGTTGTATTGTCATTGCATTCAGTTCCAGGAATGTTTTTATTTCTTTCTTTATCTCTTCCTTGACCTCATGTATATTCTAGCGTGTGTTGTTTAGTCTCCATGTGTTCTTGTCGGCAGTAGTGCTTATCCTGGTATTGATTGTTTGAGCTCATTGCATTGTAGTCTGACAGGATGCATGAAATTATTTCAATCTTTTTGACTTTGTGGAGGATTCTTCTGTATCCCAGGATTTGGTCAACTCGGAGAATTTCCGCTGGGTGCGATAGAAAGTTTATTCCTGGTATTCAGGAGGACTGTCCTCTGGGTAGAGGTCTATGAGTCCATTTGGTGTTCATATCGTTCAGTTCAGAAGTCTTTCTGTTTATTTTTTGTCCTGTTGACCTATTTCCCAAAGGACTCAGTGGGGTCTTGAAATCCCCTATGAGGGTGCTGGGGTTAGTCTGTGACTTTGTGGTCCTGGAGGACAATTGTCTTTATAAAGTTTGGTTGCACCAGAATTTGGTGGAATATTATATTCATAATTGTGAATTTTCTTGGTGAATTGTCCTTTGATGATGAAAATGTAATGGCCTTCTTTTGTCTCTTCTGATTCTCTTTTGTCTGTTTTTTTTTCTTTTTTTCTTCATTCTGTCTTCTATCTTTTTCGTTCTTTTACTTTGAAGTATTTTACCGCTATTTTAAAATCGCAACAACAACTGCTTTCTTTTTTGGTACCATTTGCTGGGAATATTTTTTTCCATCCTTCCACTTTAGGTTGGTGCTGTCCTGAAGGTAATATGGTTTCTTGCAGAACAGCACTCGATGGATTCTGTTTCCTACTCCAGTCTCCCAGTCTATGCATTTTTAATGGGGACTTATTCCAGAATATTTAAGGTTTTGACTGATGGGTTTGTGTTGCCTCCTTTTGCCTTATTATCATCTTCGGTTGTGATTTAGGTTTCTACTTCTGCCAGTTATGCTTTTATTGATTTCTCCTTCTAGTTGCATGGGGTTGGTTTGCTCCTTTCTTTCTGTTCTTTGGATTGCTTCAAGTCTCTCTCTGACGGGTTGGTTTTCCGGACTTTATTCTTTCAAGTTGTGGTTTATGTCATGGAAGATTTCCTCTCCTTCCACTAGGATTGACATTTTTGCTGGCTATAGTAACCTGGCTGGCATCCATTGTCCCTCCACACTGGAAGCTTTGCTCCAGGTTCTTCTGCCTTTCGTTGCTGTGAGAAGTCCTTTGTTATTCTGATAGGTTTCACCTTCTATGTAACGTTGTTTTTCTCTTTCTGCCTTCAGCATTATTTGTTCTCTTGTTTTGGGTGTCCAGGATTTTAACTATGATGTGGGTGTGAGAATTCTTTTCTGTTCTTGTCTGTTGGAGTTCTATGTGCGTCTGTATTGGTATTGGTTTGTCCTTTTTTAGTTTGGGGAATTTGTCATCTATTATTCTGTTGCAGCTCTGATCAAATCCCTTCTCTTGGGATTTTCTCCTTCCTCTATTCTATGCTGCGGAGGTTTGCTCTTTTCATAGNCATCATCCAGCTGGGGGGGGGGGGCTTGTATATTCAATCAAGTTGATCAGTGAGTGTCCAGATATATTGTCTGTAGTTTTATCATTCACCCCAATTCAGCCCTTACATTTCTACCATGCCCCTCTTCCACAAGATTGTTCCGTAGGCTTAGAAAAGGGCACAAGTGGATGAGAAAAACAGTCTACTTCTGACTGGAGCTGTTTCTTGTACTCTGGTCAATCCTGGCTGTTTCTCTTTCATGGGTGGCTGATATGTTGTCCATACATAACTTTTCAATCCTCTATAATGGTTGGCTCCATTACAGTTAGAGAACACCTCATCATCACATATTTCTCCTTGTTCTATAGGGTGGTTGTAAGAAAGTCTCGTATTAAAACCTTGCGGCACCTCGAAGGTAAGTTTCGTTAGGACTCATTAAAATATTGTTACAAGTAGGATCCACCAAGGGGTGTGATGTCTGTAGTAATCTGAAGCTTTTCTTCCTTTCAATGTTCAGTATGGGCCAAACTTTCTGCTGGCACTTCCTGATACATCCTACATAATGCAAGCTGTATCTTTTCTTTCTCAGCGCTGTAAGGTTGGTGACATTTTGATCTATAGGCTGGAATCAAGGTGCAGATTTCATCAAATTCACCCTGCTGTTTTGGGTGACTGTATGTGTTAATTGGGAAGCAATCTTAATTTTTTTTAAGTTAAATCATCCTACAAGTAAAAGAATGTACAAGATAATACTGTACAACAGAAAAATTATTGAGAACATTTGTATGTGCCATCCCAAAGTTATTGTTTAAAGATTTTAAGTAAAAAACAAATGTGGACAACAAAATTATATTTCCAATTGATCAGTTGCGTTACCCGTTTTTTATCAGAACCTTTAAAACAATGTTGTTTAATATACACATATTTACTTTACTAGTCCTAAAACACCATGTTAACTGTAGACAGGTGGGCAAAAATGGATACTGTTGAACTCATGTCATTTAATATAAATTAAATCGAATATACACCGGTCCCCTCCCACCCCCCCACCCTCCCGATTCACACTTTCAGTCAGTTTCTAATGAGGTCTTTCTGTTGTTGATTTTTAATATGCATCCCTCCCACAAAAAATATTTATCAACTGGGTTTTGGCGCTAGCATCCACATATGAAGGATACCATTTGTCATTTGTTTTCTGGGACTGTGTTTCACTTAATATAATGTCTTCTAGCTCCATCCATTTACCTGCAAAATTCATGTGCTGTCTTTCTTTTTTTTACTTTATTTTTTTAGTTTTCTTATTTTTATTTATTTTTTTAAGGGATTCTACAATATAATGACACAGTTGTTTGCAGATAACATTGATGTTACTCAGTATGTCATACAATTAGGTAATTGGTGCATTTTGCAAGTATCTATGTCCAAATTTTGAACAACCCAAGGTTCCCATAGTCCAGTTGGAGAAGCTTGTATGCACAGGCATGTTGGTCAATCAGGAGTCCAGACTATATTCCTGTAGTCTCATGATTCACCCCTATCTCTCCGCAGCCCTTACAGTCTACCACACCTCCTCTTCTGCAGTTTGTTCCCTGGGCTTTGGACCTTTTTTTTTTTTTTAAAGCAGCCGTACTGAGGATAAAGTGCTTGCCTTGCAAGCATGAAGACCTGAATTCAATCCCCAGAACCCATGTTAAAAAAAAAGCCAGGCATGGTGGTACACACCTTTAATCCCAGCACATAGGAGGAAGGGAGGAGGCGGGAAAGAAGGGAGGAGAGGGAAATAAAGATGGTGCCTGAGGAATGACACTCAGATTGTTCTCTGGTTTGTACAAGCACACACATGCCCCCCTCTTCCAAATACAAAAGCACCTGTAGTGGAGATGTAATTTCCCATGCAATCTACCATAGTCAGTAGTGTGTATTCAGAATTGTACTCCCATCACCACAATCAATTTTAGAATACTTTCTATATCCAAAAAGGAAATTATGTACCCATTATGAGACACTTCCATTTTGCCTGAGTCCTCCAGCCCCAACCAACCGCTAATCAACTTTTTATCTTTATAGACTTGAAATACCAGTTTTGCTTCTTGTATTTTGAAATTCCATTATTATGTATATAAATATTTTAAGACTGTCATGTTTTCTTAATTAGTTGACCCCATTTTCATTATAAGTAACCTCTTTTATCATGAGAGTCCTTGCTCTGGAATCTACTTGTGTGTGGTATTATTATAGCCACTCCAGTTTTGACATTAAGAAAAAGATGTCTAAGAGTGAATATAATTGCACACTATGTAACAATCGTAATTTAGACACTGAATATTGATCTAATTAAATGATGTTAATAATATTGGGAAGAATGGAGGGATAGGGAATATTTATGGGGCTGGAAAGATGTCTCAGTGGTTAAGAGCTCATCTGCTCTTGCAGAGGACCCGGGTTTGATTCCCAGCACCCACATGGCAGCTAAGAACTGTTTTTAAGCCGGGCGTGGTGGCACAGGCCTTTAGTCCTAGCAGAGGAGGCAGAGGCAGGTTGGGTTGGTCTCTGTGAGTTCAAGGCCATCCTGGTCTACAGAGTGAGTTCCAGGCCAGCTGGGGCTACAGGAAGATGCTGTCTCAAAACAAAAAATAAAGTATGTGTGCATGTGCACACACAAAGCCCTGGGAAAATGCAATTTTTGTATTGCATACTGGGTGGTTAATAGATACTGCCCAAATCAGGAATGAAAAAAATGTATCCACTTAAGCACATTATTTAGCAATATAGAGGTAAATATCAAAATTACAGCTGAAGTGCAGAGATTGACAAATTGTCCTGCACTCAGACAGTAAGTATGTAACATACGGCCTTGACGGTTGTGGTCTCTGGCAGCTCTTCAACTCTGACCTTGTACTGTGAAGGAAGCCATAGACAACTTATGCAATGCTCTAGTCCAATTTTTTTTTTTTTTTGGCATTTTTGAGACGGGTTCTCCCTTTAGTTCCAGCTGGCCTGGAGCTTGCTATATAGACCAGGCTGGCCTTGAACTCACAGAGATCTGCCTGCCTCTGCCCCCTGAGTGCTGGGATTACAGGCGTGCACCACCTCACCTGGCAAGTCCAAATTTTTTAGAGAGACAGTCTCCTTGTAGCCTAGATTTGTCTAGAACTTGCAATTCTGCCTCAGCTTCCCCAGTCCTGGCATTACAGGTATGTGTCACTATGCTGGGATTCTAATACATTTTTTTGCCATTATAGGCACCTGGCTAGGTTTGTCTTATGGACTGTTTGTCAACTCCTGTGGCTACAGGAATTGAAAGTTGACTTTGAAAATAGGGGTGAGGAGCCAGGCGGGGTGGCACATGCCTTTAATCCTAGCACTCGGGAGGCAGAAGCAGACCAATCTTTGAGTTCAAGGCCAGCCTGGTCTACAGAGTGAGTTCCAGGAGAGCTGGGGCTACAGGGAGACCCTGTCTCAAAAAGACCAAAAAAAAAAAAAAATAGGGGTGAGGTGGGACCAAGAAGTACTCTGGTCTCAGCAGATCTTGTATGACAGGACAATTCAACTGACAGTATCTACTACTTTCTTAAAATAAAAGCAATCAATAAAGAGTAAAAAAATAAAGCACCCTCCCAGGAGTGTCTGCCTCTTGTTTGAGAAGACTGAATGGGGACTTGGTTACACAGAGTTGCCCAGCATCTAGATTAGACTGAATCAGTGTATTCTGCAACCTCCCTTTGTCTTTGGGACACTAACGAAACAGTCATGGGACTCTAATGAAGGAGCTAAAGTGTGGCCTCTCAGCCGCAATGCTGCAGTGTTCTTAGCCCTGCTGCTGGTGTGTAGTAACCGTGGTAACTGCCATGGACTCAAGGACACAGAGAAGCTACTGGAATTTTAGAACCCAAGTTTGGGAATTTTAACTGGAAATGCAGTAAAGGACAGTGCATCACTACTGTACTCCTGATTGCTAAACGACAGAGTTCCCACTCTCAGACTTCCAGAAGTAAGACTTTAAGTCTTACTAAATTACAGTATTTGTCTATTCTTTAGGTACTTTCACTTTGTTTGCTTTGGAGGGGTGTCTGTGTAGAGCAGACTGGCCTCTTCCTCCTGCTTTAGCCACCCAAGTACTTGGCTTTTAGGTGTGTAGTACCATGTCTAGCTGAGTATTTTTTATATTAGTCTATTTTACAAGTTGGCTAATTCAAAGCAGTTTTGGCTGGAGATGCAGTCACCTGAAACAAAACACCATCACCTAAAGAGGCCTTCTCAGCTGAGGTCTGTGAGAACCATCTAAACTTAAGTATTAGATGGAGAGGAGGTAAAATATGGTTAATGGGGGGGGGCTGGAGAGATGGATCAGCAGGTAAGAGCACTGGCTGCTTTTGCAGAGATCCTGGGCACGATTCCCAGCACCTACATGGTGGTTAACAACTGTAACTCCAGTTCTAGGGGAATTTTATGCCCTGTTCTGACTTCTGTGAGTATTGCACAACATGGGTGCACTTTCATAGATGCTGGCAATACATGCATATGCATAAAATAAAAGTAATAAAATATGAGTAATAACTAGATTATGAAATACTGAGCTGCTTTAGAAAAGAGAAACAGGTCCTACTGCATTTAATTGATCTTGTTAGTTGAAAAAAGTTATTCATTAGTCCCTTTGTTTTTTGGTTTTTTAAATTTATTTTTATTTTTATTTATTTATATTTTTTGGTCTTTTTGAGACAGGGTCTCCCTGTAGCCCCAGCTGTCCTGGAACTCACTCTGTAGACCAGGCTGGCCTTGAACTCACAAAGATCCGCCTGCCTCTGCCTCCCAAGTGCTAGGATTAAAGGCGTGCGCCACCTTTTTTTTTTTTTAATTTTAGCAGCCGTACTGAGGAAAGTGCTTGCCTTGCAAGCATGAAAGACCTGATTCAATCCCCAGAAAACCCACACAAAAAAAAAAGCCAGGCATGGTGGACACACACTTTAACTAAATACCCAGGCACATGGAGGAAGGGAGGAGGCTGGAAAGAAGGGAGGAGAGGGAATAAGATGGTGCCTGAGGAAGACACTCAGTTTGTTTCTGGTTCTGGTTTAACAGACACACACATGCCACCCCCCCTCTTCCAAATACAAAAGCACCTGTAGTGGAGATGTAATTTCCCATGCAATCTACCATAGTCAGTAGTGTGTATTCAGAATTGTACTCCCATCACCACAATCAATTTTAGAATACTTTCTATATCCAAAAAGGAAATTAGTACCCATTATGAGACACTTCCATTTTGCCTGAGTCCTCCAGCCCCAACAACCGCTAACAACTTTTTATCTTTATAGACTTGAAATACCAGTTTTGCTTTTGCTTGTTTTTGAAAATTCCAATTAAGTATATATAATAATTTTAAGACGGTCATGTTTTCTTATTAGTTGCCCATTTTCATTATAAGTAACCTCTTTTATCAGAGAGATCCTTGCTCTGGAATCTACTTGTGTGTGGATATATTTAGCCACTCCAGTTTTGACATTAAGAAAAAGAGTCAAGAGTGAATAGATTGCCCACTATGTAACAATCTTTTAGACACTGAATATTGATGATCAAGTAAATGATGTAGGTAATTGGTGCATTTTGCAAGTATCTATGTCCAAATTTTGAACAACCCAAGGTTCCCATAGTCCAGTTGGAGAAGCTTGTATGCACAGGCATGTTGATCAATCAGGAGTCCAGACTATATTCCTGTAGTCTCATGATTCACCCCTATCTCTCTGCAGCCCTTAAAATCTACCACACCTCCTCTTCCGCAGTTTGTTCCCTGGGCTTTGGGAAAGTCCCTTTGTTTAAACAGGGTCTCTCATGTATCTCAGGGTGGCCTCTGAGTTACCATGAAGCCAAGAATAACCAACTTGTGATCCTCCTGCCTTCACCTCTTGAGTGCTGGGATCACAGATATGGGCCACCACAGCCAGTGTTATGTGGTGCTCAGAATCAAACCCAGGGCTTTGCCCATGCTAGCCAAATATTTTACTAACTGAGCTACATTCTTAGCCTATTTAGTCTTTTTTTTTTTTTTGAGACAGGGTCTCCCTGGCCTCAGTTGTCCTAGAACTCACTCTGTAGACCAGGCTGGCCTTGAAGTCATAGAGATCCGCCTGCCTCTGCCTCCCGAGTGCTAGGGCTAAAGGAGTACGCCACCACACCCAGCTTAAAGATAGTTCTCAGCTGCCATGTGGGTGCTGGGAATTGAACTCGGGTCCTCTGCAAGAGCAGTCAGCGCTCTTAACCACTGAACCATCTCTCCAGCCCAGCCTATTTATTCTTGAGACAGCATCTCAATATCTAGCTAAGGCTGGCCTTGAACTCCCAATTTCCTCTACCTCTGGCCCTGAGTGCTGGGATTACAGGTGTTTGCCACCATGTCTGGCTCATCTTCACATTAAGATTATATGGGGGTGTGGCTGGAGATACAGCTCAGCAGTTAAAAGCACCTGTTGCTCTTGCAGAAGACCCAGGTTTGGTTCTCAGCATCTACATGGTGACTCACAACCATCTATCTCCAGTTGCACATACATACATGCGGGCAAAAACATATATATATATTAATATATATATTAATATATGATTAATGAAATCATATATATATAATGAAAATCTTTAAAAAAGAAGCACATACTGCTTTCGGAGGGCCCAGGTTCAGTTCTCAGCACCCATAGCAGGTGACTCACAACTACCTGTAACTCCAGTTCCAGGAAAGCCAACACATCTGGCCTCTTTGAGCACTACCACTCACATGTACAGACCTGCACATAGACACACATATGCATAATTTTTAAAATTAAGTATTTTTAAAAATTTCTGAGTATAGCCAGGTGTGGTGGTGGACACCTTTAACCCTAGCACTTGGGAGGCAGAGGCAGGCGGATCTCTGTGAGTTCAAGGTCAGCCTGGTTACAGAGCAAGTTCCAGGAGAGCTGGGGCTACAGGGAGACCCTGTCTCAAAAAGACCCCCCCCAAAATTTTCAAGTCCATTAAATCTGTTAAATAATCTGTTCAAAAAGTTTTTCTTATTTTTTAATTACATTTATTGTGTGGGTATGCATGTAGGGGTGTCAGAGGATAACTTACAGGAATCGGTTCCTTATATCATGTGGTTCCCAGGATTGAATTTAGGTGGTCAGGCTTGACAGTGCCTTTACCCACTGGACCATCTGGCTGCCCTTCAAAAAAGTTTTGTCGTGGCATTATTAGATTCCAGTCTAGTCAAACTTTTACTTGCATAGGGCATTCATTGTGTTAGATTTAGTTATTGAAGGTGGTGGTGGCGGTGTTTTTCAGTACTGGAGACTGAACCTAGGGCCTGATCCTAGTACACACTAGGATCCACTCTTGAGCTGTATGCCTAGCTCTCTTTAATTTTTGTTTTTTGAGACAGTATCACTAACTTGTCCAGGGGTCTGGGCCTTGAACTTAAATCCTCCTACCCCAGCCTCCCAAGTAACTGAGATTATATACCTGCACTACCAGACCTGGCAGATATTGATTTTTTTGTTACATATAAACATCCTCCTCACTGAAAAAGTAAACTCTTATTTTTAAATACTAGTGTTTTATTGAATCACTGTTAAATAAATTTAACTAGTCTGGATTGTTGATTGCTTAGTTTGAGTTTCCAAAGGATGTAGAATGGTTGTTAGCCATATACAAAATGAGAAAGCATTAGTGAATTCTGTAGGGTGCTGGCAAGGAAGATAAGCCAGAAATTAGGACACATGGGTGCTAGGTCTGCCTTGCTGCTGCCTCTAAAAAATGCACATAATCTTACTACAAATTAAAAAAAAACTGCATCATCATTAGAAACCTGAAAGCTGCTAGTAGTATGAATTCCTATGAAGTTTGCTGTGCACAAGAGATTAAAGAAACCATTAGATATTTAGCAGCATTCAACATCAAAAGCTTAAAATAGAACTGTAGTTTTTTTCCCTCTCTTCTGTCACCTTTGGAGGAACATAATTCTTCATCTTGCAGTCATAGTGAGTTTTATCACTTGTCACCATATCATCAAACTTCAACTTTTTATATATATTTTTAATTAATTTTTAAATTATATTTATTTATGTGTATGAATATACTGTTTGCATGTATGTCTGTGTACCTGTGTCGTGCAATGCTGCGGAGGTCAGAAGAGGGTGTTGGATTCCCCTGGAACTGGAGTTCTCCTGGAATTGGAGTTACAGACAGTTCTCAGCCTCCATGTGGGTGCTGGGGATCGAACCCGGGTCCTCTGCAAGAGCAGTCATTGCTCTTAACTGCTAGGCCATCTCTCCAGCCCTCAAACGTCAACTTTTACTTTGCAGACATGGTCTTAACATCTCTTGGAACATTTCTTAGAGAACTCAGTGAAATTGACAAAAGGATCGTGTGTTTTTTGTCCTTTTCCCAGCACCTCTGCATGAAAAAGCATCTGAGGGGATTTTGCTGCATGACTTGTTGGTGTCTCCTTTACCCAGGATGGCAGAATAGCATCCACCTGGCATGAACTTTCCCCTCAGCATCTGGCTTCCGGTGGATCCAACTGAGATACTTCCTTCCCAGGGCCTCAGCAGTGAACTGCCTACCTTGCTTCTTACTAGCTATTGTGAACTGGCAACTCACTCATTCTGTGAGCCTGTTTCCTCATTTATAAAATGGAGATAATGTCAGAATTATCTATGTCATAGGGGGACTCAAGTGGGGGAGTTCGTGAAAATAAGTTAAATGCCACGAAGGGGTTGTGAATATATCCATTGGTAGAGTGCTTGTTTCTCATGTAGGAAGCCCTGGGTTCAATCTCCAGCACCCGATAACCAAGCCTGGTGACATTTGCCCGTAATCTCAGCATTTGGGAGGTGGAGACAGAAGAGTCAGGAGTTGAAGGTAATTTTCAGCTACTTAGTAAGTTCAAGGCCAGCCTAAACTACATGAAACCCTGTCTGAAAAATAATAAAATGGGAGCTGGAGCCATGGCTTGACACTGGTTGTCTTACAGAAGACCTGGGTTTGGTTTGCAGCACCCACATGATGGCCAACATCCCCAGTTCCAGGGGATCCAGCATCCTCATCTGGCCTCCACAGGCATCGAACCACACAGGTGCACTTACAGACATGCAGGCAAAACACTCATATTCATAAAATAAAAATAAATAAATGAAACAAAATGCCATGAAAATGTGTTTATTATCACTAAGCTATAGTGAACTTAATCCCCATGATAACAATTAAAAACAGCATTCTGCAATCTTCCTTGCTGTCTAAAATGTCATTTGTATTCACAGTAAAGTCCTTATAAACTTGTTCTGAAGCCATCCGGATATATGGCTATCAGTTTAATATCTTCAAGAACATTGCTGCTAGAAATGTTGCTGCAAATGCCTGAAAATGTCCCCTTTCTATATAAATGGCCCATAGCAGTAATGTTGGGCCTGAGCTCATCCACAAGAGAAAAGCTGGTAATAACACCACCATCTTATCAGGGAAGGGCAAAAGGGGGTTCCAGTCTCTAATTATATTTGGATCACACCATAATCTGTCAACCTAATAAAGAAAATAAAGTTTAATTTCCCAAAATTTTATTAAAAATGGACTCTGTCATCAGATATCTTATTGCAAAGATGAAATCTCACAGCATCAAAATAAAGTTTGCTGGAAGAAGAAGATTTAAGCAAATAGAAATTCTTCTATAGTTAGAGAACTTGAGAGGTTTTATCATTAAAAAGTGATGTTTTCAGCCAGGCGTGGCAGAGGCAGGTGGATCTTTGTGAATTCAAGGCCAGCTTGGTCTACAGAGTGAGTTCCAGGACATCTGGGGCTATAGGGAGACCCTGTCTCGAAAAGACCAAAAAAAAAAAAAAAGTGATGTTTTCAGCCAGGCGTGGCAGAGGCAGGTGGATCTTTGTGAATTCAAGGCCAGCTTGGTCTACAGAGTGAGTTCCAGGACATCTGGGGCTATAGGGAGACCCTGTCTCGAAAAGACCAAAAAAAAAAAAAAAGTGATGTTTTCTTTATTCTGTATCTCATGGACATTTTCCCACAAGAATTTCTGTTCGATGACATTTAAGGCAGACCCAGCACTTAGAATGCCAAGACAGGAGGACTGAGAGTTGAAGGCCTGCCTGGGCTACATATTTAGTTCCAGGCAAGCCTCAGAAATATAAGGGTGCCCTGCCTCAAATAGAAATAGAGAAACTAACAGGAATATAAAAATGCCTTTTAAGGTGCTGTAGAGATGGCTCAGAGGTGAAGAACACTGGTGCTCTTGCAGAAGTTTGAGGTTTGATTCCTAATACCTACATGACAACTAACAACTGTCCATGATTCCAATTCCAGAGGAATCTAACATCTTCTGACCTCTGTGGGCATTGCATGACACAGGTACACTTACACACATGCAGGCAATACATTCATACACTAAATAATAATGATAATAATAATAATAATAATGATTTTTAAGTTGTTAAGGAGAGAGGTGAAAGGGGGACGATGGAGTGGTACTGTTCATGTAAGTCTCTGAAAAACCTGAAAAGCAATTACAAACTAATTTTTAAGAATCTTTATTATTTGGTACTCTTTTGATATAAAAAAATCTGACATTTCTCCTCCCAAATCCCCAGTACTTTTTATTTGTAGTTTTAAAGAATGGAAAAAAACTACCCAACCAGCCCTAGTAGGCTCATAGCATGTATAAAGCTAAAACTAAAAGGAAACTTTCAGATAGATTCTGTTATATCTTTAGGTACAGGTTAGGGCAACCTTAACTGGGTGCTTTTTAGATTAAATTTCTCCTTAGGTAGCACTTCTGGTTTTAGAAAATGCTGAGGTAAATGTCCAGGAGCAGATCGTGCCTCTGTGGCATTCCTTTCTAGTTAGAAATACTTTATAGTTAACAACATTGAACAAAATCAAAATATCTAAAATTCAGTATCAATCCTATTAGCCTTCCTCTGGCGTTCTTCCATATATATATAGTTGTCATGTTTAGAGGGCAATGGAGGCAAAATAGAAGTGTTTTGTTTTCTGTTTAGCTCCATGAGAGTTGAACAAACTTGTAGCCAGTGGTACAAGAGTTCTAGGACAATACTGCCAAATCTCCATACTTCACTTCTGGAATGACCTGCATCAAGAAAAAGAAACGTTAGTTTAGATAGTGCTGTACTTTAATTATCAAGAAAATAAATTCTAGCTGGGTGTGGATGACACACGCCCTTAATCATAGCACTGGGGAGGCCGAGGCAAATGGCTCTCTGTGAGAGGTCTATATGGTGAGTTCCAGGACAGCTGGGGCTACAGGGAGACCCTGTTTCAGAATAAAACAAAACAGAAATAAAACTCCAGTATTATGATTAAAATTCATTGGATCCATTGTGAATCAAAACCATAGCAGTATCTTATTGAAATATGTAATTATAAGAATACGAATATCCGCCGGGCATGGTGGCACACGCCTTTAATCCTAGCACTTGGGAGGCAGAGGCAGGATCTTTGTGAGTTCAAGGCCAGCCTGGTCTACAGAGTGAGTTCCAGGATAGCTGGGGCTATAGCTATAGGGAGACCCTGTCTTGAAAAGACAAAAAAAAAAAAAAAAAGAGAAAAGAATATGAATATCCAGGCGTGGAGTTGCACACATTTATCCCAGCATTCAGAAGGCAGAGGCAGGTGAATCTCTGTGAGTTCAAGGCTAGCCAGCTTGGGCTACAGGGAGACACTGTCTCAAAAACACCAAAAAAAAAAAAAAAGCTGTAAGATAATATATCACTTATGATTTTGTAAAAACATAGTAAAGGAAAAAAAAACATGCATGAAACTGATAAACACCAAATTCATGATGGCATTATGGGAAAAGAGAATTGGATAAAAAAGGTAGAAAGCTTGGACTTTATTATAATATATACATACATATGTATATATTATATACATATATTTGTCTTTTTGAGACAGGGTCTCTCTTTAGTCCCAGCTGGCCTAGAGCTCACTATGTAGACCAGGCTGGCCTTGAACTCAGAGATGTGCCTGCCTCTGCCTCCCAAGTGCTGGGATTAAAGGCATGTGCCATCACGCCCAGGTTAAAGATGGTTCTTAGCCACCACGTGGGTGCTGGGAATCGAACTCGGGTCCTCTGCAAGATCAGTCAGGGCTTTTAACCACTGAGCCATCTCTCCAGCCCTTATTATACTATATATATTTATTTAATTAATTTAAAATTAATTAATTAATTAATTAATTAATTAATTTTGTATGTGTACGAATGTACTGTGTGCATGCAGGTTTGTGCACCCATGTCGTGTGCAATGCCGCAGAGGTCAGAGGAGGGCGTCAGATTCCCCCGGAACTGGAGTTAAAGACGGTTCTCAGCCGCCTTGTGGGTGCTGGGGATAGAACCACAGTCCTCTGCAAGAGCAGTCGGCGCTCTTAACAGCTAGGCCATCTCTTCAGCCTTATACTATATTTTTAAATCATCTTACTTTCCGGAGCTGGAGAGGACCTGGGATCTGGCACCCTCTTCTGGCCTCTCTGGGCATTTCATGACATGGGTGCATTTATATACATGCAGGCAATATATTCATACATATAAATACGAATACAAATATTTTAAATATATTATTTGCTCTTAAGTACCTCCTACCCATAGGTCTAGTTTTATTTTATTTTTATTTCTAGCGTAACTCAATGAGTACTCCAATAAATAGTTGCTGATTTGATTACATATCATCTATCCAAGATCTTATTAACCACAGTCATTATTATTATTATTCTAAATCTATTAGAATTTTAAAACATTTTTTAAAAAGATTTTTTTTTAGGGCCTGTAGAGATGGCCTGGTGGTTAAGAGTGCTGACTGCTCTTGCAGAGGACCCTCGGAAGTCAGAAGAGGATGTCGGATTCCCCTGGAACTGGAGTTAAAGATGGTTCTCAGCCGCCATGTGGGTGCTGGGGATTGAACCAGGGTCCTCTGAAAGAGCAGTCGGTGCACCCAACCGCTAGGCCATCTCTCCACTTACACTAAGAACAAATTTCCCTGAATTGGACTTGGCTTTACTATGTTTTTTTATTATTATTATTATTTATTTTTGCATGTGTATGAATGTATTGTCTGCATGCAGGTCTGTGCACCCGTGTCGTGCAATGCCGCGGAGGTCAGAAGAGGGTCTCGGATTCCCCTGGAACTGGAGTTCTCCTGGAATTGGAGTTACAGACGGTTCTTAGCCTCCATGTGGGTGCTGGGGATCGAACCCGGGTCCTCTGCAAGAGCGTCGGTGCTCTTAACCGCTAGGCTATCTCTCCAGCCCCAGCTTTACTATGTTTTGAAGACTACTTACAACCAAAGGTACAATAGCTGATAAGAAAGGTGTGAACAATGAGGACAATGTTCACTAGTCTCCATTTTAATTTGAACCTGATTTTAAAACATGTCTATGCATTGGCTAGAGAGATGGCTCAGCAGTTAAGAGCATTGACTGCTCTTGCAGAGGACCCGGGTTCGATTCCCAGCACCCACATGGCGGCTAAGAACCGTCTTAGGATGGGCGTGGTGGTAAACACCTTTAATCCCAGCACATGGGAGGCAGAGGCAGGTGGATCTCTGTGAGTTCAAAGCCAGCCTGGTCTACATAGAGAGCTCCAGGCCAGCTGCAACTAAAGGGAGACCCTGTCTCAAAACAACAACAACAACAACAAAATATGTCTATGCAATGGATTTTCTAAGATTCTCTCTTTTTCATGTTTTATTATTTTATGTGTATGAGTCTATTTCTTGCATATATGTAAGTGCACCCATGTTGTGCAATGCTCACGGAGGTCAGAAGAGGGCATTGGGTCCCCTGGAACTAGAGTTACGGCCAATTGTTGGCCGCCATGTGGGTGCTGGGAATCAAACCCAGTTCCTCTGCATGAGCAGCCAGTGCTCTTAAGTGCTGAGCCATTTCTTCAGCCCCTAACACACACACACACACACACACACACACACACACACACACTTTTCTCATTCAATTATAAGTGTTCAGTAAATGTTGAATTGAAGCAGCATTAAATTAAGGAATGATTTAATTTGTTTATTTCAACTCCTAAAATTTTCCAGATTATAGCTCAATAAGATTAGTGACAATTATGAATAAAAACAAGAACAGATGTTAGTCATGAGAATACATTAAAAATACCTGATTTATCTCACTTTATGGATGATACTAGGCCAATAAAAATACCTACTTAAAATATCAAGGGAACATTTGTTATAACTGATCCTTCTTTGTGCTAATTAGCTTCCTGGAAACTTTACAAAGTACTATTACAGATTTCCAAAGATTACTTTATCTCAATGTTCCAGTGTTATGAATCTAAATTAAATAAAATCACAGTTCACTCTAGGACACTTCTAATATCAGTCCCAACTAATTTTCTGAGATAAAACAGCTCTGCTGTGCCCCACAAATTTCTATTTAGAGTTCTGTTCTACCAATGGCTGTCACTGTTCTTGGCTGAACATCTGAATGTGCAGATCCCAATCGACACCCATTATCAAACTAGTCAGCACCTCCATGGTGATTCAAGAACAGGAGGATGGAGAAGGGTTGTTTGCTTTCACAAGCTCTTTTTGCTTATTTCCTGTCTTATTGTTACCAAGGACAAAAGTTCTGTTTCCCTGTCCTTTCCAGAGACTGATGTACCTTAGGGTCTAATGATTCATCTCAAGAAGGCTCCTGAAGCCATTGAGTTTACCATTATCGTTGGCTGCTACTGCCCCCTTGTGGTAAATAGATGCCAGGTTTTTGCAGGTTGGCTGACCACCTCCCCCAGGCCCATTCTCATCAACAGCAATTCTCAGTATCTCAAAAGAGATTCTACTTTTATTTCTTGTATAATTCTAAGAATTTTTGACCATTTTGATTTTCCTTAGCAATGCTTATAGCAAATTTAAGCTATAAAGATTTCTGGGTCAACCTCTGAATCTGTTCAGAGATATTCAGAAAGCTTTTATTATGGAATTTTTGTAGGTCCTACTTTAATCAAACTTCTAATTACACAAGGAATCCATTATGCTGGAAACATGAGTCTATAAAAAGAATATTTTTAAATTAAACCTCCATTTTGGATCCCTGGTTTAACATTGGATTAATTAACCCAAATCTTCTGGAAAACATATAATTAGTAAAAAACAGGCAAAGCAAAAAAGAATGACATATTTAACTTCAAGTAGAAAGCTAACACATAACTGCTTCTTTCAACAACAATTAACCCAAGATAAGCGGTATTTTTTAAAAATTAAAAAATTAGCTGGGTGTGGTGGCCCACGCCTTTAATCCTAGCACTCGGGAGGCAGAGGCAGGTGGATCTTCGTGACTTCAAGGCCAGCCTGGTCTACAGAGTGAGTTCCAGGACAGCTGGGGCTACAGGGAGACCCTGTCTCAAAAAGACCAAAAAAATTATTATTTTTATTTTATGTGTATGAATGTATTGCTTGCATGTATGCATGTGAGTGCACCTGTGTCCTGCAATGTGGCAGAGGGTGTCAGATTCCCTGGAACTGGAATTAGTTGCCATGTGGATGGTGGGAATTGAACCCAGGTCCTCTGCAAGAGCAGTCAGTGATTATAACCACTGAGCCACCTCTCCAGCCCCCTAAATTTTACTTTTATTATTTGTTTTTATTTTATGTGTATGAATATATTGCCTGGGTGTAAGTGCACCCATGTCATGACATGCAATGCCCATAGAGGTCAGAAGAAGGCATCAGATTCCCTGGAACTGGAGTTATGGATTTTTTTTGCTCCCATGTGGGTGCTGGGATTTGAACCCTGGTCTTCTGGAAGAACAGCCAGTATTTTTAACCTCTGAGCCATGACTCCACCCAGAGCAGTACTTCTTGAATGTTCCTCTCCTTCACCACTAGTTCTTTGTTTTAGCTCTCTATATTTCTCTTGCCTCACAATCCCTACATCTCTAAGAGCAAATCATTTAATAATTTAATATCATTGCTGGACACAATGAGTTGAAGATCTGCCCATTTTTTTACATACATAAAGGAACTCCCCTATTCATGATGACAGTGGGCACTTACTATGTCACTGTTGATTGAATATAATCCCAAAGGCACTGTAAGATACTATTTCCCAGGCCTATCAGGAAAGAATCAGTGTTGAATGAGGAAGTAAGAACATTTTTCTTGAGTTATCACAAGTTTAGGTGGAAGTTTGTTCCAGGATGAACAGAGTTCTTGCAGGTACATAGCTCTATTTCTTTTGTAAGTGTAATTGCTATGTAGTAGCTCATGCACTAGAGTTTTAATGATGTAGCTATAAATCAAATGTGTGGCCAGGTGTGGTGGCACAAGCCTTTAATCCTAGCACTCAGGAGGCAGAGGCAGGCGGATCTTTGTGAGTTCAAGGCCACCCTGGTCTACAGAGTGAGTTCCAGGTCAGATGGGGCTACAGGGAGACCCTGTCTTGAAAAGACCAAAAAAAATAAATAAATAAAAAATAAATCAAATGTGTGAACTGTAGTTGGTACAACTTATCTCTACAAAAATTTATGCCTTAGGGCCAGCAGGATGGTTCACTGGGTAAAGACACTTACTGGTAAGCCTGATGACCTGGGTTTGATCCCTGGGACCCACATGATGGAAGGAGAGAACCTACTCTTTTTTTGTCTTTTTGAGACAGGGTCTCCCTGTAGCCCCAGCTGGCCTGGAACTCACTCCACTCTGTAGACCAGGCTGGCCCTGAACTCACAAAGATCTGCCTGCCTCTGCCTCCCAAGTGCTAGGATTAAAGGCGTGCACCAGAGAACCTACTTTTTTTTTTTTTGGTCTTTTTGAGATAGGGTCTCCCAGTAGCTCTGGCTGTTCTGGAACTCGCTATGTAGACCAGGCTGGCCTTGAACTCACAAAGATCCACCTGCCTCTGCCTCCCGAGTGCTAGGATTAAAGGCGTGAGCCACCAAAGAACCTACTCTTAAAAGTTGTCTTCTTAAAACAAAAAAAAAAAAAAAAAGAAGGAGGCGGGCGTGGCTCACGCCTTTAATCCTAGCACTCTGGAGGCAGAGGCAAGCAGATCTTTGTGAGTTCAAGGCCAGCCTGATCTACAGAGTGAGTTCCAGGCCAGCTGGGATGACAGGGAGACCCTGTCTCAAAAAGAACAAACAAACAAAAAAAAGTTGTCTTCTGGGGTTGGAGAGATGGCTCAGCAGTTAAGAGCACCGACTGCTCTTGCAGAGGATCCGGGTTCGATCCCCAGCACCCACAGGCGGCTGAGAACTGTCTGTAACTCCAATTCCAGGAGAACTCCAGTTCCAGGGGAATCCGACACCCTCTTCTGACCTCCGCGGCATTGCACGACACGGGTGCACAAACTTACATGCAGACAGTACATTCATACGCATAGAAAAAAAAGAGTTGGCAACAGAAACTCTAGTAGAGAATGGGGCTTATCGCCAGCATTCATTCTTTGGGGGGGCTCTGGTAGTCCAGTAGTCCCTTCTCATCCTGAGCAGAACCTACAGATACTGCTGGTGGCTTTTCGTGCTGAGTGAGTTGTTGAATAGGAGATTTACTTAAAGCTGAAAGAAGGCCAGTCTTTGGGCAACAGCAGACTTCCCTGCCAGAAGATTTCTATTTTGCACAAACAGAAAGATGACTCTAAAGACCTCCTCTCCCTTTCCCCAAACAGAAAGCTTAGAATTTCCTGATAGAACTGCATCTAAAAAGGAGAAAGGATTGGTATCTGGGTGACCTATGAACTTTCTTGACCTATGAACTTTCAGAGTGAGCTGGTTCCCACTCTGTTAACTGTAGTTATAATTCCTACCACTTGAGGACACTGTTGGAAAGCAGAACACAGTAGGCAACATGTTTGTGGTCAAGGCTGCTTCTCAGGACCTGGCTAGGCCAGTTAGGGCAAACAGAAGTAGACATTTACATGGATTGGAGGAGAACCAGAAGAGATACCCTTGAGGCACTGGCGCAGTAGCACAGACGGAGCCTTTTGTCTCTCGCCAGGCCACATACCTGTAGGGTGGAGAATAAAGAGGCCTGTTCCTTATCCTCTACTCCTGTCTGACAGAGAGGCTGGACTGGACATTAGTGGATGCCTACATTCTTGTCTCAGAAGGAGAACATCAATCAGAGGACACAAAGAGCTCTGGTAGCAGGGTCTGGCAGGTTGGTAGAGTAGGGTCTCAAGGAGAATACCAGTTAGACAAACTGATCACATATGGAAAGGGTGGTGGTGCCAGAGGGTGGAGATTAAAGCCTCTCTAAAAGGAAGAATAGGAAGTAGGGGCAGTGTAGGAGGAGACTGAGTCTAGAGTTAGGCATCCTAAGGACAGAGACACAGAGTACTTTGGATTTTAAATCCCTCATTAACAAGTATAGAATAAGTATATAAAAGTAAGAGAGGTAGGAGGATTACAAGTTCACAGCCTGCTAGACTACAGAAGGAGTTCAAGGACAGTCTGGGCAACTTAGCATCAACAGAGGATGGGTGGTATGGGTTAGGGTTAGAGTGCTTGCTTGCTTACCTAGCATGTGTGATGCCTTAGGTTCAGTAGTAACATACACACACATACACACACACACACACACACACACACACAGTATATAGTCAACACTATTTTTGTTGTTGTTTTCCTTGAATAGAATCTTAGAAGTTATACCTGTGGCACCTGTAAATCCAGAGGATCCTGTGAATGAATGTGCTAGAGCCATGAACTACAGTGGAAGCTACATTCTAAACAAGAATTCTAAACTGACTCATGTTGCTCACAGTCCACATTAATTCACATTAACTTCTGTGAGTCTTGAGTTCTCTCCTAGTCTCTAGCACTTCCAACTCCTAGGAGCATCTCACTGTCTTGGGCATCCCCATCTACCTGGCTCAGTGTTCAGCCACCTCTGTGCTACAGAAAGAAATCTACTGCCTGAGGAGTGTGCCGTTCCTCCATGGGGTTACCTTTTCCTCCCACTTGTCCAGGGAGTCTAGTTCTGAGCCTCTCAGCCTAAAAATTGTAATGTAGAAACCCAGAAACTCTCTGACTTGGTCTAGAGTCTCCAGAGAGAGGGTGAGAGAGGGGACGGTGAGGGACAGGTTTAGGGAGGATCCCCATAGAGCAATTTTCACAGTTAGTGATTAGCTTTTGTTGTTGTTGTTGTTGTTGTTGAGATGGTCTCACTATGTAGCCTTGGCTGGCTTGGAATGCATTACGTAGACCAGGCTAGCCTTGAACTTGCAGATCTTCCTGTTTCTACCTTTCACACATGATCAATGATTAGTTTTTTGTAAGTTACAAAGAAAATATATTCCTTATTTTGTCCACTTGCATGCATGTCCTGAGGTGTCTAGTGGGAGACAGTCATATTAGTGGAGCAAAGTGCCTCTGTGTTTTCTCTTAGATAAGCCTGCTCTCTATGCCCAAGATGCTGGTCACCTCCAGCCTGACAGGCTCTTTGCTCTGCAGTCCTGCTGAGTCTCTTCCTCTGAATGCCCTATATCACTAGTTTCTATACATCAATGATCTTTAATTTTATGATTATTTATATTTTCACTTAAACTTAATGATGAACCTTCTGTTAATAAAAATCTCATGTATATATTTATATATATTTAAATTATTAAGTGGAAATTTACCTTGGAAATATTTATCAAGGAGCTGTGAATTAACTTGCACATAGTCAGCAGTTGGATCAAGGACAGAAAGAGTCTCAACTAAGAACTTGTCAACATACTGTGAACAAAACCAAAAAGTTACATCATCATCAAGTAGAAATACAGTGCCCAGTTCACTCCCTTTACATAATTCCCTATGTGTAAATTTTTTTTTATTTTATTTATTTTTGTATGTGTATGAATGTACTGTCTGTATGTAGGTCTGTGTACCCGTGTCGTGCAATGCCGCGGAGGTCAGAAGAGGGTGTTGGATTCCCCTGGAACTGGAGTTACAGACGGTTCTTAGTCACCATGTGGGTGCTGGGGATTGAACCCGGGTCCTCTGCAAGAGCAGTCGGTGCTCTTAACCGCTAGGCTATCTCTCCAGCCCCAACCTATGTGTAAATTTTAAACAGGCAAAAACCAATATCTGGTGTTAGATGTCAGGATCAAGGTTACCTTTGGGGCATGTCATCTGGGACAAGGGGCTATGAGAAAGGACACAGAGGAGGGCTCTTGAGATGCAACTCATGTTCTCTCTGTAAACATAGGTATGGATTACTAAGTGTCTTTATTATGTGGAGATTCTTGCATTTGTATACCTGTGAGTCGTGTCATTATAATCTATATACCTAAAAACATATAAAAACATACAAATTTCCACTTATCCCTGTCTTCCAAGTCACGGGAAGTTTCCGAGCCTTGCTGAGTGAACAAGATAACTGCTTTCAGGATGTCATGCACCAGGATTCCGTTGGGATCCACGTCCTCAGAATCGATGCTTTGAAGGAGAGTTGGTGCTGTCTGGGAGCTCTGCTCAAAAAGCAGCAGCGGCATAAAGTCCACGGAGGTGAGCACTTGGAAGCATTCCTGCAGCTCCTGTAGCATGGTTCGGAAGAAGAGAATTCCTGCCCGCTTGACTTCTCCCGCCTTCTCCAGCTCTGGGATTAGAGACATCTCACATTGATACCAATTTCTTTCATAGCATTGTAAGCATAATTATAATAAAACATGTTTTCAGGCAAAAAGAAGACCATGTTCTATAATTTAAAGCAATTTTAGTTTCTCTAGCTATTAAATCAAAAAGAGAGAAATGGACTGCTGACTGCTTAGCCCTAACTGGGACATCTTTATTACACCCCCTCCTCCCAAGGCTCAAGAATCATCTTGGAAGAGGAGCCGGAAGATTTTAAGAGCCAGACGTGGTGGACAACTATAACAAAACAGTGTTTTCTGGACACAACACGGCAGTTGGACATACGAACTCACAGCATGCTCAACCAGACAAAATCCTTGCACAGAGAGGGGGAGGTAGGCACAAAGTCTCACCCCTAGCTGAGGAGCTATTAGCAATTATTAGCTACTAGGAAAGATAGTCTGTTTTCTTTAAGGGTGTGACTCCTGGAAGGCCTACCATATTCCAGGGGATGGACCTACACCCAAGAGTACTTGGGCAACACAAATCAATGGCTTAAAATAAAGGGGGGGCTGGAGAGATGGCTCAGTGGTTAAGAGCACCGACTGCTTTTGCAGAGGACCCGGGTTTGATTCCCAGCACCCACATGGCGGCTAAGAACCATCTTTGACTCCAGTTCCTGGGGAATCGGACACCCTCTTCTGACCTCCACAGCATTGCATGACATGGATGCACCAGCCTATATGCAGACAGTACATTCATACACATACAAAAATAAATAAAAATTAAAAAAAAATCATTGGAATCACAAATAAAGAAGAAAAGAGAGAAATGGAGTTATATCTGATATAGCTTTAAGATGGGCTTCAGTTTGAATATTCTCTTCCTTATTAATCCTATTGTCTATGAATATCTTTTTCTTTTGTAAGAATAGGGATAGTCCCTATGTCCTTGGTGAGCCATGGGAATGAAATGAAGTAATAAAAGTCACTTTTTCTTGGGCCTGATGACACAGGTTTGTAATCCCAGCTATGTGGGAGGCTGAGGTAGGAGAATCATGAATTCAAGGACTCCCTGAGCTATATAGTGAGTTTAAGGCCAGATTGAACAATATAGGGAGACTCCATCTCAAAATAAAAATAGAAAATATTGCTAGGGATATAGCTTAGTGGCAGAGCACTTGGCCAGCATGTGAAAGGCTCTGGGTTTAGTCCCCAGTGCTGGGAATAAAAGGTTCTTAGTCTCAATATTTGTACAGAGTGAATACTCAGGACATGCATTTTCTTTTTTCTTTCTTTTCCCTTTCCCTCTTGTCTTCTCCTCTTCCTTCTCTTCCTTTATTTCTTTCTAGATGGATTTCTGGGCTCCAGCCATCTTCCAGCCTTCACTTTCCAAGTAGCTGGCATTGCAGGCTCTTGTCACCACACTTGGCTTTCTTCTCTCTTATTATACTATAGAACAGCTGGAAAACTTCCCACTTAATCCCATATGGTGTTACTCTAATTCTATTCTCCTCATTCTAGCCATGGGTTTCCATGTCTTCTTCTTCCCACCCCCCTCTCTTAGCTGGTAATCTTGTGCTAAGAGTGGCCTAGGGCATGTGTTGTCACCAAAAAGAACTACAGTCTGGTCTTGACTCAGCTTGCTATTGGCTTGCTATTGGACATTGGACAATCCACTTTAGTTATGTAGGCATTAGTTCTTTCATCTGTAAAATGAAATAGTCCAATTGTTTTATGCTGTGGAAAATTGTGAAAAGAACAGTCAAACCCAAGTTCAAATACAGCTTTCATCGTTTGTTGTTAACTTGCTCTGAATCTCACTTTCCTCACCCTTAAAATGGGGAACATTATTGTTCTCATAAGGTTACAATAAGAGTAAATGAAAGAGCATATTTAAAGTGTTTGAGGAACTGGAGAGATGGCTCAGCAGTTAACAGCATTGCATGACATGGGTGCACCGACCTACATGCATGCAGTACACTCAAACACATAAAAAATAATAAATATAATATTTTTAAGTGTTTGATATTTGATGGGCCACTTAGGTCTGTCTCACCTGTTGAGTCCTTCCAGTTCTACAACTGTATGAGTCTTAACAAAGATAATATGATTCCTTGCCTTTTGCCTTAATTTATAGACCTTATATACTCATTGGGCTAAGACTGCATAAGGAAATAATTTTTGTTTATAAGGAAATAAATTTTACTAGGAAAGATCTACATATTGAAACAATTAATTTTGGAAAATACATCCTTCATCTCAGTATCTGTGATTTCCTCCAAGCAAGTAAATCCATGAATCCAGACTGTTACCATATTCACAATACCTATGACAAAGTTTTTCTCTATTTCTCCAGAGAATTCGCCCAGTATTTCATAGCAGGCAGTTTGGATCATCTTTATCATTTTCTGCAGGTCTTTGTATTCTTGATATAACAACATCCTACTGTGGCCAATGTTCACATCAAGGACTCCCATAGCCTCTTTTGTTCTTTCACGAAGTGGAATTACTATGTGGGTTTCTCCACTGGCTGAGGCCAAAATAACTTCTGAAGTGTCTGTGCACTTAAAGAGGAAATCTCTGAAACCAAATGCACATAAGTACAAGTATTAAACATCTGCTTTGTCCCCAGGTGAGGTGGGCATACCTTTAATCCCAGTACTTAGGAGGCAGAGGCAGGTAGAACTCTGTGACATCAAGGCTAGCCTGGTCTACAAAGTGAGTTCCAGGCCAGCCGAGGCTACATAGAGACCCTGTTTCAAAACAACAACAATAACAACAACAACAACAAGAACAGTGCTCGCTTCGGCAGCACATATACTAAAATTGGAACAATACAGAGAAGATTAGCATGGCCCCAGCGCAAAGATGACACGCAAATTCATGAAGCGTTCCATATTTTAGACAAAAAAACCAACCAACCAAACAAAAAACCCAAAACAACAACAACAACTAGTTTGTTCAGGGGGAGAGATGGCTCAGTGGTTCAGAGCACTGGCTGCTCTTACAGAGGCCCTGGGTTTGATTCCTAGCACCTACATGGGGGGGGCTAACAACAACCTGTAACTCCAGTTCCAGGGAATTCAATGCCCTCTTCAGGCTTCCGTGGGCATTGCATAACACATTCAGGCAATACACTCATACACATAAAATATAAATAATAAATAGAATTTTAAAAATAGCTTGTTCACAATGTTCCATCCAAACATATTGAATTACTCTCTCTTGTGCCCACCTTCCCCCCTCATGACAGTCACTGTTGTTTCATCTGTCTACAGTGCTGCACCCATTGCTTTCACATGGCTTTGTCTTTTGGCTCGGCCCCTCTGAATGCTTCCCTGTTTGTTCCAGCCAGGGTGTCACTATGTACCTCTAGCTGGCTTGGAACTTACTATGTAGATCAGGCTAGCCTTGAACACAACAGAAATCTACCTGCTTCTGTCTCCTGATGCTGGGATTAAAGGCATGCACTATCACACCTGGCTGGATGCTTCTCTACTTGAACATCCCTTCAGCAAAGGAACCTTCTCTGATAAGCCCACCTCAAGTAGCAGCCCCAGGTTGTTCTATACCATGAGGCTCTGCTTAATTGTCTACCGTGTACCATGTAGAAAGTTATACTTACCTGAAGGTGTTTGGGTTGTTTTTTTCTTTTTTTGGTCTTTTTAAGTCAGGGTCTCCCTGTAGCCCCACCTGGCCTAGAACTATGTAGACCAGGTTGGCTGTGAGTTCACAGAGATCCACCTGCCTCTACCTCTCAAGTGCTGAGATTAAAAGTGTACACCACCACTCCTGGCAAAGGGTAGTTTTTTGTTTTGTTTTGTTTTGTTTTTTAAGTGGTTCTTGTTAAGCCAGGCATGGTGGCAACACATCTTTAATCCTAGCAGAAGCAGGCAGATCTCTGTAAGTTCAAATCCAGTCTGGTATACATAGTGAGTTCCAGGCCGGCTAGAACTACAGGAAGACCCTGTCTCAAAAATACAAAAAAAAGTACTTATTGTCTGAAATGTATTAGATGAATGCTAGAAGGAATGATGAGTATGTTAGTTTGGGTTCCCTGGAAGCAGAGCCTGAGACAAGGATGCTTACGCAGGTAGTTTACTAGGAAGTGAGCTCTGGAGAAACATGTAAGGGAACGAGGGAAGCAGGATAAGGCAGATAGGGAGAAGCTGAATACAAATGCAGTTCCTGTCTGCCCAGCCTAATCCCAAGGAGGAGATCTAGAATGTCCATTGTACTGAAGGATTAATCTTATTTGGAGTCAAGGGAGACTCCTTTTCCTTCCATCTGTCATTGGCTCTCAGCTTCTCTAGGTATGTGGTGGTGATTTGGGGAGATGGTGTTTGGGTAACTCCTAGGTTGCTGCTGCTGAGGACCTGTGATCACTTGAGAGCACTTCTCCTGAGAAAGTTTCCCTGTAGGTATTGTCACCTGTAGCAGTACCTACAGGAGCCAGCCAAAGGGCATGCTGGCGATCTGGACAGGACATCTACACATCTGCTTCAGTGAGAGACAGAGTTTTAATGTGGTAACTGCTTCCTACCCTAGTGAAGCAGACACATGTCTTTTAGAATTGTTTTGTATCTTGTTTTTGCTAATGATTACAATATACAATATATTATAATATTGACAGAACTGTGAAAAAATATTTTTTGTACATAAATTAAAAAATAATAAGTTATAAGAAGAATTCAGTATATGCAAATAAAAGGCAGATACTGTGTCTCTGATGACACCAAGGAAAGGATTTGTCAGTCAGACAAAACAAGACACATCTATACCTGAAGATGCATGTGTTCCTCGAGATGGCAGGGGGAGTTGTATGGATTTCTGTTAGACCCAGCTGCTCTGAAACCATCATATTTCGTAAAACATAGTCTTCCTTGAAAAGAAGAAGAGATCTCATTAGAGAGGAATGATTAGATTTTGGGGACAGTAAATAGAGCAAACAGGTAAGTTTGGATGAGTTCTAGATTAAGGGACAGAGATACTGTCCGTATTTCAGGACCATCAAGGAACAAAGTATTCCAGAAGTGAAAATTTTGGAAAGAATAAGATTGTTTTAGCTGAATGTGGTGGTGTATGCCTTTAAATCCCAGCAGAGGCAGGCAGATCTCTGTGAGTTTGAGGCCAGCCTGGTCTACATAGTGATTTCCAGACCAGCTGGAACTACGGGGAAGACCCTGTTTCCAAATGACCAAAAAATTGTGTGTATGTATTGTGTTTCTGGTATTAAAATGTGCACTCTGAGCCTGGTGTGGTGTTATACACGTGTAATCCCAGCACTTGAGAGGTGAACATAGGAGGCTCTTCAGTATGAGGCTAGTCTGGGTGTGCTGGATAGCTTTAGTGTCAACTTGACACACCTAGGTTGAGGGAGCCTCAATTGGGGAATTGGTTCCATTGGATTGGCCTGTGGCCACATCTGTGGAGTATTGTCTTGATGGTCGAGCAGTGTGGGAGGGCCCAGCCCACAATGAGTAGTGCCACCCTGGGCAGGTTGTTGTGTACTGTATAAGAAGGCAGGCTGGGCATGAGCCAGAGGAGCAAGCCAGTGAACAGCATTCCTCCATGGCCTGTGCTTCAGCTCCTGCCTCCAGGTTCCTGCCCTGAGTTCCTGCCTTGGGCTCCCTAAGTGACCCGGGAGATGTAAGGTGAATAAACCCTTTCCTCCCCAAGTTGGTGTCGGTCAGAGTGTTTTGTCACAGCAATGGAAGACAAACTAGGACACTGGGCAACACTGAGTTCCAGGCCAAGTTAGGCAAGATGCTATCTCAATAAACAACAAGCATTGTAAAACATTCTAAAACTATATAGGATCCCATAGAAAATAAATACAATAAAAATATTTTCCAGTGATGTCATTGTCCCTACTAATTGTCCCTACACTAAAAGTATTCTTTCTAAAAATATTTATTTTTATGTATATGAGTGTTTTGCCTGCATGTATGTGAGTATGCCACATGTGTGCAGTGCCCATGGAGACCAAAAGAGGTGTCTGATTCCCTGGAAGTAGAGTTAGAGAGGATTGTGAACTGCCATTTGGCAGCTAGGAACTGAACTCAGATCCCGTGTAAGAGCAGCCAATGCGAGTCGGGATCAGGGTGGCGCCACGACCTTCTAATCACTAGCCATACCTTAAAGTGGAGCAGCAGCAGCGGATCTTTGTGAGTTCAAGGCCAGCCCGTCTACAGAGTGAGTTCCAGACAGCTGGGGCTACAGGGAGACCCTGTCTGAAAAGACTAAAAAAAAAAAGAGCAGCCAATGCTCTTAACCATTGAGTCCACCCCACTAAAACCATTCTTGTTGAGGCTAGTGTGAGTCATTTTTAAGTCTATTGGCCAAGCCCTAGTCCTCATCATCTACTGCTTTGCAGCATTTGATTCAGTGAACAGAATACCACTTCTGTTTTGAAATACTTATTTTCATTTTTTAAATTTATTTATTTATTATTTATTTGTGTCTTTTGGAAGAGTCCCCTGTAGCACATTTGATTCAGTGAACAGAACACTCACTTCTGTTTTTAAATACTTATTTTCATTTTATTTATTCACTTATTTATTTTTTGTCTTTTTGAGACAGGGTCTCACTGTAGCTCTGGCTGTCCTGGAACTCACTCTGTAGCCCAGGCTGCCCTTGAACTCACAGAGAGCCACCTCCCTCTGCCTCCCAAGTGCTAGGATTAAAGGCATGAGCCACCACGCCCAGCACTTATTTTCATTTTTAATTATGTATATGTGTATGTTCATGTGTGAATATGTGCATGTGAATGTAGGTGCCTGTGGAGACCAGAAGTTTCAGATCTCCTAGAGCTGGAGTCACAGGCAGTTGTTAGCAGTTGTGTGGGTGCTGGGAACCAAACTTGGGTCTTTTACAAGCAAAATCAGTGCTCTTAACCACTGAGCCATCCCTCTAGCACCTTGAGAAACTTTCCTTTGTGTGACTTTGGGGCCTCACTCTCTCCTGTTTCTCCTACTCATACATTATTCTTCTTACTACCTACTTTTTTTTTCTTTTCGACAAGTCTTATCACTTCCTAACTACTTGTAGTCACTGGCCTGATCAAGATCATTGTACTCTAGTTAAGGTTGACCTTTTTTTTTTTTTTTTAACAAGACAAACAGGTTTATTATGTGGATCAAGCCCTGTGGGATCTTCAGGTCAAGTTCACAGGAAAGTAAGGGTCAAAGGCTCATCCTAATCCAGTCCCAAGGGCCTAGCTCCAGCTGGGTACACCAGGGTATATGCACACCAGTGTGTGTACTCCAATCCCCTTTTCTGTGAGGATCAGGAGAGGCTCTCATCTTGCTGGGAAAAATCCAGATCGCCAGAGAATAGCTGTCCTTGTTTTGGGTTCACTTTTGCTTCAGTTTTTTGATGAAGGAAACCTCATCTTGATTCCGGATGCCATAATCTCTGAGCTTCTTTCTGTCCTCTGTGAGCTTCTCCCTGGCTGAGGTCAGATGGTATGTCTACCACACATATGACCTGCAAGAAGAGGACTCAAGGGATGCACATCTACTCTCAGGAGGGTGAGCTGAGCAGCAGCTGATGTGCTGAATGCCTCCTTCATGCTCCTGTTTGAGTTGCACGTATCTCAGGAGAGCCTTCTTCAAGTCCAGGACCGTGGCATTCTGCACAAAAACCACAGTCATTACTTCCCCATCCATCTTGCACACTCGAACCATCATTGCTTGGCCAAACTCCAGTGCTATCTGGGAGCTGACCTCTTCCAAAGTAACCTGGATGGGAAGATCACACAGCAGCGGGTCCTGCACCACCATGGCGAGACCCTCCTGGAACACATCTACGGCCTCGGAGTGCGGCAATGTCTCCTCATCGTCCTCTTCATCCTCTGACGCCTCCAGGGCTGCTAGCAGCCGTCTGGGTTCTGTGAGTCTCTCTCAGGCTGGCACTGTCCGCCAGGCGGTCCCATCCTATATACTCTTTTTTTAAATTATATAAAAATTAACTTAAATTTTTTTTTTTTTTTTTTTTTTTTTTTTTTTTTTTTTTTTTTTTTTTGTATGTGTATGAATGTACTGTCTGCATGCAGGTCTGTGCACCCATGTCGTGCAATGCCGCGGAGGTCAGAAGAGGGTCTCGGATTCCCCTGGAACTGGAGTTCTCCTGGAATTGAAGTTACAGACGGTTCTTAGCCACCATGTGGGTGCTGGGGATCGAACCCGGGTCCTCTGCAAGAGCGTCGGTGCTCTTAACCGCTAGGCAATCTCTCCAGCCCCATCCTATATACTCTTAAAATGTGGGTTGAAACTTACTGAATGTGGGAGTCATAAAAATTTTTGCATCATGACGAATGGTATCCCTCATCTGTGGATGCTAGCACCAATTACCTAATTGTATGGCAAACTGAGCAACGTCAATGTGATCTGAAAACAACTGTGCTCTTATATTGTGAATCCCTTAAAATATAATAAACATTTTTTTTGCATCAGCCAAAGGTTTCTGAATGTGCAATGACCAAAAATTAATTGAAAATCAAAATCAATCACTGTTTCTGGTAGTGCTTGTCTGTGTGGCATCATGTGACTTTACTTCAGCCTTGCTTCTGAGTACACAACATGTACCACGATAACACAGCCATACAACACCAATGGACACTACCTGAAACACCTTGGGTCAGATTCAAGACTATTGTATGTTATGAATTGCAGTGTTTTTACTATACATATATTTTTCTGCTATTACAGAAACAATGGTTTGGAAAACAAAGACTTTTAGTGTTTAGTTACCATCATTCTTCAGCATGTATGAATCATATTAGTAGATCTTTGGATTATGTTGTATTAGAATGTTCGGTTTTAAAAACTGCTGTTTGAGCCAGGTGTGGTATTGCACACCTTTAATCCCAGCACTCAGGAGGCAGAGGCAGGTGGATCTCTGTGAGTTCAAGGCTAGCCTGGTCTATACAGCGAGTTTCAGGACAGCTGGGGCTACAGGGGGACAATGTCTTGAAAAGACCAAAAAAAAAAGTAAACAGACAAACCTGCTGTTTGAGTTGCTGACTTGAATTTCATAAAAAACTGTTAAATGAATTTTAATTTGGGATTAGGGAATAAAACAAATGTCTGTCTTGGGTCCTATGTATGTATGTGAAGCAGTGTTCTTAATGTTGATAATTATGAAATTAACACATCAATCAATTTTGAAAACTGCTGAAGATGTGCTACAGTATCAAATATTCAGCCAATATTTAATTAATTAACTAATTAATTAATTATTGATCTTTTGAGACAAGGTCTCCAGTTTGTCAAGCTGGCCTGGAACTCGCTCTAGACCAGGCTGGCCTTGAACTCACAAAGATCCGCCTGCCTCTGGCTCCCAAGTGCTAGGATTAAAGGCGTGTGCCACCATGCCCGGCTAATAATGATTATTATTAATAGTCTTTTTGAGACAGGGTCTCCTCATAGCTCCAGCTGGCCTGGAACTCACTATGTAGACCATGCTGGCCTTGAACTCACAGAGAGCCACTTGCTTCTGCCACTTGAGTGCTGGGATGAAAGGAGTGTGCCACCAGACCTAGCTGGTTTTAAATTATTAATAAGACATTATCACCAGGTATGGTGGCGCATGCCTTTAATCCCAGCACTTGGAAGGCAGAGGCAGGCGGATCTCTGTGAGTTCAAGGCCAGCCTGGTCTACAGAGTGATTTCCAGGACAGCTGGGACTAAAGGGAGACCTTGTCTCAAAAATACCAAAGAAGAAGAAGAAGACAACGACATTATCGCCTAATAATTCTGTTACAATGAAAAGGTCTAACATAGCCTTGCTTACCTTGCTTCGGCTGGGCTCAACAAACCATGTAGTAATGGAGGTGATACCAGATGTGATATTATAGAGCCAGGTAATGCCAGTGGTCACAGTGTGCAGGATGTGCTCCCTGCTATGAACATAGTGATAGGCAGTGCTAAAGACATTGGCGACGCCCTGTAAAGGCAAAAGATTCAAATGGCATTTTCTTTTTGAAATAATGTAATCAGTAACCTATTATCAGTAATGGGTTATCTTTTTTTTTTTTTTTTTTTTTTTTTTTTTTTTTTTTTTTTTTGGTCTCCCTGTAGCCCCAGCTGTCCTGGAACTCACTTTGTAGACCAGGCTGGCCTTGAACTCACAAAGACCCGCCTGCCTCTGCCTCCCAAGTGCTAGGATTAAAGGCGTGCACCACCATGCCCGGCTATGGGTAATCTCTTAAATGAATGATAATCTACTTCCTTCAAATTAGTTAAAATCAGCTCTCAAAAGTTAAGTTTTCCACGGTATATTATGCAAGAAGGATCATTAAGACATAAAAAGTATAAAGAGAGATCAACAAAATTTTTTATGCTTCATGATAACCAATCAGTGAAGTTTGTGATATGTTCTATCATTGAACAGAATCAGAAGATAAACTTTGAAATGAGAAAAAATATGTTTAAAAGCCAAAATTCTAGCCCTAGGCAGAATGATAGGAGCTGCTGGGATCTGATAGCAACATTAATTTTTCCATCTATGTTTACTAGCATCAGGTCAAGAGACTAGATATATTTGGTTCTAAGACCTTCAAATGCTAGTTACGCAGTCATCCTTTTTTATTATTTCTTATATGTATGAATGTACTGTCTGCATGTAGGTTGGTGCACCCGTGTTGTGCGATGCTGCGGAGGTGAGAAGAGGGTGTCGGATTCCCCTGGAATTGGAGTTAAAGACAGTTCTTAGCCTCTATGTGGGTGCTGGGACTCGAATCCAGGTCCTCTGCAAGAGCAGTCAGTGCTCTTAACCATTGAGCCATCTCTCCAGCCCCTGTGCAGTCTTCCTATAAACATAAAGAGACCCTGTTTCACAGAGAAGGGATGGGAAGTCCATAAAACCTGTCTTTGGCTTTGTCAATAAATTCTAGGAGTGGGCTTGAGAGATGGCTCAGCAGTTAAGAGCACTGGCTGCTCTTGCAGAAGATCCAGGTTTCATTCCCAGCACCCACATGGAGGCTAACAATCACCCATAACTCCAGTTTCAGAGATCCAACACCCTCTTCTGGCCTCTGTGGAGACTGCATGACATGGGTGCACTTACATGCATGCACAGCACTCATACACATAAAAATTAATTTTTAAAAGTTCTGGGAGCTACACATTCTTCAAAATCACATACACAGACACCCACACAGACACATGGGGTGGGAGACAGAGAAAGAGATAGAGATATAAATATATATATATATATATATTATATATAGATAATATATAAAAAGAGCGAGAGCAGAGAGAGAGAGAAAGAAAGATTCAGATCCAAGTCATCCAAAGGTAACCCAAGATGCTTTATTTCCAGGAACTATAGAGCCAATTTATAATTCATTTGGACCTGCTCACTGATAGACTATATATGATTCATCTCTTGCTAACTCCACACTCCTCCATTTTGTTATGTAATGGCTTTGTCTTATAATAGTTTGACATGAGAATGAATTTTGTTAGAAAGATGCTCAGAGATTCTGCCACTTTCCTCAGTCAGCCAGTAAGTATGAAAAATAATGATAAATGAGCATAAAGACTACAGGCTTCTAGAGGAACAAGTGACAAGGGCACAGCAAGTTCCTGGCTTGCTACACTCTACAGCCCATTGTCTCCACTGCTTTACATCTTTCTTTATTGCATTTTCTATCCATAAAATTAGATCAAGATGTTCTAGCTATTTCAGTACTAAAAGTGCCTATCATTTCTTTTTTTTTTGGTCTTTTTGAGACAGGGTCTCCCTGTAGCCCCAGCTGTCCTGGAACTCACTCTATCGACCAGGCTGGCCTTGAACTCACAAAGATCTGCCTGCCTCTGCCTCCCGTGGGCTAGGATTAAAGGCGTGTGCTACCACGCCCAGCTTACCACTTCTGTGATAATTTGAAAACATGAATACTCAAGGAACACTCTTGCTTTTTCCTTTCTTCATTTTCCTCAAATACTGTATGTGGTGGTTTGAATGAGTGTCCCCCATAGGCTTTAAGTATTCAGACATTTTGTCTCCAGTTGGTGGCACTGTTTTTGGAGGTCTTAGAATGTGTGGCTGTGCTAGAGGAAGTATGTCACTGGGGGCAGGCTTAGTGAGTTTAACAAGCCTCGTGGTCTCCAGTTGCTCTCTCTCTGCTTCCCGTGCTCTTTGTGAGATGTGACCCTCGGTTTGCTGCTCCAGCTCCAGCCGCCAAGCCTCCCGCCACAATGGACTCTAATTCCCTGGAACCGTCAATCATAAGCTCAAATAAACTCTTCCTTTTATAAGTTCCTTGGTCATGGTGTTTTATCACAGCAACAGAAAAGTGACTAATATACTGTAATACTAAAATCAAGAGTTTTGAGGCTGCATATCATTTAGTACCCTTCATGGAGGAAACAAAGAGAATTATAGGGGGCATTACCAGTAAAACACAATATTCCTTTGCCTACCTTCATTTCTGCTCTTGTGACAAATACCCTGACAAATAGCAGCTTAGGAAAAAAAGGTTCATTTGGCTGACAATTCCAGGTCCATTACTGTAGGAAAGTCAAGGCGTGGACTTAAAGCATCACATCCACAGTCAAGAGCAGAGAAAAAGTAATGCATGGATCCTTGCTGGCTTGTTGCTTGCTCCCAGCTAGCTTTCTCCTCTCTCTCTCTCTCTCTCTCTCTCTCTCTCTCTCTCTCTCTCTCTCCTGTTGGTATTTTTGAGACAGGGTCTCCCTTTAGTCCTAGCTAGCTTGGAATTCACTCTGTAGACCAGGCTGGCCTTGAACTCAGAGATCAGCCTGCCTCTGCCTCCCAAGTGCTGGGATTAAAGGCGTGTGCCACCACGCCCAGCGCTTTCTCCTCTCTTATACTGTTCAGGACACCTTGCCTAGGAAATGGTGCTGCCCACAATGGACTGGGTCTTCCTACAATCAAAACAGTCCCCTATAGACATACTCACAGGCCAACCTGATCTACATGATTCCTTATTAAGATGCTATTCCTAGGTGAACCTAGGTTGTGGCTAGTTGACAGTTCAAACTAACCAGCACAACCTTCTAAATGTAGGTTCCTATTTTGTGGGCTTCAGTGGCTTAATCATTAGATGTATATTCCAAAGCATCAATTTCTCTTCCTAGACACATATTCTTAGTATTCCCAGAGAGGCTTAGGATATATAAACAGGTAGAGAATCATTCTGTAAGTAATGAGGAATCTTTCAGAAGGCTGACACAGACAAGGGACAGGAAAAGCATAATACTGTCCATATACAAGGCTTTATTCTCCTTATCTGGTTTCAGGTTTTACTTTGGAAGAATTATAGCAGGAGAGGCTATTGACCACTGCTCTTGAAGACTTCTACAATTTACCTGATAGAATTTGATCTCATGAGGAAGAAAGATGTTTATTTCCTGGGGGTCTCGAAGAGTATCAACTGCCAGGACCCCAAAGATCCTCTTATATGCATCCTGAAGAGGCAGAGCCAGGAATGATCCCTTGTGCTCATTCTTATTGCGAGAATGGTTCCAGAAGAAGATGTTCCCATGGTGCTGAACCTGGGGGACATGGATTGGCTTGCCTTCATCAATTACTGTAAAGCTAATGAAAAGGGTAAAAAGATGGGAAAAAGCCAAAGGTTTTACATTAAACCATAGGGGAAACAAAATAAGAATTATATATAGAAATGGATTAGATAACATCACCAGTTTGGATGGTATGACTTGAAGGAAAGATTTATAATATAATCTTATATTATAGCTCAAAGGTAGAGACTGTCTCAAAAATAAGTAAATAAAAAACAGAAAGAAGAAATAAAGAAAGAAAAAGAAAGATGAAAAGAAGTCTTCAACACATTCTCACCTGATTCCATCCATGTCTCTGTAGAGTACTCTGTTCAATACAAATGGAGCATCATCCAGGGTACAAGCCACATTCCTCAAGAGAACATTCCCTCTATCTGGCAATCGTAAGTTTTCTTCTAAGAGGGAAATGTGAGCACTGATCCTTTTATTTCCATGTGCTTCAGCATCCTGTGGCAAAATGTTTCTGAGCAGGTATTTGTTAGCAGCTATAGAACTCCCCCAGTCCTTTGTTAGCCAGTTTGGGACTCTAACACCAATAATTCACTGTCCCAAATAAATGATGCAGATATTACCTTTCATGGGCAGTGGGGAAAAGACTGATACCACATTATCCTCTAAACCTGAGTTTTAGTCAGTGGAATTGATTTTCTGTATATAATTAGATTGATTTACTGAAAACAAACCAAAATAAAATCTCTTAAGTCTAATTAAATTTAGAGGTTTAAAACTGAACTTCTGGGGCTGGAGAGATGGCCTATCGGTTAAGAGTGCCGACTGCTCTTGCAGAGGATCCGGGTTCGATCCCCAGCACCCACATGGCGGCTGAGAACCATCTTTAACTCCAGTTCCAGGGGAATCCGACGCCCTCTTCTGATCTCTGCGGCATTGCACGACATGGGTGCACAAACCTACATGCAGACAGTACATTCATACACATACAAGAATAAAAAAAATTTTTTAAAACCAAAAAAACTGAACTTCTTTGAACTGTAGTCATATTTTGGGGTTAAGGACTTCAGTTAAAAGTACTGAGGGGCTGGAGAAATGGCTTAGAGATTAAGAGCACTGGCTGCTCTTGCAGAGGATCTGGGTTTGGTTCCTAGCACCCACATGGGAGCTAACAACCATCCATAACTCCAGTTCCAGGGGGATCCAACACCCTCTTCTGGCCTCTGCGGGCATTGCGCAACATGAGTATACTTACAAACATGCATGTACTTACACACATGCAGGCAATACATTCATACACATAAAATAAAAATTAATAAAAAAGTATTTCTTTGAGAGGGCTGCAGCAAGATGATGCCTTAATTTTACTCATCTTTGACCATCTAAATATGTGAATATGATTTTTAAAAACACTCTCAAGGAATCCTTAGCAGTTTGGATTTGATCAAGTACATTTTAGAAAAGGGTTATTCCTGGACAACCTGTCAGCCCATGAAAGAAAACAGCCAGAAGTGACCAGAGTCCAAGACAACAGCTCCAGAGAAAGTAGACTGTTTTGCTTCTCATCCACCTGTGCCCCTTGTCTAAGCCTACGGAAAAATCTGTGGAAGAGGGGGCGTGGTAGAATGTAAGGGCTGTGATTGGGGTGAACAGTGAACCTACAGCAATATAGCCTGGACACTCATTTGATCAACTTGATTGAACATATGAGCCCCCCCTGCTGGATGGTGGGACCAAGGGCTGTGTGGGTTTGGGCACAACTGCTTGCAAATTGGTTTTACATGAAGGATGCTTGTACTCATAAATTATCACCTATTGCTAAAAAATGGAAAAAGAAAACTGAGAGAAAGATGCAGGACAGTTATGGCAGAATGCATGATCTGGGATGGGGTGGGGTGGGATGGGGGGAAGGGAAGGGGAAATATGCCTGAACTGAATTGGATAATGATGTATGAAATACACAAAGCATCAATAAAAAAATAAATAAAAAAAAAGAAAAGGGTTTCTTGGAGACTAATACTACTGTAGGCTTTCTTTTCTAAAATTAGCATATATGGAATTAGGTTTCATGATGGAATTTTTCAAACACAATTTGTTTTTGTTATTTCCCAGATTCCTCCCCATCCTCCTTTCTCCCTTGTCCCCTCTCACCCCAGTAGCATTCTTTTTGCTTTTGTGTCCTGTGTGACCTGTTGCATCTCTTGTTCCCCTTTTTAAACACTTCTTGTTGTCTTCTTGTGGTCTCTTACCTGGTTTATATTCTATACCCACTCTCACACCCTTTTATATGTATGTACTTGTAAATACATAAATACATTCACATAAATTAAAAGTTAGATCTGCATCTGAGGGACAACATGTGGTTTTTGTCTTTCTGAGTGTGGACCACCTCACTCAGTACAGTACTTTCCAGATCCATTAATTTTTCTACAAACTTCATAATTTCATTTTTATTTACAGCAAAGTAAAATTTCATTGTATATATATATACATATATATATACATATATACATATATATATACATATATATATATATATCACTGTTTCATTATCCATTCTTCTACTGATGAACATCTAGGCTGATTTAATTTCCTTGCTATTGTGAATAATGAAGCAATAAATAAGGATATGGAAGTATCTGAGTGGTAGGATATGGAATTGATATATAGCATATATGCTCAGGAGTGGTATAGCTGGGCTACATAGTAATTCTATTTTTAATTTATTTTTTTCATTTTTATTTTATTTATTTCTTTTTTCATTTTAAAGGTTTATTAGAAAATCAAAAATTATAATAAAATAAAATGTAGTTATTAGAAACAATAATGGTATTATGTCATTCAGCATATCCAACAAATCAGTGTCCAGTCATGTCCAATTCCCTGCTCTCACAACCACTGCCTCAAAGGGACAACACTAATTGGATTCTTTTTCTTTCTTTTCTTTTTTTGGTCTTTTTGAGACAGGGTCTCCCTGTAGCTATCCTGGAACTCACTATGTAAACCAGGCTGTCCTTGAACTCACAGAGATCTGCCTGCCTCTGCCTGCTGAGTGCTGGGACTAAAGGCATGTGCCACCACACCCAGCAACACTTATTGGATTCTTATTAAATACAGAAATGATTCCTGCTATTTCAATATGCAGAAAGTTGAATATACACATCCATTAGGAAACAAAAGACAAAACTATGCTCCTTTTGTTTGCAAATTAACCTTTTATGTTCTTGATTTTAAATATTATAAAATACATACACATGCATTGTTTACATATGTATACATTATAGGCTAGGAGCCACATCTGAGGGAAAATATGGTTTTTTACTTTTTGAGACTGGGTGACCTCACTTAATATTACCCATTGTAGGTTCATCCATTTTGCTGTAAATTTTTTAGTTAATTTTTCTCTAGAGCTGAATAATATTCATATATGTATCTATCAGATTTTCATTATCCATTCATTTGTTGTTGCACAACTAGTTTGGTTCCATTTCCTTGCCATAGTGAAGAAAAGCAAAAACAAATCTGGGTTACAAATATTTCTATAGTAAGATAAGGAGTTCTCTGGGTATATGCCTAGGAGTGAGATAGTTGGATCATACCATAATGGCTGTAGTAATTTGTACTTCTATCAGCAGCGAATAGGGATTCCTCTTTCTCCACGTCCTATCCAACATTTATTGTTAGATTTCTTGGTAATAGCCATTCTGACTTGGGTAAGGTGGTATTTCAAAGTACTTTGAATTTCTCTTATGATAAAGGGATATTGAGCAGTTTTAAAGTAGTTATTAGCCACTCGTATTTATTTTTCTGAACACTATTCAATTCTTTGACACATTTGCTGATTGGTAATTTTATTTTCTTGGTATTTATTTATTTATTTACTTACTTATTTGCAATTCTTTGTATATTCTTTAGCCCCTTGTCTGATGTATAGCTGGTAAAGCATTTCTCCCATTCTGTGAGCTATCTGTGTGTTTGGCTGACAGTTTCTTTTGCTTCACATAAACTATTTATTTATTTATTTATTTATTTATTTATTTATTTATATTTTTTATGTGTATGAATGTACTGTCTGCATGTAGGTTTTATGCATCCGTGTTGTGCAATGTTGCGGAGGTCAGAAGAGGGCATCGGATTCCCCTGGAACTGGAGTTAAAGATGGTTCTCAGCCGCCATGTGGGTGCTGGGGAATGAACCCGGGTCCTCTGCAAGAGCAGTCAGTGCTCCCAACTGCTAGGCTATCTCTCCAGCCCCCGCTTCACATAAACTTTTAAATTTCATGTAGTCCCATCCGTTGGTACATCTTAGAGGTAGTTCCTGTACTACTGATGTTCTAGTCATAAAGTTCTTGCCTACCCTGATGTTCTGAGTATTCCCTATTTTTCATCTAGGAGTTCTGGGTTTTAAATTAATGCCCATTTTTTAGAGATAACGTCTCTCTGTAACTCCCATTGGCCTGGAACTGGCTATGTAATCCAGACTGGCCTTGATCTTACAGAGATCCACTTCCCTCTGCCTCCTGCATGCTGGCATTAAAGGCAAGTACCACCACACCCATCTTAAATTAGTATATTTGATCTATTTTGAATTGAGTTTTGTAATTTTAAAAACTTTTATTATTTTTATGTGTATGAGTATATTGCCTGCATGTATGTATGTGCACCCATGTTGTACAAAGCCTGCAGAGTTCAGAAAGGATTGTCGGATTCCCCTGGAACTGGAGTTATAGACAGTTGTTAGCTGCCATATTGGCTGAGAATTGAAACTAAATCTTCTGCAAGAACAGCCAGTCCTCTTAAGTGCTGAGCCATCTCTCCAGCCCTGAACTGATTTTTTTGTACAAGGTAAAAGTTGTGTACCTCATTTCCAGTTGGAGATCCAGTTGTGTTAACACCGTTTCTTGAACAGGCTTTTTTTTTTTTTTTTTGTCTTTTTGAGACAGGATCTCCCTGTAATCCCAGCTGTCCTGGAACTTGCTCTGTAGACCAGGCTGGCCTTGAACTCACAAAGATCCACCTGCCTCTGCCTCCTGAGTGCTAGGATTAAAGGCATGTGCCATCATGCCTGGCACAGGCTATCTTTTTTCCAATGTCTGCTTTTGCCTCCTTTGTCAAGAATTAGGTGGGGATAGCTTCGTTGCTTTACTTCTGGGTTGTTCTACCTGTCTGTTTTTATGCCAGTATCAAGCTGTTCTCATCTAGTACTATATTTCTATAGTATAATTTGATGTTGGGTATTGTGATGCCTCAAACTGTGTTCTTACTCCATAAGATTGCTTTGGCTACTTGTGGTCTTTTTGGTCCCATATGAATTCTTGAATTATTTTTTTCTCATTCCACACATGTGTCATGGCATGTCCCCTTTATGTAGTAAAATAATACTATTAATTAAAAATATTTTTATGGTTAAATAGTTCCCAAACACTATGCAAACTAAATATAGCTTGCATCATTTGCATATTTCCTTAGTGATATTTTCATTATTATTGTATTATCTAGTCTTGGCCTATTTGACTCTCAGAACAGAAGAAATTAGAAGTTCTAGGACATCATTTCCATATCTTTCCTTTGTGCCCTTCCTCTCTGCTTCTGTCTTGCAACCAATCATGCCGACTTTTTCTCACCTACTAGCTTTTTCAAGGTGGTAGCATTTCATGGAGCCCAGCTTAGCCTTAAACCCAGTATGTACCTGAGGATGGCTTTGAATTTCTAATCCTCTTGCTTCTACTTCTACTGCGTGCTGAGATTACAGGCATATGCTACCACGTTTGGTTGATGCAGAGCTGGGAACCAAACCCAGGACTTCAAGCACATCCACAGCCCCTCACTCAGATTTTGGATTATTTGTAATGTACTACAATAAATAAAATAGCTCTACCACCACTTTTGCGGTGTCCAAGGATTTTTCAAGGAAATGACTATGTTGCTCCTTTGCAGCCATTAAACATCACCTACTGGGAGAAAGGCTTTTCTCTTATATATTACTTTAGAAAGCATACCTGGGTAAGGGCCTTAAAGGTCTCAGTGTACACTGGCTCCAGGGATACCCCACTTGTCTCTGCAGCATGTTGGATTTGATATAACCATTTCCGTCTTGCATAATTTCTCAGGCCCTCAATGTGGCTCCTCACTAAAGCATTCATTAGAAATTCCACAAGACTTTCCAGAACTTGATCTTCATTGCCCCTGAGTTCAGATACAACCAATTCTATGTAGTTTTGAAATTGTTTTGAAGTCAGTTTTATTTCACGATCAGGGTGTGGCTTTGGAAACTGGATGTGTAATTTAGCTAAAAGACACAAATGGAAACCAGAATCCTGAGAAAAAGTTCATGAATCTATGGGAAAATTTTTCATGTTCCTCTTACAGCAAGCTGAAGCCTTTAACAATCATGTTCTATGGAAAATCTGGCATATCAAGGTATTTATGAGCTCAGTGGAATATTTTCTGAGAGTTTCTATACTAAATCCAATATGACTTCTATGTGAGCTATGTTTTTGTTTTAATTCTACCACTCAGCTTGGTGAGCCCCTACAGTCTCCTGTGACTCATCCCTACATTTTGTCTTCCGTACCCTATCCTGTTTCTCTTTGGCACTGTACCTTGTGGTCACTACTTTCCATTCCTACTTTTACAACCCCAAACCAGCTTTACAAGTGTCTTACCAATAGTAAATGCTCAATACATGTTTGTAAAACTCAATTCAAACAACTTGCTGGGCTGGGAAGTTTGGCTCAGTGGCAGTGCACTTGCCTAGCATTCACATCGCCCTGAGTTCTAGCTCCAGAACTGAAACCCGCATGGACTGGGCATGATATTCATGCTTCTAATACAGGGACTCAGACAACTGAGGCAGGGAAGATTATGAGCTTGAAAGCAGCCTGAGCTGCAGGAGCTCTTGTCTTTCTCAAAAAAAAAAAAAAAAACCAAGTTCACTAACCCCTAAACCTACAAAGCTTGTACTGTGCAACCCCCCTGCTCAAAGTCCTATTTGAATTTAGCCTAATTTCAAATGCTATCTGCCCATAGTCCCCTAGAAGAATTATTTGTTCCAGCATTCCTATTCTTGTGGTTCCTGACCAAGACTTACACACTTCTGCACCCATGCCTCTTTTATTTATTTTTACAGGTTGAGGATTAAACTCAGACACTCACAAATGCTAGACAAGCACTCTGCCATAGAATTATGGCCCAGCTCCTCTCCTTCATTTTTCAATTGTATAATAATGAATCTAGTATAGAGTTTGTTTTTTGTTGTTGTTGTTTTTGGTCTTTTTGAGACAGGATTTTCCTGTAGCCTCAGCTAGCTTGGAACTCATTTTGTAGGTCAGGCTGGCCTTAAACTCACAGAGATCTGCCTGCCTCTGGATTAAAGGTGTGTGCTACCAAGCCCGGCTGAAAGATGGTTCTTAGCCATCATGTGGGTGCTGGGAATCGAACCTGGGTCCTCTATAAGAGCAGTCGGCACTCTTAACTGCTGAGCCATCTCTCCAGCCCCAGTTCCAGGAATACTTTTATTTCTTTCTTAATTTCTTCTTTGACCCATTCATCATCTAGGAGAATGCTGTTTAATCTCCATATGTTCATGGAGTTACTAGAGCTTCTTTTGCTGTTTATTATGAGCTTTATTGCATTGTGGTACGAGAGAAGCATGGAATTATTTAATTTTTTTTTATTTGTTGGTTTGTTTTGTGCCCCAATCAATCAATGGTCCAAGTGCTCTTAACCGCTAGGCCATCTCTCCAGCCCAAGAGTAGATATTCTTTAAGGGAGTGATTCTAGATGAGAAGACTAGACTCCAGTCGATCAACTTGTACCAAGGGACATCTGGGTACAAATGCTTGACCACATAGGACTTAACATACATGATAGAACTCATGAGATCGAGTGGGTAGGGGCTTTGGGGAGACAGGGATGAAGAAGGGGATCTAAATTTGATCAAGATGTATTATATGGAATGCACAAAAAATCAATAAAGTATAAAGAATATTTATTTTATTTGTACTTATATATGTATATGTCTGCATGTTTCTATGCATGAATGTGGTACCCATGGCAGCCAGTAGGGAGCATCAGATCCCCTGGAGCTGGAGTTACAGGTGGTTGTAAGTTGTTCAATGTGGGTTTTTGGGTTTTTTTTGTATTTTTGAGACAGGGTTTCCCTGTAGCCCCTGCTGACCTGGAACTCACTATGTAGATCAGGCTGGCCTTGAGCTCACAGAGATCCACCTGCTTCTGCCTCCCGAGTGCTGCTATCTAAGCCATGCACCACCTCACCTGGTAAACATCAAGTGCTCTTAACCACTGAATTGTCTCTCCAGCCCCAGGACTTTTCTTTTACTACCATATCCATCATGTTGCTTCTATAGCCGTGACTCATTCATCTCGGCCACTGCATTCATTATGTTAGTGTAACACCATTGATTATTTTTTCTCCTATAATGTATATTTCAGTTATTTTCAATATTTTGCTTCTAGAAACTGCACTATCAATGCTTTTGTGCATCTGGTGCATCTACATAAGCCTTTTGATATGTATTATAAATTAGCAAGTTATAGAGTGTAACAGTTTACGATGACTAAATTGACAGGATGAGGAATTACCTTGGTAGAAAATCTCTACATGTTTATTAAGGAGAGATTAGATTGGGTTAATTGAGGAGGCAAGATACATTCTAAATGTGGGTGGTTAATTCCTTGGGCAAGATTACCTGAGCTAAACAAAAAAAGAGAAAGTGAGCCGAGCACTGACATTTGTCCCTCTTTGCTTTCTGACAGCGGTCTCACTTGTCTGTCATTACTTTTTCCACCATGATGGCCTGGACCCTCAAACTATGAGCCAAAATAATCCCTTCCTTATGTTGCTTTGTCAGGTATTTTGTCCTAGGAATAAGAAAAATAACAGGGCAAGTGTCCTTTACTTTTGAAGGTGCTTCTCTCCTCAAAATGTCTTTGTGATTTTTTTCATTTCCCTTTAATGATGATAACATCCATTAATACCATTTATTTGACAATTAACAAATATTACTTGGAATTTGCAGCCATTTTGTCATTTTGTGTAAGCTTCTCTCATTTTAGTAAATTTATTGATTTTAGCTCTTCAGCAGCTACTGATCTTTTTTTCTTAGTGTTGTATTTCCAATTTTGCCATGGGAAAACCACTGCATTTTCATTTCAGCCATGTATTTGAGCGGGTATGATGATGGATAGCTTCAGTTGTCAACTTGATATGCATGGGGTGAGGGAGCCTCAATTGGAGAATTGCCTCCATTGACTGGCTTGTGGCCATGTCTGTGGGCATTTTCTTGATTGTTGAGTGATGTGGGAGGGCCCAGCCCCCTGTGGGTGGTGCCACCCCTGGGCTGGTGGTCCTGTATTGTATAAGAAAACAAGGTTGAGGGGCTGGAGAGGTGGCCTAGCGGTTAAGAGCACCGACTGCTCTTGCAGAGGACCCGGGTTCGATCCCCAGCACCCACATGGTGGGTGAAAACCATCTTTAACTCCAGTTCCAGGGGAATCCAACACCCTCTTCTGACCTCTGTGGCATTGCACGACACGGGTGCACAGACCTGCATGCAAACAGTACATTCATACACATACGAAAATAAATTTTAAAAAATTAAAAAAAAAGACAGCAGGGTTGAGTAGGGGGTGGTGGCGCCTTTAATCCTAGCACTCAGGAGGCAGGGGCAGGTGGATATTCGTGAGTTCAAGGCCAGCCTGGTCTATAGAGTGAGTTCCAGGACAGCTGGGGCTACAGGGAGACCCTGTCTCAAAAAGACCAAAAAAAAAAAAAAAAAAAAAGCAGGTTGAGCACTGGCCAGAGGAGCAAGCCAGTAAAGAACATTCCTCTATGGCCCGTGCTTTAGCTCCTACCTCCAGGTAGGTTCCTGCCCTGAGTTCCTACCTTGGGCTCCTTCAGTGATGAACTGTGACCCCGGGAGATGTGAGCCGAATAAACCCTTTCCTTCCCAGGTTAGTATTGGTAAGAGTGTTTTGTGACAACAGTTGAAAGCAAACTAGATCAGTGGGGTTCCATGTGTAGTTTTAGAAGCAGAGCATAGTATCAGGGCTACATCAATTAGAACATTCTGTTTCTCTAGTTAGAGTGGCTGCTTTAGTGGAATTTTAAATATTTTAGTATTTTTAAATTTTATGTGTATGAGTGTATTGCTTGCATGTATGCAAGTGCACCTGGGTTGTGCAATGTCTACAGAGCTCAGAAGAAGGTGTCAGATCCCCCTGGAAATGAAGTTATGGATGATTGTTAGTTGCTGTTCTAGTTTGTCTTCAATTGCTGTGACAAAACACTCTGACCAACACCAACTTGAGGAGAAAAGGGTTTATTCAGCTTATATCTCCTGGGTCACGGTTCATCACTCAGGGAGCCCAAGGCAGGAACTCAGGGCAGGAACCTAGAGGCAGGAGCTGAAGCACAGGCCATGGAGGGTGCTGCTTACTGGCTTGCTCCCCTGGCTCATGCCCAGCCTGCCCTTTTATACGGTACACAACAACCTGCCCAGGGTGGCACCACCTGTAGTGGGCTGGGCCCTCCCACATTGCTCAACAATCAAGACAATACTCCACAGATGTGGCCAAAGGCCAGTCCAATGGAGCCAATTCCCCAGTTGAGGCTTCCTCAACCCAGGTGTGTCAAGTTAACACTAATGCTAAGCACAGTTGCCATGTGGGTGCTGGGAACAGAACCTGGGTCCTCTGTAAGAGCAGCCAGTACTCTAACTGCTAAGTCATCTCTCCCACCCAACTTTAGTGCAATTTAATGCCAGGCTTTTGGTTTGAATAATTAGATGGAAGACAATTTCTATTTTATTCCTGTTTATTTGAATGAACCTGAGACCACATGAGCCCAGCCCTGCTCACCACAAAAGGAGAGGTTGTGTGGCAATAGTTTGGCCAAAACATACATAAGAAAGGGTCAGGCTGAAAGCAAGAGAAAGAGGAAGAAAGGGACACACCTGTCTAATGTCATAATTTGAACTTCAAAATGTAGTAGTGTTCCAAACTAGCCCTGGCCCTACCCATTGCATAAGTTATTTTTTTCTCCTCAATCCCTTTGGTTTGTGTTGTCTATTATTTGAACCAAAATGGTCCTAAGTGCACTATCTAAATGGATTTAAAGTATTTCGTGGGTTCTTCTGTTTCTTTTTGTTCTTTTATTTTTTTTATCTTCTTGAACAATTTTGTTCTAAAGCCATTAGGTTGAGCAGAGCAAGGTAAGCACCTGCTCCTTGTCAGGGAAAGCTAAGGTGATACAGAGCAGAGAGAGTTCACATGTGATAAGGAAGGCATCTGTGCAGGTGTGGCTTGATATGGATTGTCAGAGTCTGAGCAGGGTGAGGACAATATCCACATGGAAGAGCAAGCTGCAGCTCTGTGGATGAAGAGAGTGGCTCTACACAGAGATAGTTTAGGTTGGGATTTCAAAGCCCCATTTTTTTTTTTTTTAATGATGAGTAGTGAAGAGGGAATCCAAATTGAAGGACAACCTGGTCTAGGGAGTTAAAACCTGAACAAGATTTATGCCGGGCATGGTGGCGCACACCTTTAATCCTAGCACTCAGGAGGCAGAGGCAGGCGGATCTTTGTGAGTTCAAGGCCAGCCTGGTCCTCAGAGCGAGTTCCAGGACAGCTGGGGCTACAGGGAAGACCCTGGTCTCGAAAATACCAAAAAAAAAAAAAAAAAAAAAAAAAAAAACACAAAAAACTGAACAAGATAAAGAGACTATCCATGTGGAAAGGAAGTCTAATTTGAGAAATCAGCTGAACCAGAGTAAAGAAGATTCCAGGCAGGAGTCAGCTCAGCCTAGGGAGCTAGAGCCTGAACAGGTCAAAAAAGGGCATCAATGGGGAAAAAGAGGCTTGGCATGGATGCAGTGTCACAGCCCAAGGAGGATGGAAAGCACATCCATTGGAGTGATTTAGTGTGGGGTCCTACAGCCTGAGCAGAGTGAGGAAAGCAGAGGGTAAATATGAATTCAGGCAGAAATGTTATGAGGATCATCAGGTACAGAAGAATCCATGTAGAGTTGAAGTCTTGGGCAAAGCACTGTGTAGTATGTTCTGCTCCTGATCACACAGATGAATACATGAGAGTTCCAACTTCTCTAAGTCCTTGCCCATACTCATTATTTTCCACTTAAAAATTATAGCTGGTTGGACCCGCGTGCCCAGAGGCCTGGGTACAGTGCCCAGGCGGGACATGTCATCCGAGTGCTCACCGGCTTGGGTGGAGTTACCCAGCCAGCAGCAGGACTACAGGGCACTGGTGCATGGGCCAAGGGAGCAACAAACCCCTCACTCAAGCTGTGGTGTGAGTGTCCCAGTGGGAACAGCGGTAGTGATTCCAGGGCACAAGGCAGTAGAAGAGACAGTGAATCTGCCACAACTCTACCCGAACACTAGGCTTCCAACCAACCTAGAGGATCTGGCTACTGGGAAGCAGAGTGAATGCAGTGCTCAGCGGCAAACCAACCTGGTTGTTACCTATCCAGTTTCTGGAGAACCTTCAGAACAGAAAGGGAAGAGTTAGCTGGACCTTCCAATATATAACCAAAAGTGAAAACCTGAAACCTAGACCAGTCAGCCCTCCATAAACAAGGAGAAGACAACGAAGGCACTTGAAGGAAACAAGCAAAAGCAAGCCTTCAATGCAGCAAAGAAGCATTTGAGATTTGCATCATAATACAAACAATAAAACAAACCCACATGCCAAAAACACAATGAAAAACAACACGGGAAAAGCACATAATAAATCCGCACTAAACTCTACCAGTCCTATAGAAGATTCTTACAAGATCTCCCTGGAGGTAACCCAGGACACAGATCTTAGAAGAACAATCATAGACATATTCAAAGCAATCAAGGAATATAAAGAACAAATCAAAGAACTAAAGGGAGAGATGACAAACTCCAGAAGGAAGCAGAAACACTGAAAAGATACCATGCTGAAATGAAAAAGGAAACCAACCAGTGAAAAGGAGCTACAAGAAGAGAATGATAAGCTCCAAAAGGAAGTGTAAATACTAAAAAAAAACACAGGATGAAATGAAAAAGGAAACCAAACACTCATCCAATCAACAGGAAAGGATGGGAGAAAGCCTCAGTAACAGATTGGATGAAGCAGAAAATAGAAAAATCAACACTGGAAGATAAAATGGAAGAACAAGAATGCTCAAAGAATATGAAAAATTAAAAAAAAAAACAAGAGTGGAACAATCAGGAAATGTGGGACATTATGAAAAGACCAAACCTCCACATCATAGGGATAGAGGAAGGAGAAGAATCCCAAGTCAATGGTGGTGATCAGATCTTCAACAGAATAGAAGAAAATTTCCCCAAACTGAAAAATTACAAACTCATACAAATACAAGAAGCACAAAGAACACCAAATAGGGCTGGAGAGATGGCCTAGCGGTTAAGAGCACTGACTGCTCTTGCAGAGGACCCGGGTTCGATCCCCAGCACCCATATGGCGGCTGAGAACTGTCTGTAACTCCAATTCCAGGAGAACTCCAGTTCCAGGGGAATCTGAGACCATCTTCTGACCTCCGCGGCATTGCACGACACGGGGTGCACAGACCTACACGCAAACAGTACATTCATACACATAAATAAATAAAATAAAATTAAAAAAAAAACAAAGAACACCAAATAGACAAGATCAGAAAAGAAACTCCCCATGCCATATCATAGTTAAAACACTAGTTGCCCAAAACAAAGACAAAATTCTGAAAGCCACAAGAGAAAAACAAGTTACATATAATAGGAAACTCATCAGCATTGCAGCTGACTTTTTGGTGGAAACTATGAAAGCCAGAAGAACATGGACCAAAGTATTCCCAGTACTAAACAACTATAGATGCCAACCCAGACTACTATACCCAGCAGAAATGTTGATTATAGTTGAAGGAGAAAGAAAAATCTTTCATGATATAAATAAGATGAAAGAATACATGTCCAGAAAACCAACCCTTCAGAAAATACTCAAGGCATTTCAAAGGACAGAGGAAAGGAGCAACTATCCCCAAGCAGCTAATGAGAGAAATTAATAAAAGTATAATTGTAGAAATACAAATCTAGACCAAGAATGCAAACAGAAAATAAGATTAAAGGAAGCAACACACATCTTTCAATAATGACCTTAAATATTAATGGTCTAAACTCCCCAATCAAAATACATAGACTGGGAGAATGGATTAGGAAAGAGAATCCATCTATAGGCTGTCTACAAGAAACCCATCTCGCCCTCAAGGACAGGCACCACCTTAAAGTGAAAAGATGGAAAAAATATTCCAAGCAAATGGTACCAAAAAGAAAGCAGGAGTTGCTATTCTAATATCAGACAAAATAGACCTTGAAGTAAAAGTAATCAGAAGAGACAAAGAGGGCCATTACATCCTTATCAAAGGGACAATTAACCATGAAGATTTCACAATAATAAATATATATGCACCAAACTCTGGAGCACCAAACTTTATAAACACAATTCTACAGGAACTCAAGGCATGGATTAATCCCAATGCACTAATAATGGAGACTTCAGTACCCCACTGAGCCCTTTGGATAGGTCAACTGGGCAAAGAATAAACAGTGACATCTGAACTGAACAATACAATACCCCAAATGGACCTCACAGACATCTACCAAATATTCCACCCAAGAATATAATTCCACTAGAGAATATACTTTCTATTCAGCACCCCATTCTCCAAAACTGACCACATACTGGGACATGGAAAAAAAAACCTCAACAAAATACAAAAGGATTGAAATAATTTCATGCATTCTATCAGACTGCAGTGCAATAAAGCTCAAAATCAACACCAGAATAAGCCCTACTATCTACATGGAGACTAAATAACACACTCCTGAATAATGAATAGGTCAAGGAAGAAACAAATAAAAGCATTCCTGGAACTAAACAAAAATGACAATACAACACAAAAAAACCTATGGGATACTTTAAAAGCAGTCCTAAGAGGGAAATTTGTAGCACTAAGTGCCTACATTAAAAAAATAGAAAGAGCACAAATAAACAATCTAACACTGCAGCTAAAAACATATGAGAGACCCTTAAGTGAAGGGTGAACCCTTAACCCAACAGACAGGAAGTGATAACAAAGTGAACCCATAACCCAACAGACAGGAAGAAATAACAAAAATCAGAGTGGAAATCAATGAAATAGAAACAAAGAAAACAATACAAAGAATCAATGAATCCAAAAGCTGGTTCTTTGAAAGAATAAAAAAGATAGATCTCTAGCCCAGTTAACCAAAAGAAAGAAAGAGCAACACCAAATCAATAGAATTCATGAAGAAAATGGAAACACCATGACAGACAATGAAAAGATCCAGACAATCATATGGAATATTTCAAAAATTTATACTCTACTAAATTTGAAAACCTAAGAGAAATGGATGAATATCTGAAATCCTGGAAATCAACAAAACTTAACCAAGAAGAGATTGATAGCTTAAACAGACCCACAATATGTAAGGAGATTGAAAATGTAATAAAAAACCTCCCAAATAAAAGAAGCCCAGGCCCAGATGGTTTCATGGCAGAATTCTATAAAACATTTAAAGAGGACTTACAACCATTACTACTCAAACTGTTCAGAAGAATACAGAGGGAAATCTCCCAAATTCCTTCTATGAAGCCAGCATCACTCTAATACCCAAACCAGGCAAAGATACAACCAAAAAAGAAAACTATAGACCCATCTTATTAATGAACATAGATGCAAAAATTCTCAACAAAATGCTTGCAAATCACATACAGACCCACATCAAAAAGATCATCCATCATGACCAAGTCGGATTCATACCAGAGATGCAGAGATGGCTCAACATACATAAATCAATAAATATTATAAAACACATAAATGGACTGAAAGAAAAAAAAAATCACACGATCATCTCAATTGATGTAGAAAAAGCCTTCGACAAAATCCAGCATGTCTTCATGTTTAAAGTCCTAGAGTCTGGGTGCGGTGGTGTATGCCTTTAATCTTAGCACTCCAGAGGCCAAGGCAGGCAGATCTCTGTGAGTTCAGGGCCAGCCTGATCTACAGAGTGAGTTCCAGGCCAGCTGGGGCTATGGTGGAGACCCTGTCTCAAAAAGAAAAAAAAAAAAAAAAAAAAAAAAGGTCCTTTGCTCAACAAAGCCATATACAACAAACCAAAAGCCAACATCATCCTAAATGGAGAAAAATTAAAAGCATTCCCATTAAAGGCAAGAACCTGGCAAGGCTGCCCCCTATCATCATTCCTCTTCAATACAGTGCTTGAAACACTTGTTATAGAAATAAGACAAGAAAGGGGAATTAAAGGAGTACTAATTAGAGAAGAGGAGGTCAAACTATCCCTTTTTGCAGACAATATGATAGTTTACCTAAGGGATGCTAAAAACTCCTAGAAATTATTAAGAGAATCAGTAAAGTGACAGGACACAAAATTAACCAAGAAAAATCAGTAGCATTTCTTTACACCAACAACAAGCAACTGGAGAAGGAATATAAGGAGACCAACCCATTCACAATGGCCTAAAAAAAAAAAATACCTAGGAACAAACCTAACCAAAGACACCAGAAACCTCTACAATGAAAAATTTAAACCCCTGAGGAAGGAGATTGAAGAAGACATCAGAAGATGGAAAGACCTCCCATGCTCACAGATTGGACAAATGAACATAGTAAAAATGTCCGTTCTACCCAAATTAATATATAGATTCAACATGATCCCAATTAAAATCCCCATGAGTTTCTTCATAGACTTAGAAAAAAAATCCTTAAATTCATATGGAAAAACAAACGACCCTGAATATCCAAAGCAACCCTGAGCAAAAAGAGCAATACGGGGGGGGTACTATACCAGATTTCAAACTATATTACAGGGCTATAGTCATAAAAACAGCCTGGTACTGGCACAAAAACAGACCTGTAGACCAATGGAACAAAATTGAAGATCCAAACTTGAGCACATACAGTTTCAGCCACCTCATATTTGACAAAGGGGTCAAGAAGACTCAGTGGAGGAAAGACAGCATCTTCAGTAAATGGTGTCAGCAAAACTGGATCACCACTTATAGAAGAATAACATTAAACCCATAATTCTCACCTTGTACAAAAATCAACTCCAAATGGATCAAAGATTTCAACATGAAACCCCAAAATCTGAAAGTGGTAGAAGAAAACATTGGCAGTAACCTACAAAACAGGCATAGGAAAAGACTTTCTAAATCAAACAGCAGCTGTGCAGAAAATAAGGTCAACAATTGACAGGTGGGAACTCATTAAACTCAAAAGCTTTTGTACAACAAAAGAAACAATCAGGGAAGTGAAGAGAAAACCCACAGAGTGAGAGGAAACCTTCACCAGTGATGCATCTGACAGAGCATTAACATCTAGAATATATAAACTACTCAAAAACAAAGAAGAAAAAAAAATGACTCACTCAAAAGATGGAGTAAAGAGCTGAACAGAGACTTCACAAGTGAGAAAGTAAAGATGGCTGAGAAACATCTTTAAAAACATCTTTAAAAGTGTTCAACATCACTAATAATTAAGGAAATGCAAATTAAAAGCACTTTAAGATTTCATCTCACTCCAATAAGACTGGGTAGGATCAAGAAAACAAAAGATACCAAATGCTGGAGAGGTTGTGGGTAAAGGGGAACACTCATCCACTGCTGGTGGGAAAGTAAACTCATACAACCACTATTGAAAGCAGTGTGGAGAACCCTTAAAAGACTCAAAATGAGCTTACCACCTGACCCAGCCACACCACTCCTGGGTATATACCCACAAGATTCATTCGACTGCAGAGATACATGCACATATATGTTTATTGCAACTCTCTTCAAAATATTGGAGAGCTGGAAGGAACCCATGACGGCATGGAATAGCCGAGAAGATAGGCCTGAAAGCCTGTGCTAGAGTTTCGCAAACTCACCCCCGCCCATAGAGCAAGGAAGGTTAGTTTCCGCATACTAACATGATAATTAAGGACTATGCTAGGAAGGGAAGGGATTGGATTAATTAGGGACTTGTAAATTAAGCCTCCTAA